>CM061135.1:120145795-120317094 GCA_030789695.1 Scilla litardierei | reverse complement strand
AGAATGAAGAAGAGGAAAATGTAGAACAACAAAGCATTCCAAGGAACAATATGGAGCAACCTGAAAGACAAAAGGAACTGACACTGGCACGGTAGAAATTCAAGAAGAAGCAGTTACCAGAGGAGAGCTGAGATTCAATCCAAACCACCCATAAGACTTGATTATAGGTGAACCTAAGGTATGTATACGCACTCGTTCCTCTTTTAGAAATCTTTGCGATCTATGTATTTATGGTGATTTTATTTCTGAAATAGAGCCTAAAAACATTGAAATTGCTTTAGATGACGAAAGTTGGGTTTTGGCCATGCACAATGAATTGAACCAATTTGTTAGGAATAATGTTTGGAAACTAGTGCCAAGACCCACTGATTATCCTGTAGTTGGTACAAAATGGGTGTTTAAAAATAAGCATGATGAATCTGGTAATGTTACTAGAAACAAGGCTAGGTTGGTAGCTAAAGGTTATAATCAAATTGAAGGAATCGATGTGGATGAAAATTTTGCACTAGTTGCTAGGATTTTGCAAGTTATAACGGGCTCAAACTAAAACAAATGGACGTCAAAAGTGCCTTTCTTAACGGCTACTTAAAAGAAGATGTATTTGTTGAACAACCCCCAGGTGTTGAAATCCATATTTTTCCAAACCATTTTTATAAATTAGAAAAAGCTTTGTATGGTCTTAAGCAAGCTCCACGAGCTTGGTACGATCGTCTAAGCACATATTTGTTGGAAAATGATTGAAAAAAGGGTAATACTGACAATACATTATTCTTGATGCATGAATCTGATGATTTTCTCATTGTGCAAATATATGTTGATGACATTATTTATGGTGCTACTAATGATCTTCTATGTCAAAAGTTTGAAAAAGTCATGCATAATCAGTTTGAGATGAGCTTTGTGGGAGAGTTGAAATATTTTTGGGGTTTCAAGTAAAGCAAGGAAAAGAAGGCATCTTCATTTCTCAAACCAAATACATCAAGGATCTTCTGAAAAAGTTTGAGATGGAGAAGTCTAAAGGAATTGGAACGCCAATGAGCCCCGCAAAAAAATGGACAAGGATGAACAAGGAGTCGCCTTGGACCAAAAACTATATCGAGGTATGATAGGTTCCCTATTATACTTGACTTCTTCTAGGACAGATATACTGTTTGTTGTATGCGTGTGTGTACGCTTTCAAGCTAACCCAAAAGAGTCTCATTTGAAAGCCATCAAAAGGATCTTTAGGTACCTAATTAGTATACAAACTTTAGGCCTTTGGTATCCTTCTGGTGGTAATTTTGATTTATTGGGTTATTCAGATGCTGATTATGCAGGAAGTTTAACTGATAGAAAGAGTACTAGTGGTACTTTTTCATGCTAGGACACTCTTTAGTTTCATGGTCTAGCCGTAAGCAAAATAGTGTTGCACTATCCACTACTGAAGCAGAGTATATTGCCTTAGGCAGCTGCTGTGCTCAAGTATTGTGGATGATGCAAACATTATCTGACTAAGGACTAGCTCTTAAAAGAGGCCCTCTTAGATATGATAGCAAGAGTGCCATAGATCTCTCTAATAATCTCGTACATCACTCTCGTACTAAATATATTGACGTAAGACATAATTTTCTTAGAGATCACCTCACAAAAGAGGATGTGTATATAGAGTTTGTTCCAACGGAATCACAACTTGCAGACATTTTCACCAAACCTTTAGCTGAGAATCGCTTTTGTCGTCTTCGTCTTGAGTTGAGTATAATTGATAAAATTTAGTGCAAGATTTCATGTTTTATATGTGCTTGAACTTTTTCGTGTCTGTGTGCTAGTACTTCTTTGTTATATGTGCATGAATTTTGTGTGTGTGCTAGTATTTCATGTTTGCTTTAGTTCTTTATAAACAAAAACAAAAAAATGAAAAATACAAAAAGCAAAAAAAATGGTGCTAATTGTGTATCTTTCTTTTGAATCTGTAAAAGTTGTAATAGTGAATGATATTCATATCCATGTAGAATTGTTGTATTATTGCTATTGCTACATGTGCATGTTCAACTTTCTAAATATTCATGACATATTCAATGACTTAAATAACTTGATTTCTACCCCTACACTTTCACTTCCACATGCATTAAATATTGTTGCACATTTTTAGACATCTTTTATGAAATATTTGAATGTGAATGTAGGATGAAAAATAACTGAAATCTAAGGGATATGATGTGTCTTGCCATGGATAAAAATTGAGCTCAAAAGAATTGAATTTGAAACAAAAAATGTTGAAAAAGAAGACAAATAGCTCCGTATGAAAAATGGATACAATCCTTGGCAATGACACTACTCACGAGTATCCAACATAAGCTTTATGGGTAAACTTTAGCATTGGTGTTATACTCGTCAAGCTATACCACCCCCACATCTAAGAGTCCTCATAGGCTATGTTTTGGGTGTGGTATCTTGAACTCATTTTTAATGAGATGTGGAAAATCAATCCCAAGTGATATCATGTTACTTGGAAAATGTGGATTGGTTTTGGTTGATTTCGTGAAAGTTCTCCTTATGTGCTTCATTTTTAATCATCACACTTACACGTTGGTGTAGAAGTCTTAGTTGTTGCATTTCATTGGATTTGACCTGGTTATTCTTTGGTAATATACATGCGATTGCTAGTTTTGCTTGCTTGGTAATATAGTAATAGTTTATAATGCTCTCTTTTTGCTTGTTATATGTTACTGCCTTCGTGTTTACACTTTTGATGATAACAAAAGGTGGAGAATAATTTGAGTTGAATATATGAATAATATGATATGATGAGGGGGAGCACAAATATAGGGGGAGCATGCATATTGAACTTTGCACATCATTGTTTACACATCATTGTATACTATTGCACGTTACCCTCCATTGTCACACTTCACACACACTATTTGCATATTTATTACTCAAATCTTATACTAAGTTTGTCATCATCAAAAGGGAAAGATTGTTGGATCCAATGATCTATGAACTTCGTGTTTGATGATAACAAACGTGTGTGAACGGTTTTGATGTGTGTGCTAAGTGTTTTTAAGAGTGGCACACTCGTAAATTTGCAAGATGAGACTTGGTCAATGTGACGGAGATTAATGGCAACACTTTTTCTATTTGGACTAAGTCAAATGCAAGAGGGATAATGAAGCAATCTACATGGAGGGATTCACATCATTAAGTGCTCATTCAAATCCTAATGAAATCAATTTCAAAACCCAAACCCTTTGCAAGCAATAGGAATGCATCATAGACGCATTCAATCCTAGCCATTGGATTTGATCTTGCTGCACCAATACCCAAGCCTCTCATATATAAGCAAGGATCAAAAGAGGGGATCAATGGGAGTCGGCCAAAATATTTTTCAAAGAGGAAAACACTAGCAAGCCTCTCCTTCATCATCATGCTGCAAGCTCCTATCATCATGCCACAAGCTTCAACAACTCTCTAAGCAACAAGCCTACATATTTTTAGAGCACGGAAGCCTCATTGTCAATTCCCATACCCTAGCCGCATTGTTTGACCACAAAGCTACATTGACGTAATCAAACCAAAACCCATCTCTTAGCGGCAAAAAAGTCCAATTGCTAAGCTTCCATCTTCATGTGAAGGCCGTAATTTGTGACTATCACCCCAAAATTTCTACTGCTGCAAATCTCCAAGCAAAAGAGACAACATCCGCAACATTTGACTAAGCAAGGAGTTCTACCAATCAAAGGAGGGGTAAGCATCAATTTCCTTTCATCAATCATCAAGCTTCATTTAGAGGAAGAGCTAGCTGCAAGTTTTTGCACACCCACATTACCGCATTCATCTACAAAGGGGCTCTCCTATCTTAGCCGCAAGTTTGGACTTCAAGGGGGTCTTTGTCACAACTTGCTAGCATCAAGGGGTCATTGCCGCAAGTTTTGAGCATCATGTAGGCTGCAACTTAGGAAGCTGATTGAGGGGACTTGCTATTGACGACTACTACTTGCCAGATCTGATCTGACCACATGCTGAATGATAGATACATCGACGCCATCATAATCTGAGTGATTCTAAACTCTTTACTTTATTATATTTGTGATATTGGTGTAGTGATCTTTGTAGAACACTTTTATTATCTTTTGGGGGACTTGACTAGTTGGGGCTAGTCAAGAGAGAGCTTATACTAGGATTGTTATTGTTTAGCATTTTGGTGAGTGTGGTACGGATAGCTAGGTGAGTGTAGAGTGGGTACTCTAGCTACAGGTTGTACCAGTAACATTGATAATTTAGTATTTACTTTGGGGCTGGACGTACGTTGGGAAGTGTCACGCCCTGCTTCCCTAAAATGGAGGCGAGACGTGAGAAGGTCCGCACGAGAGTGGAGCTGTGAAGCCCCAAACCCGATAAGCGTCAGCAGGTCCCTGTAACCATAAACGGAACAACAATAATAACACAAGGAGAGACAGAAATAAAATCTCAAATCTCAGAATTTGTCCAACATTAAAAATTCAAGTTCAACATCCAGAAAAGCCACCAGGCTAAAAGAAAGAGTCTAAAGGCCCAGAACAAGGCCAACAAAGACAAACATAAACAAAGTATTGGTGCTACGCACCGACAACAAAAACAATCTAAAACGAAGTTTACGACTGATCGCCCGTGTCCTCGTACTCCTCAACAAACGCAGGTTCTGACTCAGCGTCAGCAAACACCACGTCCTCCGCAGTACTCTCAGGCTTGGGATCAAACATGTGTCACCCAAAAGAGTAAAGGTGCACATGTCAGCAAGTCTAAAAGACTTGGACAAGGAAACTGAAAGGAAAGTACACTAACAACCTAGCAGTTATAGTATGATGCTTGACATGGCAAGTATAGTAGGGAAGTGACAAGTAAAGGGAAGTACGAGTGGCAAGTAGCAAGTATGTCATGGATAACGAGTTTTACAAGTAAAACACGGACAAGTACAAGTCAAGTGGTTCACGTCAAGTGATCACGTCAAGTAAACACGTCAAGTAAACAAGTTGTGCACAGAGATTTCATCTGCTGGCTAGAGTGGCTGATTGGGCCAACTCGTAAGCTCAGGTGACCGCTTATCCCTACCCCTCCATGTGTATCGAGCCAGGGCATTACCCCGAACACGGAATGCTCGCTTCTGGATCACGAGCCAGGAAGAGTATTTAACACGTATGTCGTAGGGTTATGCCTGCAACGCAGGTGCCTAACCGGAAACAAGTAGATCGGGCATTGGCTATCAACCAACTCACGTGGCCCGCTTCTGGAACACGAGCTAGGAAACACAAGTATTGTAGCGTGTACTACGAATGCGACATTCAACATGGATAGCATTGATGACAATGAATTTGCGTACCGTTAATTAAAATTAAGCATGACATGGTATTACTTGTGCAACATGATAAATGACGGGTCTAGCTTTGTTGTCACGCTAGATCCTGAAATTGCGCCTAGTCAAGTATCATTTCATCGCCTAGTCTCTTTTACGCTTACAACAAGCAAATGGCCTAAGACATGGCCCAAAACCCTAAGTGGCAAGTTTCACTTGCCTAGCACCGAGGATGACGATCACGAAGGTTCGTCTCACAGACGCTAATCTACGGGGAAGGTCGCTGCCATGGCAAAACAATATTAGAACAACATCCAACCTAGTTTTATTAGGGTTTTACAAAAACACAAATGGGTTATGAGAATATTATAGAATCGAGTTATTACCGAATCGTTAGCGGAAGAACGATGCTGAGCAAGCACGACGACGGAAGAAACGATCCAGGGAACCTACGGTTCAGATCTGGAAATGGATGGAGAAATTTGGAGAAATGGGGTTTTGGGGAGTTTTGGGGGTTGGAGATGGCCTAGGGCATGGTGGCCGGCCTAAATAGAGAGGGGAAAGGTTCTTGAGGAAGGAGGAATGGCTAGAGGAAGGTTGGGGAAGATCAGAGGTCAAGGGGGAAAGGAAATGGCCAAGAGAAGATAAAAAAAGAAAAGGAAATGTTTGGAGTATTTATAGAAAAAGCTGGCGGCGGCTGGCAAAACCTAGGGTTTCGATAGCGGTTAGTCGGTCAAAGAAGGTTGGCTGACCGACTAGTTTGAGAACTAGTCGGTCGGTTGGCTAACTGTGACCGACTAACACCAAACAGTAACTCAGGTTGACAAAATGATCAATGAATTAGTCGGTTAAAGAACAATGGCTGACCGACTAGTTTGCAACCTAGTCGATCGGTGGTTGTTCTTGGACCGACTAACGATAAACAGTAACTTAGGTAAAATTGATTGAAGGAATTAGTCGGTCTGAGAGCAAGTTCTGACCGACTAGTTTCACATCTAGTCGGTCGGTGGTTGTTCTTAGACCGACTAAAGTAAACAGTAACTCCTGTACAATTGATTTAATGACCTAGTCGGTTTGAGTAGAGTTGCCGACCGGCTAGATCTCATCTAGTCGGTTGGTTCCCTTACTTGAACCAACTAAAGTGCACTAAAAGTGCCGAATCGAAGCGCGAAGTTCTAGGAAGATTCCTACGGCTTCTAGGATCAACCTATCACTAAGATATGAGCGATATGAAGCTCGTCATGAATGACTTACTCTAAAACTCGATGATCTAAGGAAGATGCTAGAAAATCACGACGAACGAACGAAACCACAAACGACGAAAACGGAAGCTACAGAGATGGAAAATCACACATAAGGAGAAAATCCACCAAAACATATATATAATATAAATAATCCAGATACATGAAAACCAATCGTTACAGGAAGACCGAACCAGTGTATATCGTCTGTGCACTCTGTGATTGCTTTACTTACTCTGTGTCTGATTGATTGTGCTATAAACTGTCTGATTTATTAGCCTATTCACCCCCCTAGGCTAGATCCAGATCCAACAACCAAGACACAAGATGTAGCTCCAAATTTCATTCGACGCGGCCGTGTAAAAGCATTCCAAACGACCGCATCATCGTAGAAATAAAGAGAAGAAAAGATCAAATGACGCGGCTATTTTACAGATTCATACAATGCGGCTGTGTAATCTCGACGAAGCTGAAACCAAACAGTCTCTTTACCCGACTATTTCAAAGATCAAACAACCGTCAAAGTCGCAGTCGACGCGGTCGCGTCGAAATCGACGCGGCTGCATCACTGCTAAAATTTGAAGCCTTTTTTACACATCCAGACGACGCGACCGCGTTGTTTTCGACGCGATCGCGTCGAATTGGATACTAGGCTAAAACTAGGCATCGCTAGAGTTAGTTAGGGTCTATTTTGGTCTTTTTGGCATTGTATAAAAGAACTTCTTTTTCCTCTGCGATGGATATCTTTTTTCTGCCCCTTTTAAGAGCTTTTGCAGAGTTTGCAGGTGTTCTCTTTTCTTTTATTCTGTTGCTTTTGCTTATTCCTTTTGTAAACACTTGTTTTAGATTGAGTTTTAGTAATAGAAATTATCTGTCTTGCTTATTGATTTTGTAGAATTGCATGCTATTAAATATCTACTTTGGATCCATTGCAATGTTAATTGAATCCATGCTTGTAATTGAGTTCTTAGCAATGTGTGGTGAGAAGTTTTCATCTAAGGCAATGGTTTGAACCCCATTAATGGGGCGGTGGAATAGATGAATTGATTGGTTGATTGTCGACTAAATTGGTGATTCGAGATACATTAGGATGTTAATTGTCAATGCTCCTCTCTTGTGGTTAATTTGATAGGCTGTCGATGAGAGTCGGGACCAATCTAGGATTTTCAATCCATACATTGACCCATACTATCGATATGGCCGATGCGAGTCGGTTGTAGATTAGAGCTTTCCTAACGTAGATCCAAATCCCCGACCATGAGAGTGGTGTGGAGGGAGATTGGGGAATATTCATCAGACGTAATGCACCTAACGTGTATCAATGTGTCAGCGAGAGTCGACATCGATATAGGTTAGGGTAGTCCTATTATAGCATCGTGAGAATAGCGGGTATGGATAACATAAGGGATGATCTTATCATGCATCACGAGAGTAGGCGATGGGAGAATGCCCTTAGGCTAGTTGACCTCTTCCGAGTCCCAATGAATCCAACAATTGGTCAACCCTAATTCAATCTTAACCGTAATTGAATGGCGGGGATGCCCCAAGCACTAGAGTTTTTATCCCTTGGTAATTGCCTTATTTTCATCTCGACCATCTATCTATCACATAGCTTTCTAACCTAGAAAGAAACCAGTACACAATGAACGCCTCTCTGCGGATGACTCTTATAGTGCTATAATGATGCCATGCGCTTACAGTCTTTAAATATTAAAGCTTTGAGTAATAGCGAACAAGTTTTTGGTACCGTTTCCAAGGAGGCATGGTTCGATATTAATTTTGATCTTTATAGATAGACTACGCATTTCTTTTGTTTTATTTTATTCTGTTATCTTTTGCTATTAATTTTCAGTGCTACTAATGTTCCATTGATTTAGCCTTTGTGTATGTGCATGAGTGACGCGCGTTTATATTTCATATATTCACGCACGTTTTCTTTTGTGTTTCTCCGTGTTTTCCGACGTCTTTTATTCGTTTTCTCGTATTTTCTCGTTTTCTTTCACTTTTCTTTGTTTCTCCATGTTTCCAGGAGATTGCCCGCGTAGGGGACATTTAACGATGATATCATGTGTCCCCGGAGCAACGGGAGGAGTCACGCGTGATCCAGGGGGTCAAACGACGAAGAATACATCTTTCAGCCCCTCACCCGGTCGGTTGGTCATGTCCAACCGATCGGGTGCTGCACGCGTGCACCACCCGGTCTCAGCCGGAGCTCAAGTGGAAGTCACCCGACCGGTTCACAGGCCGGTTCAACTGGGGCCAACTCTCTGTCATCTCGAGCCAAATTCCAACCGATCGGGTGACTCTCACCCGATCGGTTCATCTGTAGCTGATGTTGAAGAGCCGAAGACACGGGCACCCAACCGATCACTTCACCCGATGGCGCCAAGATCCAACCGGTCACTCCAAGAACTCAACCGACCGGGTCATATGACCGGGTGAAAGTTCGTCATTTTCTGTTATTATCTGTAACGGATCACCCAATCGGTTAACTTGTCAACCGATCGGGTGATACGAGAGTCTATAAATAGAACCCCTAGGGTTCCAGATACGGGGAGCTGCTAGTTTTTACTGTTTTCTCCTATTTTATGACGGCTGTAATTACTGTTCTTTTGTAAGTTTTCGGATCTTTCTCAAACTTTAGTATTATCTTAATTGCTCTATTACTTCCGCATTCCAATAGTCTGATTATGATTCCAACGGTTCATTTTCATTTAGATCGCTTTTTAATGAATATTTGTGAGTAGTTCCCAAATCTGGGATTTTGGTGGAAACCCCTTCGGGGGCTCTTCCCGATGCATCCATAGGGTTAGGAAATCGATAGGGATTAGGATTCTAACGGTTACGCGGGGTGTTTCATTGTCATCGGCGGGAAAAAGACCGCCTTTGACCGTTGGGCCAAGGGGGAATAAACTTGGCGGTTGACTCCCTAGCCATAGCTCACGCCCTTAGCGTAGACGCCGAATCTTAGCGCGCGGGAGCGGCAGGATGAGACATTGGGAGTTATCGTTGTGAGCTTAGTGCTCCCGGAATCGATCAGTGTTAATGGACACGGGAGTGCCCACTGATCGAATCCGGGAAGTCCGGTGTATCATCCTGGGCACCGACCGGAATATCGGGCCCATGGGACGCCGGTACCACTTTCGGAGGCAACGTCTCACCATTAGACCCTAATTCTGATCGCTATCCTACCCGCAGGCCGCATCGGCGAGAGTCGCTCGTTGGAATGGAAACCAAAGTCTCGGGTTTATTTTCTTATTGTTCATACCTTGCATTACTTTCCGTGACAACCCATCAACCGATTCGGGCTAGCTCGCCCACGGGGTGATCTTGGTCCTCCTTAACACAAGCACATCCTAGCCTCCCTGTGTTCGACCCCCAAGCCACACTTCAACACCATGCGCTTGCGGTTACAAATATCTAAACCCCCGTGCCACGCGGTTCACCGCCAGCGTGGCACACGTCAAGTTTATGGCGCCGTTGCCGGGGAGGCAACGTGCTTGTTATTTTAGGATCTCTTGAACCCTAGTGTCTAGCTCTTATCCCTACCTCGTGATAATTTTCGCATTCTCCTTTTTCCTTTTTATTTTATTTTTTTTATTTCTTATCTTATCTGTTTCTTTCCCACTTGTCGCTTCACGGGTGTTTGTTGTTTTTCATACGCATGAGTTCAAGAAGTCTCGACGACTTGATCCCCGTTGATCCAGAGATTAACGCCACCCTTAGGCGCTTGGCCACTGAGAAGCGAAGAAGAGAGGATCCCGAATCCATGAAGGAGAACACCACGCCTCACAAGTCCCTGTTGGAGTACTCGATGCCATCTATCGAGTCCACTTCCGCCATCCGTTCTCCAGCTATTGCGGCGCAAACCTTTGAGCTAAAGCCGTCTTTGGTGACATGGATCCAGCAGGACCAGTTTTCGGGTGCACCCATGGAGAGCCCGATCGAGCATCTAGACTCCTTCTTGGAGAAATGTGACACCTTCCGGATTAATGGTGTCACGACTGAGGCGATCCGTCTGAAGCTGTTCCCCTTCTCGTTGCGAGACAAAGCCAAGCAATGGCTTAGGGGGAAGGACCCCAACACTTTCAATACCTGGGAGAAGCTCTCCAACGCTTTTCTGACGAAGTTCTTTCCTCCAGGGAAGACCATGAAATTGAGGAGTGAGATCTCCTCCTTCTCCCAGGCCAGCCACGAGTCCTTGCATGAAGCTTGGACGAGATACAAGGAGATGCAGAGAAGATGCCCTCACCATGAGCTTCCGAAGTGGCAGATTATTAATCTGTTCTACAATGGGTTGAGGGATGACCTGAAATCTTCTATGGACGCTGCGGCTGGGGGTTCCTTCATGTCAAGGAGCGAGGAAGATGCCGGACATATTCTGGAAAATATGGCATCCAACAATGAGCGGTGGTGTGACGAGAGAGCCACACCCAGGTCTGGGGGTATACACAGAGTCGAGGACGTCGACAAACATTCAAGCAAGTTCGACTTGCTTTCGACCCAGATCTCCGCACTAATGGTAGGAGCCGGTGGGGCCGGTACACTGTAGATTTCAGCGGTAGAATCCGAATTCTTTGGGGAATTCGACGGTGGTGACGTCTCACCACCGTTGGACCAGGCGAGCGCACTATTTTACAACCCCATGGGAAATGCGCCGTATCCACCAAGAACCAATTCCAATCCGGCCTACTCTCCAAACAACCAGAACCACCCTAACTTTGGTTATCGGCCACCATTCCAGCCCTCGCCGCCTCAGCAGCCGCAGCAACAAACATATCAGCCGACTAGGCCACAGCAGAGTCAGATTCAGCAGCAACAATATCAGCAGCAACCTCAGTAACAATTTTACGCCCCCAGGAATCAGCAGCCAATCCAGCAGCAGCAGCAGTATGGCCAACAGAGGGCCGTCTCTCCGGTTGAGTCTCTCTTGACTCAATATATAACCAACCAGGAGAAGATCAATCAAAAGCTGGAAATGGGTCAACGGGCCCTCACGGACCAAGTAACCCAGCTGGGGTTACAAGTGGCGAACCTTTCAAGGTCACAAAACCAATTGCCGCCACAACCGGAGATGAACCCGAGGGGAGCAACCCAAACGTCGGCACTCGTGCACGAGCACGCAAATGTGTCCGCTATCGTTCTAAGAAGCGGGATACGAATCCCTACTAGAGTGCCCCCTAACAAACCGGAAGCACCGTTGGTCGTTGATCGACCGATCGAAAAATCAAACGACGCCGGTGCATCGTCATCAAATCCTACGACTCCGGAGGGAGTCTCTGAAGAAGAGAAGAAGAAGAACGAGGAAGGGAGCCCGAAAGTGTTCAAACCCATTGTGCCTTTTCCACAACGGTTAGCTCAGGCCAAAATCGACGAGAAATATGGCAAGTTCTTCGCCATGGTCAAGGACCTGAGCTTGCAAATCCCCTTCCTGGAAGCAATCGAAACAATCCCCTCCTATGCAAAATTCCTGAAAGATTTGGTGACGAGAGGGTCTAGAAAGGAGAAAGTAGTGTTGACGGCGGAATGTAGCGCTCTCATCCAGAGGGCAAATCCGCCGAAACTTAAAGACCCGGGGAGCTTCTCAATTCCTTGCACGATCGGGGCAGTAAAGATCCATCGTGCACTCGTCGATCTCAGAGCGAGTGTAGTTTTGATGCCCTTGTCGATGTATAAAAGGATAGGAATGGGTGATTTGGAGCCCACCGGTATGACCCTACAGCTTGCTGACCAGTCGGTCAAATATCCGGTTGGGATTGTGGATGACCTCCCCGTCAATGTAAAAGGGGTGCATGTGCCAGTGGACTTCATAGTCATGGACATGCCTGAAGATGCACACACCCCCATCATCCTGGGACGGCCTTTCATGGCCACTGCTGGCGTTTTGATTGATGTGAAGAACGGAAAACTTTCGCTAAACGTCAGCGGAGAAAAGGTTGAATTTGATCTGGGGTTGTCCATGAAGTATCCCGATCCTCCAGATGACCCTAGGTGTAATTTGCTGTAGGTGGAAGAAGAAAAAGCTGCTGAAGAGAGCTCCTGGGAGATTCTCTTAAGAAACCCCCCCCGATGACTTGGAGGATTCAGAAGACCGAGACGGCCCTAAGAACAATGATGATGCTGGGAAAGCGAGTGCAGCACGTATAACCCCTCCCGGGTTCCCCAAGGCTCCTCCTGCGAGGAGAACGGGGAAAGAACCCATGGGCCTCACTAAAGACGAGGTCCGGATCCTAAAGAAGATGGCGGTAAGCACCAATACGAAAGAGAAGCCCCCGGATCCCAAGAACAAGGAGAGGGTAGTCGAGCAAATCTTTCTCCAGCCGCTGATTACTCCAAAGGCCTTAAGCTCCGATGAAGAAGAGATGTCGAACTTCAGGCATCACCCGTATCAACCACCGTGAACATCTCTTGCGGGGGTCGAGCCAACGATGTTAAACAAGTGCGCTTCATGGGAGGCAACCCATGCTCTAAACTTTTGCCCCACTTTTTAGTGTTATTTTTTACTTTATTTTATCTATTTTTATAAATAAAATTAGCCGCAAGAGCATCCGTTTAGGGACTTAGACAATCTGTTGGTTTTTGCAGAAAGCAAGGCCCCAACCGATCGGTTGATAACTCACCCGATCGGTTGGGATGTATCAGATACAAGCCGAAATCTGTCCCCAAATGAACCAATCGGTTGAAGAATGGAGAGACCGGGTGACAGACCGGGTGAGCTGGGGAGAATTCTCGGGAAATTTTTGGGAAATATCAACCGATCGGTTGAGTTAGAGCGCGATCGGTTGAGGCGACCGGGTGAGCAACCCTCAATTCTCGGGAAAATGAGTGGAGCGGCCAACCGATCGGTTGACAAGTCAACCGACCGGTTCGCCTGTAGCACTTCTTCGACAAGAATTTTTGACCTAACCGTCAACCGATCGGGTGACAAGTCACCCGATCGGTTCGACTTAAAACCCTATATAAACCCCCGACCACCCGTTCGCATTCACCCTCGCCTGATCGCCATCGCAGCCGTCGTTTCGCCTCATTCTCCTCCCCAACGGCCGATTCTCACTCCCCCACGTCCTCCACTCCTCCATTACTCCCTCTCTCCACCTCCTCCACCAATCTCTCCATCATTTACACTCCCTCTCTCCTTTCACTTCGAGTTTCTGACCTAATTCCCCCAAAACAACGCCCATTTTGAAAATTCTTACTGAAAGAGGTCGCCGCTGCTCCACGCTACTCTCATTGTGCAGTGTGGGGACATCTACGAGCAAGCTTCTCCATTTCGCTTGGGTACACTCGCTCCTACGCTCATATTTCTATTTTTGCCCTATAAATTGTGCTTGCTCATTTTGCTTGTGTTAGTGTGCATTCATTGCCTTTGCACTCATTCATACACGCACACTCACGCATGGCTAAGGATAAAGACAAGGGGAAGGGAATTTTGCGGTAGGAGGAACCGTCTCGAAAGAGACGAAAACAAACACGTCCCCCTCCCCACACACGAGCACTAACACTGGGCCCTCCCCCGCCTGTTATCCCCTCTGTGGACCCAATGTTGGGCCCGCATGGGTATATCTTTAGGAACCAGGAACACAAGGATTTTTATCGTATGCTCGATGCTCGGGGGCATCTATCTACTAAGTTCCCGCACACACAAACACTTGTCGATCTCTGTGTCTACACCGAGGTCGAATATCTTTTCGCTAACTTAGGATGGTTGGCCTTTCTTAATGCATCTGCCGTATCTTACCCGGCACTCACCCTCGAATTTCTCTCTACAATTGTTTGGGAGTCCGGGTCGATCATAAAATTCCGGGTGCGTAACAAGAGTGTCACCACAAATCTGAACACAATTAACGATATATTTGGTTTCCCCAATCTTGGGGATGACTCCATCCGACACTACGGGTACACGCCCAAGTTTAACGTCGATCAATTCTGGTTCCGCCTCACACTGCTCAATGACTATCCCCGAGGAAGGGCCAAGGCCTCCTCCATCATTCATCCCGTGTTTCGTTTGGCCCACAGGATCATATCATCCGCATTTTTTCCCAGGGACGAATCCGGCACCGTGACTATCCCTGACCTTTTTATCCTCTGGGCCATGACTTTCCCTTTTGTCCGGGACGATGATGGGATTAGCTTCAGGGCCCCTACCGTCCCCATCCATGGCAGCGATTGGCTTGTTTACAAGCTTCTCGAGATCAGCCGGGCCGGTAAGGGGAAGTTTTGTTGTGGGGGCATCATTACTATCATTTGCTCTTACCCCCAATTTAATATTCCCATCCCCAATAATCTTCCCGCTGCCGCAGGACCCTCACAGCTAGATATTTATGTCCTGCGGCACATTCACATGATCAGACCCCACTCCGATGGCCGCTTCATCTTCAATTATGGCCACCCCCAGCCCCTTACACCATTCTCCCCAACCCCGCTCGCATGACCATAGCTCTTGTGGGAGATTGGACCTTCCCACCCGATCCCAACTTCCTAGCGGGGTTGAACCTTCCTTTCCTTCCCACGGACGCACGCAGACCATCGTCCCCTACCGCCCGCTTAGGCGAGCAGGATATCCCGGCGTCTCGAGGAGATATAGGGGCTGGCCCGAGTCGTCCTGTCTCTGTTCCGGGGCCCATCATGTCTGAGCACCTCTTTGCGGCCATTTCTTGCCTTGTCTCCTGTGCCGGCATGACCACCGCCGCCGGCACCACTTCCACCTTACCTGGCAGCACCACTTCTGCCTCACGTCAGTCCACATCTTTTGGTCACCGCCAGGTCTCTGCCCGTCTTGGTCTTAAAAGGGAGGTCGCTGCCCTCCGTGAGCTCGCCATGTCCTCTGCCTCCTCGGACCCATCATCGTCCTCTTTTCTCACTCACCCACGTTTCCTTGCACTTGAGAGGAACGTGGCCGCCATTCTTCACCTTCTCACTCACATCCACGGCCCACCTCCACCTTCACCACCTCGGCGATCTTCTCCTCCACCCTCCCACACATCCCCACATCCATCACCTCCCTCACCACATTCTTCTCCTCCCTCATCTATTCCCATCCCGGTATCCACTTCCCCCCTCCCGACCACTTCCATCGCACCCACGCTCCCTCCTCCCTCCTCCTCCATCACTGCTTACGTGCATCGGAGGAAATTGCCGGTGCGCTCCAGATCTCTTCCACCACCACCCACTACCGTCACCACCACATCTTCCCCCACTTCTATTCCTCTCACCACCGCCTTGATCGCCGTCCTACCACCACCACCCACCTCCACCGACACTCCTTCCATCGTTCACACCACCGCTGCCCCTATTCCTCCACCTCGTTCCCCACTTCTCCGCACACCCCCAGCCTCCCCCGACCACCCATCCACTCCCTCTTCCAAGGAGGACGAGGACTCACCTTCTCCTGCTTTCTGATTTCACCTTGTTTATTTTTGACTCCCCCTTGCATATCTCTGCATTTCACGATCACATTTTATTCGCTAGCACCGTCATGCTAGCTTGGGGGACGTCTATTTTGGTGTGCTGTCGTGTTTTGTTTGTTTTTCTCATTTTTGTGTGTGTGCTTGTTTTTCCCCTTTTGAGTGTCGTGTCGTGTGGTTTTATTTCTATTTTCGTGACGTTTGATTTTGATTTTGATTTTTTCTTTATTTTCAGTTTCATCTCTGTGTTTTCCTCGTTTTCATTTCTTTTTTTTGTGTCGGTGCGTATTCCCCCCATCTTCATTGCCCCCCGTACTCACTCATATTGCATTGAGGGCAATGCAAACTTCAGCTTGGGGGAGTCGCACTGTGTGCGTCATTTGAGTCCTTCTTTTTCGTTTTTGTGTCGTTTTCATCGTGTTTTTTTTTATTTTTTCCTTTTTCCTCTTCTCATCTTTTTATCTCTTTCTCCTAGAGATGAACCCTATGATGAATCGCCACAAAATCACACACACCTAGCATGGCATCGATAATCACACTCACTGACCCTAGAATTTCGAGTCCTCTTGCATTTCACGCATCGTGGGTCCACTTGGCTTTTTGTGAGTCGTGCATCGTGCCTAGCTATTTGGAGTGCTTCTACTTTGTGATTTTACTTTATATACCTGTCCAGGAACGACCCCTAGATTATCATGCTTCGATTTGAATATGAGGTATTTGCTTCTACTATATGCATGCTATATTTATATCGTATATTTCAATTCGCATGTGTCGGGATTCCACAATTAAGGACTAGGATAACCCATTTAGCCTATGCTCTATTTAGCGAGAATAGTTTCCTTTGCCCAAGTGTTTAGATTTCGACCTCTTTTTTGTTTTACTTGGTGCAAATCCCCTCGTCGTGTACCGTTCTCCCACTTGGGAGAGTACACATGTGTATAGCCAAAAACCCAAAAATCCAAAAAAAAGAGAAAAGAAAAGAAAAACCCAAAAAGAAAAGAAAAGAAAAATTTTGTATAGCCAAAAAGCAAAAAAAAATACAAATACCCAAAACCCAAAAAAAATTTCAAGTGTGAATATTTTTCCTACTTACCTAGAATAAAGGGAAGGCGAGAATTTGCACCGAGTGTCCTACTCCACATCATCTCAACCCCCATCGTTTTCGAAAACACTTGGCTTAGGAACTTTTTAGCTAGTATCTAGGCTATAGTGGCGTGACTTCCTAAACCCTAGTTTTGGAATCCCCGATGCATGATACGCTTCTATTCTTATACTCATCTCATGCATGCTTGAACTAATATTCACCGCAATTTCAAATTTGAATCGGTATTTGGGTCATTTCCTAGATTTGCGTATATGAGCTCATAGCACATTGTAGAAAGCGACACCATTTGCTAGCACACGACCGCACTCACACGCGCTTCACCGCGTGGGCCCACGACACTTATTGGGACTCGTTTTCCTAGGTTTAGTGATGTGATTTGACGTTTGCTTGCTTGGTGTGTCGTTTTTGATTTTGTTGGCTCTGACGGACGATCTAGGATATAGAGTTTTCATTTTCTCTCTTTCTCTCTATTTTTCCCCTCCGAGCTTCTACTCTCGCTCGTCTTCTTCGAGGACGAGGAAGAGTTCAATGAGATCCCAGGGCATTGAGTATTTAGTTCCACTAGACCACAAGTTCGAGGCCACAGCACGTCGGTGCAACGTCGAGAGAAAGAAGAAGCTTGCATTAGAAACGATGGCCGAGATACACAATCCACCACCACCTCCTCCATCGAACAACGATCCACCACCTACTAGGTCCCTCATGGACTTCTCAATGCCCTTCAACGGGTCTACATCAAGCATCTTGAGGCCACCAGTGGAGACAAAAAAATTCGTGTTGAAGCTGTCCTTAATAAGCTTCATACAACAAGACCAATTTGGGGGCACACCTATGGAGAACCGAAATGAGCATCTCACTACGTTCTTGGAGAAAATGGATACGCTGAAGATGAATGGTGTCACCAACGATGCCATTAGGCTAAGACTTTTTCCATTTTTGCTTAAGGATAGGGCTAAAGATTGGCTTAGAAGCCATGACGCTAACACTTTCTCTACTTGGGATAGCCTTTCTAAAGCATTTCTAACGAAATTCTTTCCTCCAGGAAAGACGGTCAAAATGCGGAATGAGATCACTTCCTTTACCCAACGCATCCTAGAATCGCTATATGAAGCATGTGAAAGGTTCAAGGATATCCAAAGAGACTGTCCCCACCACGGAGTGCCAGATTAGCTTCTCATCCAATCCTTTTAAAATGGTCTGGACCGAGAAGTGAAGATGATGATCGACGACACCGCTAATGGGGCGATTATGAACAAAAATCTTTAGGAAGCAAAGAAACTGTTGGAGAGCATGGCTACCAACAACTACTTGCGTCATAATTATAAATATGCATTCTCAAACATCTATCAGTTTTTAATAAAATTTAATAAATTGAAAGCTTTAGCTCTAAGGTAAAGTTCAATTCTCCCATAAAAAGATTTCTTCTGCTTTTCTGTCAAGTGCTAGCAACACTTGGGATCAAGTTCAAGTTCTATGATAGAGCTTGTGGATCGTGGTAAATTTCATCATCAAGGTGAAACTACTATACTGCTGGTTGATGAGGGGATCTCGGGATGTCATCATCAAAATTTGGAGGATGGATATCGCTTAAGTATATATTGTTGGAACTCCGTGCACAACAAAAACACTATGGGGAATAAGTGTATATCATGAAGATATTACAAAATTAAAAGTAAATAAAAAATTGCTATTAAAGAGCAGAAGTAAATGAACACAATCAAGAAAATTCCAAACGCAAACACAGAGATTTATTCTGCTTCGGATCCTTGTGATCCTACATCCAGTCCTCTACCCAGTAGAGATTCGAATCCACTATAACACTTACAAATATGCCAACATACAAAGATGCCAACACTCAACGTGTTGCAAACTTGTACAATCTCTTCAACAAGAGATTCACCAAATAAATTAAAGAAAGAGTATGAAACAATATCACTTATAGCCTTGATAATGTTGGAATTATAACACAAGGAAGGTGATTGAATCTCCAAGGTTCTGGATGAAAACTTGTGGTAGAAAAAACTTGAAGATCGGACTTTCTATGGAGGAAGAAGTTCTGCAGAGGTTCCTCTATGAAAATCTGAAAATCACTCACTTTCTAAAGAGAGAGTAAACTTAAGAAAAGAGAGTGTGTGTGAATTTTCGTGATTTTAGGCAGGGGTCTAGGGGTCTATTTATAGCCCAAAAAGTTAGTTTTTGAATGTTGGACAATTGCCTAAATTTTCAAAAAATCTGAGATATTTTTGTTCAAATTAGTCGACTAGTGTTAGGGACTAGTCGACTAATTGGGATGCTGACTAGGATTTTGACTATTGAGGTGTCTTTTCAAAAAAATAACTACTTAAAACTGAAAATAACTGATGTAAACGGCTATAAACTATCAAGAAATAGCCATTTATGGCAGTTCTAACTTCCACTAATTAAATATAATATTTAAATGATAAATTAGTTAAAATAACTGATTTAAAAATGACTGGTAGACTAACAGAATCTATTAGCCGACTAAAAAAATCTGAAGCTTAGAAATTTGTAGCAAAATGATCCTAGAGACTCTAAAGTAGGTCTGACAAAGTTTCAGAATTTTCTAAATATTTTAATATTGAAATTAGTCGACTAGCACTTGGGATTGGTCGACTAATTGGATTTTTGACTTGATTTTTTGAAGATGGACCCTACACGACTAAGAGAGATCATCATCAAGGCTTTTACATTCTAAGTATATGCAAGAGAAAAAATAAAGATTACATCTCCTTTTACAAGATACAAAATATCATTGATATGCTTCGTCTTGTAGTGGATGCTTCTTGCAACTTGTATACTTGATGATTGTCTTAGATGAGTGTGCTATAATATATGCATAGATAAAGTTAGTACATATAACATAATATGTTTGTATCATCAAAATCATATGAGGAGTTGTGAGTTTCCAACATTCTACTACTTTTTTATGATTTTACAAACATTGAAAATATTATGAGAAATAAAATTATGTTGTTGTTTACTCTCCCTAAAGATATGGCAATAGTGATAAAGGAAGTACAAAACATATAATTTTAAAAACTTTATGCAATGTGTATCTTAAAAAATTAGGAATGTGAAATGTAATACTAATGTATTTGAATGTGAAATGTAAGCATATTGCAGTATGTTTATATCCTCTTCAGTATTTTTAATATACTATCTCTCCCCCTGTCAAATTATCAAAATGGGGATCTGTGTCAAAATTAGTCGACTAACCATAGTCACTGGTCGACTAAAAATATATTTTTTAAATAAAACACAGATTTCATTCATTAAGCAAGGATACATACTACATGCGTAAAAGCATGAAGATACAAAAATCGAAATAAAAATACATCACAACATACATAAAAACACCTAAAAACTAGCCCTAGACACCATTAGTCAACCAACAGTTCGCATTAGTCGACTCTCGAAAGTTGGAGACCTTCATTAAAAGCCAGATGGTGGTTATGGTGGGTAGCGTGAACTTGAAGGATTGTATGGAGCCTACTGTTCAAGAGTACTCAAAATCCTTTGCTTGAGTCGCTTGCATATTTTCCATCGAAGTGTTCATGCGGTCAAGGCGATCTTCAAAACCGCTCGGTAAAACCAGAATTCACATCATCGTAGAGTTGATCAATTTGACCTTGTACGGTTGGACGGGAAGGAGGAGGACGAGCACAAGGATTGACGGTGACTTTGCGACGATGGGAAGGACGTTCAACTGAGGTTGTTGTTTGGTTTCTTCTTCTTCTTCAACTTGAGGAGGAGGAGTGGGTAATTCCATGTGATTAACCACCGAATGATCGAATTGTTGAGGATTGTAAGGTGAAGCTTCATCATCAAGTGGGACACCGAAATGTTGTAGAATGTTGGTGATGACACATGGAAGGTAGATGTGAGTAGAAATGGGGTTGATCAAGACATGCATTATGGTGGTTGCCCAATCCACTTTGAGTCCTCCCATAATAGTGTATAGAGCAAGGCTATGTGTCTCATTGACATAGTTGGTGGAACCACTCTTGGGAAGCAAGTTGTAAGTGATGATCTTGATGAGGAGTCGAGGGACGAGTTTCAAAGCCATGGCAGACATTCCAATCCGAAAATTTGAACTCAATAGATCAATGATTTCGGGATCATCCATGGCGGTCATACTAATATGTTGTGAAGGAAAGCAAGGCAAATGAAGACTTTAAGCAAGAGTATCAATGAGAGATGAATGTTGATACCCTTAACCGTGGTATCGATATAAATGAGGCCACCACTCCCTATCACGTTCATGTTGGAATAAAATTGCTTAACGAGAACGTGGTAGTTTAGAGTAACATCATTCCAAAGATGGAAGAGAGACACGGTGTGGAGAAGGTGATGGATGTTATAGTTGATGATGACCGGATCGTTGAATTTAATGGCACAATCCGGGAAGAAGGATGCTCTTTAGATGGTGGCGGCCAGATTTGGGCGATGAGGGTGTCGAGGATTTGAAGAAGACACCATGAGGGAATGATGAAGAGAACTAATGGAGAATTTATGGGATCTCTCTCTCAAAATGAAAGATTTTCGGCTATATTGTGCTTTTGGTTTTCTCATGGTGAAAAATGAAGAACCATGGTGTTTAAATAGAGAATTTGAGTGGAAAATTCGAATTTTGAACTCAAAAACCGAATTAAAAACTGCTTAGTAACTCTTGAGAACGTCTCCTAGATTTTAGGAAGAACAACTGATCGAAATCCGTGCAAAAAACGTTCAAAATCGGCTGTTCTTAGGAAATTCCATAGCGATTAGTCGACTAGCCATCGGGATTAGTCGACTAGTCGGGGTCTGATTCCAAGCGGTTTGGGGAGAAGTGGGAATAATTCAAAAAGTGAATTATTTTGGTCAAAAAGTACAGGCAGATGTAAGTACATGTGTAACTAAGATTTGACCAATTGTAAGTACTTTGTGTACTTTGATGTAAAGGATGAGATTGGACAATACTATGTGTACATGGTCCTTTGAATTTGAGAGGGAATTTTAAAAGGTTTTGAAATTTTCTTGTCTCTATCTAACATTGATTGATCAGTCAGATAAGATAGTATATAATAATTTTTATAATAAAATAATTTCAAAAAATATATCAATACTTATATATATAATAAAATTTGGAGGATTAGTCGACTAATATGATGTGTTAGCCGACAAATTTAAATACAAAATAAATCAGAAAAATCCAGAAAAATTGTATAATGATAGTAATCATATATATAACAATAATATATAGTTAAACTGTCGATTCACTAACTATACCAAGTTCTCTTTTAGGTTTTAGAAAAGTCTCTTCTTTAAGAGGCTTAGTAAGGATATCGGCGATCTGATTCTTAGTATCTATATATTTTAAAATAATCTCACCTTTTTGGACATGATCATATAAGAAGTGATGATGTATATCTATGTGTTTAGTGCGTGCATGATGTACCTGATTTTTGGATAAGTTTATAGCACTAATGTTATCACACATAAAAGGACATGTGTTACACTTAATGCCATAATCTAGAATTGTTTGTTTCATCCATAAAATCTGTGCATATGCTAAGCCATCGGCAATATATTCTGCTTCAGTCGTTGATAAAAAACAGAGTTTTATTTCTTTCTAAACCAAGATACTAATGCATAACCTAAAAAGTGACAAGTACCACTTGTACTTTTGCTGTCAGATTTGCAATCATCAACATCCGCGTCACTATATGAAACTAAATCAAATGAATTTTATTTTGGATAAAATAAACCAAAATCAGATGTGTGTTTGATATACCTAATTATCCTTTTGACAGTAGTCAAATGAGATACCTTAGGATCAGACTGATATCTAGCGCATATGCAATCAGAAAACATAATATCTGGTCTACTAGCGCTAAGATAAAGTAACGATCCAATCATACCTCGCTATAATATTTCATCAACACTCTTACCATTTGGATCCTTGTCAAGATTTGAAGAAGTACCCATTGGTGTACGCTTTTCTGCAGAATTCTCTAATCCAAACCTTTTGATGAGTTCCTTTGTATATCTACTTTGATGCATAAATATACCTTCCATCATTTGTTTGATTTGAAATCCAAGGAAATAGGTTAATTCACACATATGACTCATTTCAAATTCATTCTGCATTTCTTTAGAAAATTCTTGACAAAGAGAATCATTTGTAGAACCAAAAATTATATCATCAACATATATTTGTATAATGATAACATCAGAATCTATATGTTTAGTAAATAATGTTGGAACTGGATCCTAGCCTAGGGGGTGAATAGGCTTATAAAAATAATTCGTGCAACCCACGAATAAGCATACGCAGTTATAGCAGCAATAAAAGCAGACACATAGTACACAACAGATTTACCCTGGTTCGGTCGTCCCAACGACCTACTCCAGCCCCCAAAGCAGAACTAGTATTGAATAGCGCAATAGGTACAAAACCACAAGTTAGAGCACGCTCAGAGAACCCTCTATGTCTCTACACTCGCCAGGCTCTCAGTACCCCACACACTGTGTTTTCTCTCAATATCAATCCTAGTAACGCTTTCTACCAGCTAGTCCCAAACTAGTTGGGTCCCATTTGTCTAGTCCCAACTAGACAAGTCCCAAAATATCACAGAAAAATAGGTAAAGTTTCCCCTACAGAGAACGTTACACTAAGACACAAATAAAAGAGTTTAAGGGTTTAGAAATGCTCAGTTTGTATCTGTTAGGCGTCTCTGTCAATCAGCACATCGTCAGCTCCAATCTGACGCAAACGGTGTCTCAATCAGACTCCTGGATGTGAAGTTATGCACTGGTCTGTGCACAAAGCAATTCAGTTCAAATCCTTATAAACTGGCTGGTCTGTGCGCTCAGCATCTCCTTTAAATCAAGCGGTCGGTGTGCAAAGCAGAACAGTTTAGATCCTTTTAATTAAGCAGCTGTGCGCAAAGCAACTCCCATTAAACCTTCAGCCACGTCATGCTTTGAGATTCGTGCGGCAGCAATGTTTTGGATTTCAATTTACGCGGTTGGCTTGCCACGTCAGCCCGAGGTTTTTTTCGAATTGATTTCCTTCGGTTCAATTCCACCTGTACTACACAAGATCTCAGCCGTTGATTCACGTGATCGTGCGGCTGTCGTTCTGATAGGGCATGCAGGCGTTTCCGACGGATGACGACGGCGGTTCTAGCTTTGGCAACGGAGACTGCAGTAGGCAGTGCGACGTTTCTTCGAACGGTGCTGGGCCAACGTCAGTGCAGCAAGGATCTTCGTTATACGACGGCAACGAAGACGATGATACAGCGGTGAGAGCTTCTTCGACAGCGTGGGTTTCAACAGGGAACGGCGACGAGCTCTCCGACTTGCAGCGAGGCTTGCAGCGGAATGGATCTCAATGATGATCTCTTCGAGCGAAGGCAACTCTGACCCAGGCGATCTCCGATGGCTTCTAAGTGGTCGGCGCTCTCTTCGGTGCTTGCAGCGGTGATCTCTGGGTCCTTCGATCGCTTCACGTCTTGGCAAAGATGAATAGATCACGGCAGCTTCGTTTCAGAACAGGGCAGGCGACAGAGATCTCCTTCGATGATCGTGTAGCAGCTCCATCGACAGGCTGCAATAGTGGCTCCGACTTCAATGATGCTTCGACTTGCAGCAGCAGCATCAGACGGTGGCGAGATCGAGAGCTCCGGCGATGCGACCTCTTCTCCGACGACGTTCGACTCCACAGGCGATGGTTCTCCGATGAACAACGATGCGTCTTCTTGGTGCTGACTCTCCGATGGTGGTGAGGGATGCTTGGAGATATTTTCGGTGGCTTAACGATCCTTGCTTGGAGAAGATGCCGGGCTCTTGAGCTGTCGTAGCCTTTGAGGATGCTTGGAGAAGATGCCGGGCTTAACGATCCTTGCTTGAAGTTCTCTTGGTAGATCCCTGTACTTGAAGACGTAAGGCTAGAGGCTTTGAGGATGTTGCAGCAAGGAGCAACAGGGAGATGAATATTTTTTGGTTGATGATTCTTTGTTTAGCCTTGTGTATTTGTAGGCTGCGGCTTATGATGTAGGATTTTAGGTTTTTTTTGGTGACGCAAGTTAGTTTCTTTTGAAGTTGCCGTAAGCCCCTCTAAAATACTATTTTATTTTTTTCCCTTCTTTAACCCTAGGATGATGCCCTATATATATAGTAGGACTAGGGTTTGTGAAACTAGTAGTTGGGTAATGGATATGGTATATTTTTTTTGGAATTTGGCTAGATGAAGTTTGGTTAGGATGAGGACACTAACAACTAGAAAGTTTGTAATTGGCTAGGGATTGGGTTGAATCAACCAACTTGGGATTTGATGTGTAATTTAAAAAGAGTTGAATTGATCCAATCTCCAATTTGACCAAGTCCAACTTTACTCTCCATTGACCAAGTGAAACTTCTTTGTGCACACACACACTCTTTCTCCCAATATGCTATACGAATAGCAATTCCGCCAAATAGTAAAAGTATATTGTTTCGCCAAGCCTGAAACACACTAAGCACACACGTTAGATATAACGACACGTTTGTCATCATCAAACCAAGAGCCTAGATCGTTGCTTCCAACAAATAAGGTAGAATCTATCTTTCGAATAGAATAACCAGATTTTAACATAAAGTTCTTCAATCTTTCATACCAAGCACGTGGTGCTTGTTTTAATCCATATAAAGCTTTCTTCAATTTGAAAACATGATTATCCAAACTTTCATGTTGAAATCCAGGTGGTTGTTTTACAAAGACTTCTTCCATAATTATACCATTTAGAAATGCGCTTTTAATATCCATTTGATATAACTTAACATCTTTATAACATACATATGCTAAAAGCATTCTAATAGATTCTAATCTTGCTACAGGTGGAAATGTTTCATCATAATCTACGCCTTCTTCCTGATTATAAACTTGTGCAACTAATCTAGCCTTTATTTCTAACCACTTTTCTAGATTCATCCAATTTATTCTTAAATACCCACTTAGTTCCTATAACAGGATGATCTGAAGGTCTATGTACTAATTCTCATACATCATTCCTTTTGAATTGATTAAGTTCTTCCTGCATTGCTATAATCCATGAACTATCTTTACATGATTCACTAACATTCTTTGGTTCGATTGATGATATAAATACACAATTAGTCATTTGTTCTACTTGTGATCTAGTTCTTACTCTATCAGAAATATATCCAATAACTAGATCACGTGGATGATTAGGAAGTTCAACAAATGCTTTAGAAAGACTTATATTTTCAGGGATAATTTCAGGAATGAAATTAGTAGAATCATTCCTATCATCATTGTCATCTAACTTAATGTTTTCTAATGAACTAGTGATATGTATTGAATCTTCTTCTTCGATAGATATGGTAGGCGTATAATTTTCATCAAAACTTACATGAAGAGATTCCTCAATACAGAAAGTTCTTTTATTATAAATCATATATGATTTACTATGTGTAGAATATCCTACAAAAATAGCTTCATCTGATTTAGAATCAAACTTATCAAATGAATCCTTAGTATTAAGAAAAAAACATTCACAACCAAAAACTTTAAAATAGGATGCACGTGGAATTCGATCATAAAACAATTCAAAACAAGTTTTATTAAGTTGTGGTTTTACCAAAATCATATTCAAAACATAACATCCAGTAGCAATGATTTCTGCCCAAAAATATTTTGGTAAATTACTATCACATAATATGGTTCTAGCACATTTTTGTAAAGTTCTATTTTTCCTTTCAAGTACACCATTTTGTGGTACAGCTCTAGGAAAAGAAAAATTATGTGTTATGCCATGTTTATTACAAAAGTTTGTAAATAATACATATTTAAATTCTCCAACATGATCACTACGAATAATAATAATGGATGAAGATTTTAATTTTTGAATTTTTTTACAAAATATTGTAAATTCTTCAAATGCATCATGTTTATGCTTCAAAAATAATACCCAAGTATATCTTGAAAAATCATCAACAATTACAAATGCATATTTATTGCCAATTAAAGAAGCTATTCTAGATGGACCAAATAAAATAAATCCAAATGCAAAAGTTCAAGTGGCCTTTTAGTAGAAATAGCATCTTTCAATTTAAAAGAGGATTTATGCATATTTCCTTGTTGACATGCATCACAAAATTGTGTGTGAGTAAAAGATATATTAGGCATTCCAGAAACTAACTTATGTTTTGAAATACGTGCTAAATGTTTAAAATTAGTGTGTCCAAAATGTTTATGCCATAATAATGTGTTATATGTGGATGCTAATAAGCAATGATCAAGTGAGGATAATTTCATGCATAGTGTGTGTGTGTGTGTGTGTGTGTGTGTGTGTGTGTGTGTGTGTGTGTGTGTGTGTGTGTGTGTGTTATTCTTACAACTACCTTGAAATAATATATCCGTCATATTAAAATCATATATAATGCATGCTTTCTTTTCGAAAACAATTTTAAAATCTTTATCGCAAAGTTGAGAGATAGATAAAAGATTATGTTTTAAACCGTTAACGAGGAGCACGTTTTCGATGATTGGCTTAGTTGGATCACCAACTGTTCCAATCCAATCACTTTACCTTTGTTGTTATCACTAAAAGTTACGGTGCCACCAGCTTTAAATTGTACGGTTGACTAGTCTATAACCCGTGCCCGAGGACACGGTTCAATTTAGATATTTCCCTCTCAAAATCTTAGTTCCCCCGAAAATGTGGGCACGATTCATTTTAGATATTCCCCCCCCCCTCAAAATCTTAGTTCCCCTGAAATTGTGTACATGATTCATTTTAGAAATCCCCCCCTCAAAATCTTAGTTCCCCAATCAAAGTCTTAGTTCCCCAAAATTTAGGTCACCACAAAATTTTTAGTCACTGACAAAAATGTTAGTCCCCCAATATGTAGTTCGTTTCTAAATTTTTTGTAAAGTTAGTTGCATTTCCCCCACATTTTTTAGACAAAATATTCTATAAAGATGGGAGCTAAAAACATGTTACAGTATTAAGATACATGAACAAACAGAAAAATAGAGATGGACGTAAAAATTAGCCATGTCACCAAAACCTAGGAGTGCGAAAGTTGGCAGCATTGATCAGATTATGTGCATTAGCCATGTCACCACGTTCCCCCCAATCACATCCAACCATGAAAACAATTGAAATTGGTGAAGTAAAAACGCCATGCAAGCAACTATTGAAATTTATATTTCTAACATCAAAAAGTATCACCTTAATAATGTTACACAAAAGTAATGTAGATCCAGTTCTATTAGTCTAAGCCAAGTAGCACCATAATGATATTTACATTTGTTACATCAAAAATACATGTGTTACATCAAAGCTGTTAATACACAATCCATCATGGTTCAACAGGAAACTTCCTCTTCATTACATTATAAAAGGAATGCGTGTCAATCTCAATCCAACATCGTGTGTCATCTGGATGCACAATAACCTAGGTAAATTACAAACATAAAATGGTTATAGAAATAAAGAAATATGTGATAACATTAATAATTTAAACTTAAAACGTTTTTACCTTATGCGAGGGGAACATAGGTGGACGTGTTTTATGGACCCAATCAAGCTCCTTAAGAACTAACTTCCAATTCTATAACACAAATAATATTTTGATATTCAATGAAAATGATATTGTGGAAATAAAATTCTACTATTTTTTACATTACCTCCAATACACATGTTTTTATCGCATCCTAGAAGGTCGATAGCCATCACCAGGTAAAATAACTGCAAGCTCATCTACGACTGGGAGGTTATAACGACGCCGATCCTTTTTTGAATTGTAATGCAGATATACAAGAAGATCATGACCACCTAAATCTGCTTGAGTTAAAATAGAATAAGCCTGAAAATATAACTGGATGAATGGGTTTATGCCTGATAGACAATTTTGAATAATTTGCAAGACATCCCTCCGCAAATGAGGATTTCTATTACTTCTTAACTCTATAGCAGAATCCGGATCATATATGTAAAGATGAGAATAACTTGCAGTCTGATTTAGTTGTGGCAGAAGTGATCCTGTGCAATGTCGTAATTCTCCATGGATGGTAAATGTTGTCGGACCTCTCCCAGCAATCAATCTTTGATCCAATGTAGCACCAAGACTGGTAAATGCATTAGCCGCATTATACTCCCGAGTATACTTTCGAAATGATTTTGATTGCTCACTGTCACCATCATATAATCCTCGAAGTGCTAGAGGTGGTTCTATAAGTGTATCCATTTTTACTTTTCCTTGCAAATAGCATGTTCCAAAAAGATGTATTGTCAAAGTTGACTTCGACAACTGTTCATCCAGCCAGTGTAAAGCTGAACAATGTGGACATGGAATGTTCATTAATCCAAGATAATGCTGGCAAAACTCCTCTTGTGTTGGCGGTCCAACTCTATGGTGAGTTGTCCTACATAGTAACATCGATCCTGATCCCACATCTAGCTGTTCAGTTGTAGAAGATGTCAATGCATGTGTTATTTGAGGTATGTCAAGTACACTGTTGGGAGTTATATCTTGAGATATGTTCCTTTGTTCTTTTTCTCGTTCTCTCCTTCTGCGTTGAGCTAATGATCTATACGAATTATAACTGAAAGCTAAGTACATTCATATTGAGATATGTAAACAATATTTTATGTACATTCATATGGCGTGAAATTATTTTTTATGTACAATTAAACCTAGCAGATGGTTCAGCTTCTTCTGTATGTATCGTATCATTGCGAGACCTTTTATCTTGCCAGCGTTGCAAGGATGCAATGCGACGACGATTTGGTGGTAAAGACCCAAACATAGGATCGCCTCTATGCTGCTATTATTCTTTTGGGTAACTCACTATCAACAAATGCCTAAATTGAGTATAGAGTATAAATTTAAAATCAAGTATATAATACATAGATTTCAGGTAATAAAATGAAATGATAATATCGTTAGGCTGGTCAGATAATGACAACGTGCAACTGAATAAGTTAAACTACATAGTAAGATAATATTACCAACCAAATGATTTCAAACAATCTATTAAACAAATATGTATGCAATACAAACTCTTTAAAATGTAATAGGAAAAACAATGTTCCATCTTTACATGTCATAGGTTGTATTGTTGGTGACAGATTTACCATATTAATTACTTGAAGTTTTTAATCCAATTAGTTCTCTTTATATGTAGAACATTCGATGGGTTTGCATGTTTGATATACAAATTTTTCCCCAGATTTTGCATGTTTGATGACACACACAGCCACACTTCTCGCTCCTTTTCGGTTGCGCACGTTCACCGCATCATGTTCGTGGGTATTTTTTTGTGCCGTGCATTATATGCACGGGTTATTTCTAAAACTCATATCTACATGAAGAGAAGAAAGACACTTACAACTTGATGTTTTAAATCCAATTAGTTCCCTTTACATGTAGAACCGATGGGTTTGCATGTTGTGTTACTCATCCAACACCTCTTCAATATTGTGTTACTCACCCAACATATTCATGGAATGCATCTTGTGTATGAAAACATCAATTAAGTTTACTGATAATTATTTAGATGAAAGTTTCTTTTATATTTATTTGTATTTTTTTTAAATTGGAATGGTTTATGGGGGTCCATCTAGTGCTGGAGGAATTTGTGAAAGAGCAGCTGAACTCAGTGCTTTCTGATATGAATGTCGATGTGGTGAGTTTTAAGTTTTTCATTAATTTTTTAAAAATTAAAGTCTCAGGATTTGTTGATTTCTATTTGGATTTTGACAGTTTCATAGATAGTTTGTTGTGGAGAAAAGTGATGTCTAAGAACTGACTTGTATTGCAATTTTGTTGAATTAGTTGTGCAATTTTAACTAATTGCAAGAAAGCATCAAACACCAAGAAGACAGCAAATTGAGTCCATGAAAAGATAACATTCATCATTATATAAAGCTTAAAAAAGCCAAGGAAAACCATTATATATGTGAAATTGAATAAATAGCCGAAGTTAAAAAAATTCTATTCATAAGACGGAACAGAGATCGTACAATAAGAAAAAGAAAACCACCAGCATAAGTGAAACGAATCGCAAACTATATGATTACTTAGAAAGTAATAGACAGAAAACTTCACAATGTAAAAAAACCATTACATTCCAACTAACTCACATACCTTCGAAATAAGGAACCCAATCTATTTCCACCTCTGGCCAAAGAATCACAACGCAGCGAAACTCAAAACCAATACAAAAGCTTTTCTGGTAGATCGAAATATTAAGCGAGAACTACACTTTCATGGCAGGGATCTGAAAACAGGTTGGGAGTTCAATTAGCAGGGTGGGAGTACATGGAATAATCATGAATTTGCATGCAGAATATAAAATATGCATGAAAAATCAAATATGCATGGATTATTAAATGGCAAGTATGCAAGAATAATCAGGCACACTGCACGCCCAAAAAGCTCAAGCCCAAAATTCTCCTTAAGCTCGGCCAGTAAGCTCCATGTCATAGGTTAACTAATACACATGATATTCTCCAAAAAGCTCATATGATTAATCATATGTGTGTGTATTAGTCATATGATATTCTATACTTTCTTCATATGATATAATCCTATACTGTCTTCATATGAATTGGAAGATTGAAACCCGCTTGCGCACACAACCTGTCTATGAAACTGTCAAAATCATTCATATTGAGTGCAAATAGAAATCCAAATAGAAATCAACATCCAAATAGAAAGCACTGTTCCAAAACATACTCATGCTCATCATTCAGACATAAAGTGCTGGTTCGAATCCAAATATTGCTCATCATTCCAATAAAAAACCATATTGAGTCAAAAAAGTATGTGTTTTACAAAGTCCGAATCCAAATAGAAATCCAAAACAGTATGTGTTCCAAAACATACAAATAGAAAGCACTGTTCCAAAACAGTATGTGTCGAAATTACACAAACACATACTCTCATTCATCAATTCAGGACTAAAATATAAATAACCACTTTAATAATACCAGTATTCGGTTAATTAAGAATGCAAGGTTACGCTATAGGTTCAATTTATATAAATTTCTAATACCACAAAACATGACAAACTGAAGTGTTGGGCATGTAAGCACATAACACTTGTAAGGACAGAAATGAAGTGTGGGGCATGTTATTCCCTCAAAATAATGCACATAGCACACGTAAGGACAGAATTGAATTGTGGGGCATGTAATCACATAGCTCATGTAAGGATAGAATAATGCACATAGTTCATGTAAGCACATAGCTCAAAATAATGCACATAGCCCCACAGTTTACCCGGACAGTTTGCATGTTTGGAGCAAAGTACAGAATTGAAACTCTAAAAGAATGAGAAAGCTCAATTGAGCGAGTACAGAATTGAAACTACAAAACAACATTGGATCGAGTTCTGGATTTGAGATTATCTTGATCATATGAGGGTAATCCTTAATCTTGCTCTCAAGCTTTTCATGCCCCTGTAACGATTATGTGATTACATGCCCCTGTAACGATTCATGAATCCTTAATCTTCATATAATCCTATGTGTGTGTACATATAGGGCCCATAAGCTCCCTGTCATATGTGTTATTCTTGAAGCAATTCAGCAAATAGTAACAGAAGCAATTCAGCAAATAGTTTGAGTGCATGAAAAGCTTAAGGAGAAGAGCACTTACTTAAGTGAACACAGCTTGAGTGAACATGAAAAGCTTGAGTGCATGAAAAGCTCCCTGACTGTAGATTGAAATAATCATATAACAACAAATACTAACAAATGCAATTCAGCAAATATTTTGAGTGCATGAAAAGCTTAAGGAGAAGAGCACATACTTAAGTGAACACAGCTTGAGTGAGCATGAAAGGCTTGAGTGAATGAAAAGCTCCCTGTCATATTAAGCAAACAGTTTGAGTGAACACAGAATTCAGTGACTGACTGCAGATTGAAAGGGAGAGGGAGACGAAGAGAGAGTGACTACAGATTGAGAGGGAGAGGGAGAGGGAGAGGAAGATGAAGAGACATCAAACAGATTACTAACATGCAAACAGATTGAGTGCATGAAAAGCTTATGGAGAAGATCACATACCTAGGTTCAGTAGTGAACACAGCTTCAGTGCCTGCAGATTGAAAGGGAGAGGGAGAGGGAGAGGGAGACGAAGAGGAGTGAACACAGCTTCAGTAGGCGCGCACAACAAAGGGATGAAGAGGAGTAAACAAAAATTAGAAGAGACTCAAGTGACTTCAGCAGGGAAGACAAAGAGACGTAGGTGACTGCAGCTTGGTACACAGTTGGGTAGCAGCTGTGGTCGTGGGCCCCGCAAGAATTAGAAGAGACGCAAGTTTGAATGAAGGGCAGGCGCAAGAATTGAAAGAATTGGGTAGCAGCTGTGTTTGTAGGTCCCACAAGAATGGGAAGAGACGCGAGATTTGGAAGAGACGCATGTTTGATGTTTTTTTTGAACGAAGGGATTTTAAACAGCTGGCCAAAGTTTTAAACAATGATGCCTTTTTTGGAGGAGCCGCTGTTTTAAAGAATGAAACCAAATGCTAAAGTGTTCGGGTTTTTTTTGAATGAAAAGTGTTCTCCCAACAAAGTTTCTCCCAACCCAAAAAATTTTCCCCCCAAATCTTGATGTGACATTGCCACATAGGATAAGTTCAAAAATAGCTCTCAATTGTAATATAGATAGAAGTTTGATGTTGCCAGTCATGTGTTTAGAACATCCACTATCTAGTATCCATCTTTCTTTTATGGATACCTGAAAGATAAATAATAAATATTGGTATCCTTTTTACGTGGGTCCTTGGGATTAGTCCTTATGAAACCAAACCCAAGCAGAGTTTGGTTTCTTCAAATAATTTGAAGAAAAAAATAACATTTTGCATAAAGTTAGAAACATATAAATCCTTGTCATATAAACAAATATCTTTAGGAACCCAAATAGTATGCATAATGGATTTCTTAGAAGATGTAACAAAATTGGCCTTCTTTGGAATATGAAGAGTATCCTTTTTAAAACTAATAGAAGAGTCAATTTTCTTTGCTTTAATAAATACATGTTGTTTCTTTTTCAAAGTAATAGCATTACCAAAGTTATTGGATTTGGGAGTATGCTTATAACCCAAACCTTGTCGATGATTAGCAGGATGTTGTACTCTAAGTAACTTATCGACATTATTCTTTCCTTTATTAAACTTATTAATGTTCGAAGACATATCATCATATTTCAATTTAAAGAAGAGATATCCTTATCTAAAATAGAAATACGTGAAATCATATTATGATTCTCAGATTTGAGAGTCTTATTTTCAAGAATTAACTTATCATTTTGAGAGGGTAAGGATTCCTTCTCATTTTAAGACTATTTAAAGAAGATGATGATGAAGTTAGTTCTTGATGTGAAAGAACTAATGCTTTATGTTGAGAATTTAACTTCTTAAATCTCATATATAAATCATTAAATGCTTCAAGTAGTTCTTCCTTATCTAAACTACTTACCTCATTATCATTTTGTGCCATAAAGCACATATGTGCATTTTCTTCATTAGTGTGTTCGTTGGTTTCTTCATCATCATCAGAAGATGAAGAATCCCATGTTACTGCTAGTTCTTTCTTCCTTTTCTTGAACTTCTTATCCTTTCTGAAATTATTAGATGTTCTCTCTTTTGGCTTTAGGAGTGGACAATCCTTTTTCATATGTCCAGGCCTGTTACATAGAAAACATAGAGAAGCATCAGTAGTTTTAGGTTTGAAACTTTTAAACTTACCTCTTCTAAGAGCCTTTTTGAAGTTTCTACTTATTAGTGGCCATGTCGTCATCGTCTATGTTAGAATCATCGGTGTTTGAAGATGCGTTGAAGGCAAGAGTTTTCTTCTTTGAGTCTGCGTGTTCCTTACGATCTTGGAGTTGTACTTCGTAGGCCATCAAGTTACCAACTAAGCTTTCAATGGTGAGAGTTGACAAGTCATTGGCTTCGTTTATGGCTGTGGTCTTCTTCTCCCATTCTGATTTTAAGGCACGAAGGATCTTCCTTACTTGTTCAGTTTGAGTATAGGTTTTGCAAAGAGCCATTAGAGAGTTTGTTATATCGGAGAATCGAGTGATCATCTCTCAAATAGGTTCATTCTCATTCATTCTAAATAACTCAAACATATGAACAAGAATAGAGATTTTAGATTCCTTAACTTTACTAGTTCCTTCGTATGTTACCTCGAGTGTATGCCAAATATCATATGCTGATTTGGCCTGGGAGACAAGGTTGAACTCATTTTTGTCCAAAACATAGAATAGTGCATTCATAGCCTTTGTGTTATAAGATACATCAATTTTTTCACTTTCAGTCCAATGAGCGCAGGTAGCTGTAGGCTTCACGTATTGAGTTTCAAATATGTTTCAAAGTTCGTAGTCGATGTTCTGAAGAAAGATCGTCATCCTCTTCTTCAAGTACGAGTAGTTGGAACCATTGAATAATGGAGGCCTTGTAGTGGAGTGCCCTTCTGGATATTGTGATGAGGAAGCAGAGTTGTTCGTCAGATAGTTGTATGCCATCTTAACCATGAGGCTCTGATACCAAATGTTGGATCTCTTGGCACAACAAATACACTAGAGGTGGGTGAATAGTGTATATTACGACGATATTGCAAAATTAAAAGTAAATAAAAAATTACAATTAGAGTGCGGAAGTACATGAACACAATCCAAAAAATTCCTAACGCAAATACAGAGATTTATCCTGATTCGGATCCTTGTGATCCTACGTCAAGTCCTCTATCCCTTAGAGATTTGAATCCACTATAACACTTTCTCTTCGTAAGCAATCAACATACAAAGATACCAACACTCCATGTGTTGCAAACTTGTACAATCTCTTCAACAAGAGATTCACCAAATAAAGTAAAGAAAGAGTATGAAACAATACCACATATAGCCTTGATAATGTTGGAATTATAACGCAATGAAGGTGATTGAATCTCTAAGGTTCTGGATGAAAACATGTGATAGAACAAACTTGAAGATTGTACTTTCTTTTGAGGAAGAATTTCTGCAGGGGCCCTATGAGAATTTAGAAGTCTGACGTTTTGATAGAGAAAAAAATTCCGTATGGACTAAATGGACTAATTTTGACTATAGATTTATTACTAAAAAACTTTCACCCAATTTTGAATTGTCGAAGCAAGAACTTTATGTGAGAGTGGAAGCCCCAAAAGGAGAATTAGGAATTTATTTGATAGGAGATAGTAGTTTTTTCCCCTAGAGATGGAAAATTCGTCCACCTGGTTTCATCAATTTGCAATGTGAAAATCTGAAAAATCATTCACTTTCTAGAGAGAGAAAGTAAACTTAAGAAAAGAGAGAGTGTGTGAATTTTCGTGATTTTTAGGCAGGGGTGTAGGGGTCTATTTATAGCCTAAAAAGTTAGTTTTTGAACATTGGACAAATGCCTAAATTTTCAAAAAATTCTGAGAAATTTTTTTCAAATTAGTCGACCAATGTTAGGGACTAGTCGACTAATTGGGCTGATGACTAGTATTTTGACTGTTGAGGTGTCTCTTCAGAAAATAACTTCTGAAAACTGAAAATAACTAATGTAAACGTGTTATGAATGAGGGAGGCCTTTGGCCTCCCCTCCTTCATTACCCATTCATTAGGTCCCCCATTACTTAGAGTAATGGGGACCCTTGGTCTACTAGAGGCTTTTGGCCTCCCCACTATGAGATAAATAAATAGAGCACCATGGCTCTTAGCTATGGTTACTCATTCTTAGCAATGAAATTATATATCTCTCTCTCTTGAGTTCATTATCATCCAACACGTTATCAGCACGTGTTCTCCATTCTTGAGCAAAAATCTTCATCTAAATTCATCCCTACGCGCAAGGAATCTAACGTTGCTGCGGCGGTTCGTTGGAGCGTTGCGGCATCCTCAAAGCGTTCGGGAGCTTGGATTATTATTTCTACGGATCATCGTCGTGTTCTTCCCTAGATCATTGATCTAGAGGTAAAACCCTATAATCCTGTAGATAAAAGTAGACTAAATAATTTTTACATTGTTTTAATATACAAGTAAAAAAATTTAGTCTAATAAAAGAAAAAAAATTTATCCCTATTACAAAGTTTTTTTTCTGAAAATTTTTTCCTTTTGCCATTAAAACTCTTCGGTGGGAAGAAGAACCGGAATGAAATCCTCCCCTCCCCCCTGACGGAGGAGGGGGCCCTCCCACCGCTGCAAGGGGGCGGCCTGAGGCCGATCCCCCCTGCAGCGGGGGGGGGGGGGGGGGGGGGGGGGGGCCTTCCGCGGCGCCGCCCCCCGCTGCAGGGGGGGTGGCCCGAGGCCGATCCCCCCCTGCAGCGGGGGGGCCTTCCGCGGCGCCGCCCCCCGCTGCAGGGGGGCGGCCCGAGGCCGCCCCCCTGCAGCGGGGGGGCCTTCCGCACCGTCGCCCCCCGCTGCAGGGGGGCGGCCCGAGGCCGATCCCCCCTACAGCGGGGGGGGGGGGGGGGGCCTTCCGCGTCGCCGCCCCCCGCTGCAGGAGCCCGAGGCCGAGCCCGAGGCCCGAGCCCGAGGCCCGAGGCCGAGCCCGCGGCCGAGGCTAATAGCTTATTTTTGGCCCGAAGCCATAATAATTGCGGCAAACAACTTTGCAGAACTGCGGAACGGGCCACAAGCGCTTATACTAAAAATAATTTTTGGCCCGAAGCCACAAAATTCTACACAAATTCGGCTTCTTCATAATTTTAAAGAGGAATTATATTTGCAAATTGAAATTTATGAGAAAAAATTTGTAAAATCAATAATTACATTTATATGTTCCTCTATTTATTTAAACATCTCTCTTACAAATTATTATGTATGGTTTACTAGAATTTTTTTAAAAAAAATTAAAAAATATAATCATCTCAGAGATCCTGAGACCGCTCTGCCGTTAGTTAACTAAACTAACGGTGTATGACGTTTCCACGTGGTCTACGAGATAATTATATTTTCTAGTTTACTTTTTCCATATTTTTTGTGTTTGAGATATATGCGTGGTTGTTTAATTTATGCCTGTAGCATATAAACTGTGTGGATGTTTAAAATAAGTAAAAATGTGTCTTTCGGGATCGGCCATTGCATACCTATTTACATTTCCAGCACTTTTTCTTTTTTCTTTGAGAGAATTTGTAAGTGAGGAAATTGTATAAATAGCCAAGGCTCGGTGCAACAGCATAAGAAGACGGATGCAGAAATAGGGACCCACCCGGGGTTTCCAAAGTTGTATTTTTCATTCTCTTTTCTTTGGACTGTAATCGGACTTTGGACTGTTTATTATTTTGGGTATCTGGCCGATCCCCGCATTTTTACTTATTAATTTCTTTATGCATGGATTGTTGAATTTATTTTAATTCATGCTTATCTTTAAATTGCATAGATAAAATGGCTAAATTGGCAAGCGTCGATTTCGAGGTGCTCGATGCAGCTGGCAAGAATTACTTGAGCTGACGAGTGGACCTGAAGTTCCACTTGCGCTCCATGGCGCTCCTGCACTCCATCTTGGCCCCCGTAGTGGCCCAATCATCGACTCCCGCAGCATCCGATTCATCTGCTAGCAAAGCCCCAGAAGCGGCCCCTTCAGCTGGCAGTACCTCTACCACTGTCTCTGACATGGATAAGGCGAAAGCCATTATCTATATCAGACGACACATAGATCGGACCCTGAAGGCCGAATACTTGACGGTAGAGGACCCTCTGGAGTTATTGACAGTGTTAGAGGCACGCTACAGACATCAAATTGATGTCATACTCCCGCGTGCCAGCTATGAGTGGGAGAACCTCTGACTTCAGGACTACAAGTCCGTTGCTGAGTATAACTCAGCACTTCACAACATCACCTCACGCCTGAAGTTGTGTGGTGAAGAAGTCTCGGAGCACCGCATGTTGGAAAAGACATTTACCTCGTTTCATGAGAAAGATGCTATCCTCATGCAGCAGTATCGTGAACGTAATTTCACGAAGTTCTGTGACCTGCTCTCTTACCTCCTGAGGGCAGAGCAGAATAGAGACCTTTTACTGGCCACTCATAACCAGCGCCCGGCAGGCTCAGCTCCTATTCCCGAAGCCCACAGTGTTCACCCCCCGAAGTGGAAGAACAAGAAGAGGGACAGAAAGAACAAAGGAAATGCCCCTATGAAACCAGCCAATGCTCCTCCCCAAAACAAGAATAACAAAGGGAAGAAAAACTTCACTTGGACGCGTAAGAACACTGATACAGTGTCAAATCCAAAGAAGACATGGGAGGAAAAATGTCATCGTTGTGGCATGACTGGACATTGGTCCAGAAACTGTCGCACACCTCGCCACTTTCAGGAACTGTATCAGGCGAGCCAGAAGCCTCCGCCTGAAACAAACATGGCAAATGTGGAAAATCTGACGAAGTTCACTTCCAAGGATTTCGAAAATGACGACCTGCTCGATTGAGCCTTATCTTTATCTATGCTTTTCAAAGAATAAATTGTAGCTTCATCTCTAGTATGCTTAATAAAGACGATCTTTTATTTTGAATGTATGCATTTTACATTTCCATCAATAAATTATCGTTTTTTGCTTATATAGATGATGTATGAGTGCCTAGTGGACAGTGCCTCGACGCACACTATCCTTCGCGATGAATGCTATTTCAATAGCATAAGTAAATATGACGGTCCTGTCATTACAATTTCAGGACTGTCCAAAATAATCGAAGGATCTGGTGATGCAATATTATTGCTCCCAAATAATACAAGACTAAAAATCAATAATGCACTATTTTCTCCAAGATCAAATAGAAATCTCATAAGCTTCATGGACATCCGTTTAAACGGATATCACTTAGAGACTAGAGATGAAAATAAGGTTGAATACATGTATGTCACTCTTCGTAAAGATGGCCAGAAGACCATCTGCGAAATATTTAAGGGACTCCCGTCGGGTCTCTACCAAACATACATTCAACCAGTTGAAGCCAATATGACTGAGCACCAGACGTGCCAGCCAATGCCACCATTTCAATTATGGCATAACAGACTTGGTCACCCTGGATCCATTCTGATGCGACGCATCTTATCTGAATCCAGCGGACATGATTTGAAGAACCAGAAGATTCTTCCGAAGGGTGAATTTCCTTGTCCCCCTTGTTTCAAGGGAAAACTAATAACGAGACCATCGCCCCTAAAAGTGGATTTAGAGTCTCCTGGCTTCCTTGAGAGGATACATGGTGACATTTGCGGGCCTATTCACCCCGCAAGTGGCCCATTTCGGTACTTCATGGTACTAATAGATGCATCCACAAAATGGTCTTATGTGTGCCTCTTGTCCACCCGTAACCTAGCTTTTCCAAAGCTGTTGGCACAGATAATTAGGTTACGTGCTCATTTCCCCGATAACCATATCAAGAAACTACGTCTTGATAATGCGGGCGAATTCGCTTCTCAAGTCTTCGAAGACTATTGCCAGGCAACGTGTATAGAAGTTGAACATCCAGTAGCTCATGTTCATACCCAGAATGGATTAGCAGAGTCTCTTATAAAAAGACTCCAATGGATTGCACGTCCATTGCTTATGCAATCCCAATTGCCGGTGGATGTTTGGGGGCATGCTATTCTGCATGCCGCATCTCTTATCAGGATACGCCCCTCTGGAGGCAATACATTATCCCCGATGCAACTAGCATACAGCTCAACTCCAGATATATCTCATTTGAGAATATTTGGTTGTGCGGTCTATGTTCCAATAGCACCACCTTAGAGGACCAAAATGGGTCCTCAACGTCGTCTAGGAATCTATATTGGATTTAATTCACCCTCGATTATTAGATACCTAGAACCCCTAACGGGGGACGCATTTAAGCCACGCCTTGCTGATTGTGAATTCGATGAGAAAACTTTTCCAAAGTTGGGCAAATCTTCCAAGAAGCCTGAAGCTTTGGAGACCATTAATTGGGAAAATAAGTCTTTGTCCCTTTATGATCCGCGTACAAATCTATGTGAAGATGAGATCCTGAAGATCCTTCACATCCAGAATACAGTACACCAATTACCGGATAAATTCACGGTCAGCCAGAAGATCGTCCGTTCACACGTCCCTGCTGCTAACACTCCAGCTAGTATTGACATCCCTATAAATGGATGCACTCCACCCACAGCAGAAATGGTTGTACCTCAATTGAAAAGAGGACGGCCACCAGGTTCAAAAGATAAAGTTCCTTGAAAGAGGAAGATTCCTGGTGAAAATAAGATTATCCCTCCACAGGATACTGAGCTCAGGACAGCTACCTCTCCCCTCCTAATTTCCCCCGTAGAGGAAACATTAGGAGAAACATCATTAAACTTTGTACGTACTGGGGAGGTACTGGACCGACATAGCACAGTCGTCGACGAAGATTTTGCATTCACTATTGCCGTTCACGTCGCTGAATACGACGATGACGTCGAACCACTTTCTCTAGCGGATTGTAAACGCAGAGATGATTGGCCAAAGTGGGACGAGGCGATAAGAGTAGAGCTGGACTCACTCTCGAAACGCAAAGTCTTTGGACCTGTAGTCCAAACACCAGAAGGTGTTAGACCTGTGGGATATAAGTGGGTTTTCATTAGAAAAAGAAATGAAGAAAATCTGATCGTCCGCTACAAGGCGCGTCTTGTAGCAAAGGGTTTTTCCCAAAGACCGGGTATCGATTATGAAGATACATACTCCCCGGTAATGGACGCTAATACATTCAGATTCTTAATAAGCCTATCATCTCTGGCAAGCCTAGAAATGCAGCTCATGGACGTTGTGACTGCATATCTTTATGGCGATTTAGATAAAAAGATCTATATGAAACTACCAGATGGGTTTAACTTACCCACAGAGATGAAAGAGATACCTTGGGACGTATTCTCTGTTAGACTACATAGATCCTTGTATGGACTAAAACAGTAGGGCAAAATGTGGTATAACAGACTAAGTGATTTCCTTGCACAGCAAGGATTCACTAATAACGAATTCTGCCCGTGCATCTTTATCAAAAGAACGGGAAAAGGATTCGTCATCATAGCAGTTTACGTTGATGACTTAAATCTCATAGGCTCTCCAGCAGAGATTAATGAGATATCTGCAAGGCTAAAGCACACTTTTGAAATGAAAGACCTAGGCAGAACGAAGTATTGCCTTAGCTTGCAGATTGAACACCTACAAGGTGGAATCCTTCTACATCAATCCAATTATACCAGGAAGCTTTTAAATAAGTTCCAAATGGATAAATGTCATCCTTTATGTACCCTTATGGTTGTGAGATCATTAGACGTACAAAAGGACCCCTTCCGGCCTCTGGAAGAGGGGGAGGAGATATTGGGTCCAGAAGTATCCTACCTAAGTGCCATTGGTGCACTTCTCTATCTGGCTAACTGCACGCGTCCCGATATAGCGTTTGCAGTCAATCTCCTAGCCAGACACAGTGCAGCGCCTACAAAGCGCCACTGGAATGGAGTAAAGCATCTTCTGCGATACCTCCAGGGTTCCGTAGACCATGGACTTTACTACCAGAGAGGTGCCTCCTCCCAGTTACTTGGTTATGCCGATGCAGGCTATCTTTCAGATCCGCATACGGCAAAATCACAGACTGGTTTTGTCTTTACCTACGGAGGAACTGCTATCTCCTGGAGATCGGTAAAACAAACCACTACTGCTACATCTTCCAACCATGCAGAGCTCATCGCGATCCATGAAGCGAGCAGAGAATGTTTTTGGCTACGCGCCGTCATCCAACACATTCTCCAATCCACTGGCCTGAAGACCGGTGATCTTGAGCCTACTGCCCTATTCGAAGACAACGCCGCGTGCATTGCTCAGCTTCAGAAGGGCTACATCAAAGGCGACAGGACAAAGCACATTTCTCCCAAGTTTTTCTGGACGCACGAGCAGAAGAACGACAAGCAGATTGAAGTTCGACAGATCCAGTCATGCAACAACTTAGCTGATCTTTTTACTAAGGCATTGCCTAAATGTACTTTTGTAAATCTTGTAAAGAACATTGGTATGCGACAGTTGAAAGACCTGCAAGCCTGAAGCTTGTACGGATCAGGGGGAGTAACCTGTGGGTTGCACTCTTTTTCCTTAAGCTGTTTGGTTTTCCCACTGGGTTTTCCACAGCTAAGGTTTTAACGAGGCAAACACACTTACTCTGGATCCAGAAGTATCCACCCCTTGCCTCAGTAGCTGAGACCGAAGTGATGAATGTGTAAGGGGGAGTGTTATGAATGAGGGAGGCCTTTGGCCTCCCCTCCTTCATTACCCATTCATTAGGTCCCCCATTACTTAGAGTAATGGGGACACTTGGTCTACTAGAGGCTTTTGGCCTCCCCACTATGAGATAAATAAATAGAGCACCATGGCTCTTAGCTATGGTTACTCATTCTTAGCAATGAAATTATATATATCTCTCTCTTGAGTTCATTATCATCCAACAAAACGGCTATAAACTATCAAGAACTAGCCATTTATGGCAATTCTAACTTCCACTAATTAAATATAATATTTAAATGATAAATCAGTTAATATAACTGATTTAAAAATGAATAGTAGACTAACAGAATCATTAGTCGATAAAAAAAATCTGAAACTTAGAAATTTGTAGGAAAATGATTCTAGAGACTCTAAAGTAGGTCTGACAAAGTTTCAGAATTTTCTGAATATTTTAATATTTAAATTAGTCGACTAGCACTTGGGATTGGTCGACTAATTCGATTTTTGACTTGATTTTTTGAAGACGGACCCTAAACGACAAAAAGAGATCATCATCAAGGCTTTTACATTCTAAGTATATGCAAGAAAAAAAATAAAGATTACATCTCCTTTTACAAGATACAAAATATCACGATATGCTTCCTTTTGTAGTGGATACTTCTTGCAACTTGTATACTTGATGATTGTCTTAGTTGATTGTGCTATAATATATGCATATATAAAGTTAGTACATATAACATACTCTTTTTGTATCATCAAACCCATATGAGGAGTTGTGAGTTTCCAACATATATGTGTAGATGAATTGTTTTTGTTGTTAGCATTGATTAATTATACTTGTAGATCATCGGATAATTATGCAAGAAACTTTTTTATTCCATTACATCGGTCGTCCTAATTAGATTAGGATTTCTAGTGTAGTAGACTTATAGTGGCATTAGAACACATGTTTAGATTTATTTTTCATGCGTTTATTTTGAAATTCATGTTAGAATTAATTAGAATATCTGGAACTATTACTGGGAAAATATCACTTTTTTAAAAATTTGAAAACTGTGATATCTCTTATCATAGTCTTAATTACAGTATTATTATTTTGAGTTACATGCATATGTGGTTATATGATAACACGCTTACGATTTAAGATAGTTTATGCATTTAAATTAGATTTAATACACAATTTTATGTGATATAATTTAATGGTAAAAAAATTCTTAAAATGTTTTAGAATTGTTCTAAAATGATTTTAATTTACGTGCATTTGTTGTAAATTATTTTATCCATTTAAATTAAAGTTAATGCAACTTAAAATTTTATATGACAAAATTTGTTCACTAAAATAATTTTTAAAATGTTTTATAGATTATTTTAGAAAGTGTTTTAATTTTTCCATATTTTTAATGTTATGCGACAACTTGCTTATGTTGTGAAAATTTTATTTTACTATTTATGCATGTATTTGATTGCATGCATAATAATTGTGTGAATCTCGTAACCGTTATGCTAAAAGTCATCTAACCTAAAAATATAGAACATTGCCTCATGGTTTAAATAATTATTAACCGCATTTTATGCTGTTAAAATTTTGCTAATTTTAAAATTTGCTTTAAATTAAAATTGTTTTCAAAAATCTTGCCATATATTGCATTTCTAGCTTCGCTTAGACAAGTAAGTGTTAGTTCAGAAGATCTTAATGATTGTAAAGAAATTTTCATGCATGATTAACAGCCTTATGCAAGATAGGCATCTGTTGAATATTATTTCATGCAGGTGGTGGCTTGTCCTGATGTAATAATAACCATACAAGAAACATCAGGTACCTTCATTTCAATGCATATGTGTACTAATCGGTAAAATGAGGGGCAAGTGTTATGAATAAATATCCAGATAAGCTTAGATGGACGAAAACCCATATAGGGGCCACAGACGTCAGTAACATGCTTGGAGGGTGTCTCGACAAAAAGCAGTAGTTACAAACCTGTATTGTGAGTGAATGGCACACTGAAGATTATAAACTGAAGGATGTGATGCATGTAAGAAGCTTCAAACATGTCTATACCAAAGTAGGCTATGGCCACAAGAAGATGCTGACAACTGACCTAATACAGAAGGTTTCATGGAGAAAATGACATTAGGGTTTCATCCAATAATACCCCTTGGGTTTTGTACCGTGATTGTGAGAATACTCCTAGGGTTTGCCTACATAAGAGTGTATGATCAGGTATGTTTAGTTTAAGATTATGCTTATACTTTTTTCTTTGATTGTCGATGGTTCGATGTTGCTTGAGACTTGAAGGGATTTAGGTCAGGAACCATCCCGATCATCTCCTAATAGTTAGTCATCTGTGAAGTTCAGATCTAGTCAAAAGAGCGCTGAGGAAAATGAGCATAACCTGCTAAGGAGATCCCATGTCACTCATGCATCGGCATCGCAGTTCCTCATCACTATATCTTGTTACTTGTTATACCTTTGTCACTGTATATTTCTTATTGTAACAAGTTTCAAGACCCCTTATTTATACTAATTCATACAATTCTAAACCAAATTGAATTACAGCCTATAACTGTAGTCCAAATTAGAATTCAAATTAATATATGACTCTCACAAAAATAAAAACATAAGAAAGAAAAACTAATTCAATTAGAACTCAAATTAAATTTTGAGTCAAATTCTAACACATTGAGACCAGAAAGAGTAACTAAATTCTAATATGGATTCGAAACGTATGATTAAGAAATGAAAATTTCATTGACAATGTTCATGAGGCATTAACCCATGCTCCCCGTGGTTACTGCTTATGTTTTGCACTGCATCAAGATCTAGATATATAGATCCTTTGATGTTGAAGAAAAACCATATTCATTGACTACATGCCATGACATAATTTGGAGATGTGATATAGATGATGTTATATAAGGTCTTAATTTTTGGCTTAATTTAACTTGCAAATAAAAAAATTGTAGATACAGTGATACCAACGGGTCAGCCTCTGATCCTAGAATGTTCAACTTGTGTAAGGGTCATTCACAATATGGGTATCTAACGAACCCGATTCAGAAATTGACTTCCACACCCGCATCATAGAGAAGCAAGATGCACAGACAATACATGATCCAGAGACTATAGAGCCAGATCAAGTTCAGACTCCAGATCACGAGAACGAGATCATAGTTGAAGGAAAAAATTTGGAGTTGTGTAGATATACCAGAGTCAGGAGGCCGCCACAAAGATTATGTGAATGGACTTACTTAGTATCCACTTTTGCATTTGATAACATGCAAGCATATGCCTTGAATAATAGGTATGAATAATATGCTACTTTTAAGCAAGCCCAACAGTTTAAGGTAAAAACTGGCAATTGGTCATGGTGGAGTGTTGAGTATTGGAGTTCTCCCTACTTGGTTTTGATGATGAGCAAACATAAATACTAGTGATTAATCCCCTACATGAAGTTAATCCATTGCCTAAGCTAATCATGAAGATGAAATAGTAATGTGTGCCTACCAAGATCAATCAAAGCTCAATGAATTGAAGATTGGATGATCAAGTTGAAGAATGAAGTTTCAAAGAATATCAAGGTCATTCACGAGAAGGAAGAGAAGCATATATTCAATGTAAATCTTTTTATGCTTTCATTTCTCTTGATTAGAATGTAGCCTTGTAGTAGAACTATCTTGGAGATCAGACACTTTAGTTTATCTAGCCTAGGATCGATGTCATTAAATATCATTTCCTAGGATTCCAACTCTTCATTCTCTTTACTATGCATTTTGGATTTTTAATAGGCAACTGAAGAACAAAATGCAGGCGCCTGTCTCCATACATGCGCCTGAGAATTATTCTGCGGTCGACTATTATGCACTTGTTTTGACTTATGTTTTTGGGCTTTTCTCTATTCAATTTCAACAGGTGACTGTTGTACAAAGTACAAGCGCATGTCTAGTTTTATGTGCCTTTGACTTGTTAGTTAGTCGACTGTCTCCTCTTGCCCAAATATCCAAAGATCTATCAATTTTGCACTTGTGCAGAAAGAGGACTGTAGTCCGTTTCCCAGTCGTCTGCCCGGCACAGACGCTCAAGATACCACATCAGTCGCATGTCCATCACTTGCCCAGAACTTTCATTTTGGCAAGTTACGCACTTGTGTAGACAGATGACTGAAGTTGGTACCCAGTCAACTGCCCATGGAAAAGGCACATATGGATACCACATAAGTCGCATGTCCAAGTTAACACAAAATTCTTACTCTCCGTCAACTTTTGCACTTTTTCCACACAGTCGCCTGTAGAAGGTTTCTCAGTCGCCTCATGGTTTTCAGGCGCCTGTCCAACCTTCATCATTCGACTGTCCTACGTATTAAGTTACCGTTTGAATTCTCACCTACCTTCTGACACAGTACAACACTCGACTGTCTGTTCTTCATTAGTCGCCTGTCCTGGTTGTAAATTCTATCCGTTGGCGTTTTTCCACACTGATTGCAAAGGGGTTTTGGGTATTTTGTTTGAGGGTTTTAGAGAACTTATAAAAGGGTCTCCTACTGTTCCATTGGATACCTCTTGGAACCCTTACGACTTCATTGATCTCATCTCTAAGCTCTCAATCTCTCATTCTCTCTAAGCCCTAGAATCTCTTCTCCCGTGCTCTTCAACCTAGAATCAAAGTTGATATCCTCTAGACATTTGGTGGTGACAAGAGAAATGGATTCACTCTTTTCTTGGAAGAGATCAACACTCGCTTCACTTTGCTCCTTCAAATTCTACTTCAAGGCATATGTGAATTGTAAGTGTATTTCATAATTTCATAACTTTCGTTATTTGAATTCACTCTCGGTTTGTGAGAGTGGTTTGCTTGATCCCAAGTTATGGGATTCAAGGACATCGATTTTTGTTCGATTACACTTGGATGGTTGCTACAAGTGGGTTTAAAGAAAACCTCAAGTTAGGGTTCTAACTTGAGTATCCGGAGGTATCCGGGTGGAAGGGACGTAGGATTACCGAGAACAAGTCGGGTTTGACTTGGATATTCCGAACCCTTAAAACATCTTATTATTTGCATTATTCATTGTTGTTAATTCTTATTTTCGCATCTTTGTTGGATTAGGATTTTAATTAGGCATAATTTCTTAGTTAAATTTTATAAACACTGTTCAACCCCATTCTAGTGTTTTCCTCATAGCCAGGGTCCTTACAATTAGTATCAAAGCTCAAGTTTATAGCTATGGTAACCAACAACAACAACGTTCCTCCAACTCCTTTGTACAACAATCACGATCGTGACGGTGCTTCTACCGTATTCGAAGGACAATCAACGGTTCTTCCTCCGCATTTCAATGGCACGAATTTCGGTTATTGGAAGTGCCGATGGAGACATTCCTAAGGAGTGCTTCTCTTTGAAGCACCCTCCATAAGGATTATATTGAATCCACCGAAGAAGATTTCGACAAATGGACTCCCGCCGAGAAGTCCACTGAGGTGACCAATGCCAAAGCAATAAACACTCTTCATTGTGCACTGGATCCAGATGAGTTCAACAAGGTATGCATATGTAAGAGTGTATATCAAATATGGAACCATCTCGTCGTCACCCACGAAGGGACGAACAAGGTAAAATTGTCAAAGTTATATGTCGATATACAAAAATTTGACATGTTTCATATGCAGGAAGGTGAGAACATTGCCGATTTAATGCTAATTATGGATTTGTCATTGTAGATGAATTTTCTAGATTTACATGGGTATCATTTTTAACCAATAAAAATGAAGCCTTTGATGAGTTTACCAAATTTGCAAAGAAAGTTCAAAATCTCTTAGGAACCACCATTATCCCCATTCCTAGTAATCATGGAGGGGAATTTAAGAATAAATAAGTTTTGTGATGACAGCGGGATTACTCGCAATTTTTCTTTTCCTCGCACACTACCACAAAATGGTGTTATTGAGATAAAGAATATGACTCTTATTAAGTGTGCACACACCATGATCCATGATAGTCGTCTTGGACTTCAATTTTGGGTAGATGTGATGCACACGACATGTTATGTGCTCAATAGAATCCTAGTGATGCCCCGAACGAACAAAACTTGTTTTGAATTATTTTATGATAAAAAGCCTCAAGTTAAGTATTTTCGTGTTTTTGGTTCAAAATGTTTTATAAAGAACACTTTTCGTAATTTAGACAAATTTGAGCTAAGATCCGATGAAGGAATTTTTGTTGGATATTCCACACGTAGCAAAGCCTACCGGATATACAACAAACCCACTTCAACAATTGAAGAATCACTACACGTTTCATTTCATGAAGATTTTGATGTTCCTCATGTTGTCGATGATAGTGTAGATGTTTTATGTGATTCCATTAGTAATATTGAAATTAATGATTCTATATTACAATATTAATGAAAATGTTGAGAATGTTCCAAGTGATCTAGGTATTCCCAAAGCTTATCTGACCGTTCATGATCATCCCCATGACCAAATAATTGGAGATATTGGTGTGGGTGTTCGAACAATGTCAAGGATTGATGAGTTCTCTCATTACTCCTTTGTCTCTACCATTGAGCCAAAAAACATCCAAGAAGCTTGTTAAGATAGCTCGTGGATAGTTGCAATGGAAGATGAGCTCATGCAATTTGAAAGAAATGAAGTTTGGAAGCTAGTGTAATACCCTGGAAGCTACTGCACAAGTACTATAGGGGGTGAATAGTACTTTAAAATAATCAAGAGGATAATTCCTAATTATCATGCAAACACAAACAACAATGCGGAATAAAGATGAACAACAAGAAGATCACAATGCAAACAATAGATATAATGGGTTCGGATCCACCCAAGTCTCCCCGACTTGTTCCCGGTGATCCTACGTCCCAAACACCCAGATCCCTTCCGGCTACTTGAATTAGAATCCACTAACTCAAGCTTTCACTAAAAACTTCTTGTAGAAAATACTACAAGACAAATCAATACAAAGATTGAATCGTGACTCCCACAAACCGGGATCACGAACCTCTCACAAGCTGAGAGCAAAACTCAAATAACAAGTTTTAATTAAATATGAAATACTCACCACAAATTCCTATGCCTTGAGAAATACTTACGATATTAGGGCAAGGAAAGATGATGAGAAGAGATCCCGAAAGAACGATTGCAACCCTACCACCACCGAGATGAACAAATGGAGACGGCTAGGATGATGATCGTGATCCTTGAATCCTTCAGGAGAAAGATCGCACAAAAGCTCAAGATCTCGTGAGAATTAGGTCAGAGAGAGAGAGAGAGAGAGAGAGCTTTTCAGGAATTCGAGAGTTTCAAAATGATAACCGATCAATCAAAAAGTAGATCTGAAATCTCTCTCATAATAGAGGAATTTCCATGTTTGAAACACATCAAACAGATAAGGAAAGAATCAAAACAGATCACACAAAATCATGGATTTAAAATCTCCAAAGGCTGGAAAATTAAAGTAGCTTAATCGGTCTAAGAAGGATCATTAACTGATTAGATGGAGAACTAGTCGGTCGGTGAGCCTTCTTGGACCGATTGGTTTGAAACAGAGAGATTTAGTAAAAAGTCACGATAAACTAGTCGGTCTAAGAAGAGACACTAACCGACTAGTTTGGCAACTAATCGGTCGGTGAACCTTCTTGAACCGACTAGTTAGTCAACAGAGAAATAAGTGAAATAAGAAGGATAATCTAGTCGGTCTAAGAAGAAACATTAACCGACTAGTTTGAGAACTAGTCGATCGGTGAACCTTCTTGGACCGACTAGTTGGTCAACAGAGATTAGGCTAAAATTCTCAAGGATGACTAGTCGGTGCAAGAAGAATTTCTAACCGATTAGATTGTCATTTAATCGATTAGTTCTTCAACTTGAACCAACTAAGATGCACAAGAAGCCAAGTCAAAGGCGATAAGCTAATGAACCCTATCTAATGGCTTCTAAGGCATTCTTAGAGGTAAGATAAGATAGATATGAGGGTTACTAAGCAAGTAAGACTCAAGGCTTAACTTTCTATAAAACAAAGCTAGACGACTTGGAAATATACAAGACAACCCGTCTTCAAAGCTCCAACATGACGAGTCGACTTCATCAACAAGTCCTTGAGCTTCAACGAAGCTTCAGGCACAACGATCATGCGCTCTAAAGAAGTCTTGAGACGTCGCTTGAGATCTACAGAGTAAATTGGCGATGATCTCCATAACTGCGCTCAAAGAGAATTAGTACACGATATTTATGTTTGTTCATCATCACAACCAAATCAGGGGAATTAATACTCAACATTCTCCCCCTTTTTGGTGATGACAAACCAATATAAATATAAATCAATAATAATGAAATAAATGAAATTTACTTACTCCCCCTGCATTGATGACACGTTAGTTCCATATTAAATAATGAACAGAAGCATCAAACAGCAGAGAAAAGAATAAAACATGACCCAACTATCGAAATATAGGATCGAAATCCATATATTTTTATATCTTCACTCCCCCTGAATCTAGCATATGAAATTAGATTCACGGTAATGTTTAAATTATCATTTAGCACTAAGTCATTATTATTTCTCTCCCCCTTGGCATTATCCAAAAAGAGCAGGAGGAAGGCAACGAAAACAACAATGGCTAAACAAAAGGTCAAACGCGATAGTCAAAGAATATGACGACGGTCCAAATGACGCCAAGGAAAACATCGAAGAAAAATAAAGTGTGTCAACGAGACCATAGTCGAAAAAAGGAAAGCCAGAGCATCAAAAAACCACATCAAATCATATGATTGATTAAAGGAACAATCTCTCCAATATCAACATTTTAGCAATTTGACTGCATGGAAAACAATTCATGTTTTCATACAAACAAAGCTAGAGAACAGACATAGTCGTCGAGCGACGATATAAACAACAAAGACACAACACAACATGCACAAAGATACGAACTGCAATAAGATGTATATGTGTGGGTGTGGGTGTGGGTGGGTGGGTGGGTGGGTGTAACCAGCAAGAAAAATACATCCATGCAACAAGAAAAAAAATCTAGCATCAGCAGAGAGTAGCATAAAACCATAAATACGACGCGCAAAATGCAAACCAGTCATAAATCTACTATGAATAGAGAGTATCATAAAAAGTGTATGCATGAGCTTATGAATATCAAAATCATGCAATCAACATAAAAAATATGAATCCTAAATCTCGGATTCACCCATAATCCCCAATTCTCGACGTAACCGCACAAAGGAGTCTTCCTTAAGTGGTTTCGTGAAAATATCGGCGATTTGCTTCTGGGTTTCAACGTACACTAATATGATGTCCTTTTTAGCTATATGATCATATATGAAATGGTGATGGACATTTATGTGTTTGGTACGGGAATGGTGTACATGATTCTTAGAGACATATTGCACTTAGGCTGTCTACTATGATAGGGCAAGTACCACAGTTTATACCAAAGTCTTTCAGTGTGTGTCTCATCCAAATAACCTGTGCACATGCAGCATCGGCGACGATATATTCCGCCTCGGTGGTTGAAAGTGATACAGAATTTTGCTTCTTGGAAAACCAAGAGACAAGGGAATTTCCTATAAAATGGCAAGTGCCACTAGTACTTTTCTGGTCGGATTTGCATCCAGCATAATCTGCATCACTATTTGAGATTAACTTATACGTGCTTGACTTTGGACAGAGTAATCCGTAGTCTAGTGTATGACTTAAATAACGGAAAATACGTTTAACCGCTATTATGTGTGATTCCTTAGGTTGTGACTGATACCTAGCACAAACACATATGGCAAACATTACATCTGGTCTACTAGCAGTAAGATATAATAGACTACCTATCATACCTCGATTTAGACGAATGTCTACATCTTTGCCACTCGTATCTTTATCAAGATGTGTTGTGGTGCTCATCGGAGTCTTCTTGCTAGAAGCATTCTCCTTTCCAAATCGCTTTAGCAGCCCACCGTGTACTTGGTTTGGTGGATGAAGATCCCATCGTTCATTTGGCGAATTTGGAGTCCTAAGAAGTATTTGAGCTCACCCATGTGGCTCATCTCAAACTGATCCTTCATAACATTAGAAAACTCTTCGCAAAGAGTGAAGTTAGTAGCACCGAAAATGATATCATCTACATAAATTTGAACTAGAATAATATCATGATTAGCATACTTAACAAAGAGCGTTGAATCAACCTCACCCATTTTGAAACTCAAATCCAAAAGAAAGTTCTTTAAGAGACCATACCAACTCTAGGAGCTTGTCTCAAACCATAAAGTGCTTTCTTAAGTTTGAAAACATGATTCGGAAATTTTTCGTTTATAAAACCCGGAGGTTGAGAAACATATACTTCCTCAACGACATCTCCATTTAAAAACACACTCTTTACGTCCATTTGAAAAAGTTTGAAATCTTTATGACATGAAAATGACAATAATAGTCTAATAGATTCTAATCTAGCTACAGGTGCAAAAGATTCCTCGAAATCGATACCTTCATCTTGCATGTAGCCTTGAGCAACTAACCGAGCTTTGTTCCGGATGACATTTTGGTTCTCATCTGTATTGTTCTTGAAAATCTACTTCGTTCCTATAACGTTGTAGTTCTTCGAAGGCAACGGAACTAGCTCCCAGACCTCATTCCTCTCAAACTGAATGAGCTCCTCTTCCATAGGTACGATCCAAGAACTATATTCGCACGCCTCGTTGATATTCTTTGGCTCCATGGAAGAGACAAAGGCAAACTGAGCGAAGAAGTTGACTTGAGACCTTGTTTTGACACCACCTTCCATGTTGCCAATCACGTGTTCATGAGGATGGTCACGAACAATTTGAAGCTTTCTGGGAACACCCTGGTCACTAGGAACATTCTCAAGAGATTCATTAGTAGGGTTAGTTTCAATAGAATCAATAGCATTAGACTTATCAACAGAATCACAAATTACTTCCATAGAGTCATCGTCATCAATAATTGTAGGAAAGACAAAGTCTTCATTAAATGACACATGAAGAGATTCCTCGATCGTTGAGGTTCTCTTGTTGTATATCCTGTAGGCTTTGCTACGGGTGGAATATCCAATAAAGATCCCCTCATCGGATCTTGGATCAAATTTGTCCAAACTACCATATTCTTGATATAACATTTTTCACCAAAAACTCTAAAATGTTTAACTTGAGGTAACCTACCAAACAATAATTCATAACAAGTTTGTTTAGTGCCGGGCCTCAAGAGTATTCTATTAAACACATAGCAAGCGGTATGTACCGCTTCTGTACAAAATTGATGGCCAAGGTGGCTATCATCAAGCATAGTGCGAGCACATTTCACTAGCGTCCTATTATTTCTCTCAACGACACCATTTTGAAGGGGTGCGCGAGGAAAAGAAAAGGTGTGAGTAATACCAACCTCATCACAGAAGTTTGAGAAAGACTCGTTCTCAAATTCCCTGCCATGATCACTACGAATAGTGACAATGGTGGTTCCAATGAGATTTTGTACTTTCTTAGCAAATACTGTGAAGTTTTCAAAAGCATCATTTTTATTAACTAAAGTAAATACCCAAGTAAACCTAGAAAAGTCATCAACGATGACAAGTCCATATCGGGCATTTCCTAATGAAGCAACTCTAGTGGGCCCAAAAAGATCTAGATGTAAAAGCTCTAGAGGCCGTATAGAGGATATGCTTTTCTTAGGTTTGAATGACGATTTTGGAAGTTTGCCTCGTTGACACGAATCGCAAAAGCTTTTCTTGTTAAAAGAAAGCTTAGGGAATCCTTTTATAGAATCTAGCTTGGATAGTTTGAAAAGTGTTCCGAAATTCGCATGACCAAAACGTCTATGCCATAAGTGTTGCTCACTTGTGTTGGCGATAAGACATTATTCATGGAAATTTGGAATATCTAAGATCTATAAGTCCTTATGGCATGTACTAGAGAACAACTCATTATTATTATTATCAGTCCTTAAAATATGGCACATTCCTTTCTCAAATCTAACTTTGTAACCCTTGTCACAAAGTTGACTTATAGAGATTAGATTGTGATTTAAACCTTTAACAAGGTAAACATCATTTATAAGAGGTTTAGAAGGGTTACCAACTTTCCCAACACATATGATGGTTCCACTCTCGTTGCCTCCAAAGACCACTTGGTATCCATTTTCAATGGGTACCACTTCGGATAGCAACAGAGCTTTACCAGTCATGTGTTTTGAGCACCCGCTATCAAGTATCCAACCGTTCTTGGAGCCAGATTTAGATTTGTTTCTCGTTTTCTTTTTCTTGAGTACCTGAAGATAAGAACATTGTATCATAGTGCCCAAGGTCATTGGGTCCTAAAAGATTAGACCTTATGAAGTCAATTCCAATTGGACTTAGACTTCCCAATATAATCATCATTGTGCACAACATTCATAAAATATGAGTTTACATATGCTTGTTTCTCATGCATGCTAGTGTCCTTCGGGCCCCAAATAGAGAATTTCTTGGGAGCCCTATTCCTATTGGGAACATGCACATTTTGTTGATTTCTATGTGGTGCATGTGTTCTACGAGAAAGTGGCCTAGTACATGCATGACGTGGATAAGCATGCAGCACATGATGAATGGTGGTGGCAACATATTGGCAACGCCCCCCGGCGGGCCTCGCAGGATGTGTGCAATGATGCGAATGGGGGCGTGAGATTTAAATATTTGTAACCGCAAGCGCACGGTGTTGTAGTGTGGCTTGGGGGTCGAACACAGGGAGACGAGGATGTGCTTGTGTCAAAGAGGATCAAAATCACCCCATGGGCGAGCTAGCCCAGATCGAATGATGGGTTGTCACTGTAAAGGAATGCAAGGTATAGACAATATAAAGGACAAACCCGGGACTTTGGTTTCCACCCCCAACGAGCGACTCTCGCCGATACGGCCTATAGGCTTCTAAGACGTTGCTTCTAAGAGTGGTACCGGCGTCCTATGGGCCCGATATTCCTGTCGGTGCCCAGGATGATACGCCGGACTTCCCGGGTTCGATCAGTGGGCACTCGCATGTCCATTAACACTGATCGACTCCGGGAGCACTAAGCTCGCAACGATAACTCCCAACGTCTCATCCTGCCGCTTCCGTGCGCTAGGATTCGGTGTCTACGCTAAGGGCGTGAGCTATGGCTAGGGAGTCAACCGCCAAGTTTATTCCCCCTCGGCCCAACGGTCAAAGGCGGTCTTTTTTCCGCCGATGACAATAAAACACCCCGCGTAACCGTTAGATTCCTAATCCCTATCGATTTCCTAACCCTATGGACGCATCGGGAAGAGCCCACGAAGGGGTTTCCACCAAAATCCAAGATTTGGGAACTACTCACACATATTTAGTAAAAAGCGATCTAAACAGAAATCGACCGTAAAAATCATGATCAGACAATAGAAATGCAATGGTAGTAAAGCAATTAAGATAATACTAAAGTTTGACAAAGATCTGAAAACTTACAAAAACTGGAAATTTACAGCCGTCACAAAATGAAGAAAACAGCAAAAAATAACCAACTCTCGAATCTGGAAAACCTAGGGCTATATATATAGAAAACGACATCACCCGATCGGTTGACAAGTCAACCGGTCGGGTGAAGCGCTTCACAAAATTACAGCGCGATGCAGAGCTACACCCGGTCGTCTTCACTCGGTCGGTTGATATATGAATGTGACCGGTTGGATCTTGGTGCCGTCGGGTGAGGAGGCCGGTTGAGCTGACCGTGTCTTGGTCATCGAGATTCAGCTACAGGTGAACCGGTCGGGTGAAGGTCACCCGACCGGTTGGCAATCAACTCCGATTTCCAGAGAGTTTGAGCTTTTGACCCGGTCACTGAACCGACCGGGTGACTTCTCGTGAGCTCCAAGCTGTGTCCGGGTGGTGCACGCGTGCATCACCCGATCGGTTGGAGATGACCAACCGACCGGGTGAGGGGCTGAAAGATGCAATCTTCGTCGTTTGACCCCCGGGATCACGCGTGACTCCTCCCGTTGCTCCGGGGACACATGATATCATCGTTTTATGCCCCATATGCCAGTAAATTCCTGCAAAATACGGAAAACACGGAAAAATGAAAGAAAACAAGAAAACACGAGAAAACGAATATAAGACGGCGGTAAAATACGGAAAAACACGGAAGAAAACGTGCGTAAATATATGAAATATAAACGCACGTCAAAATCCCCCAAGCTGAACTCTTCCTCGTCCCCGAGGAAGACGAGTGAGAGTAGGAGCTCGGATGGGGAAAATAGAGGGAAAGAGAGAGAAAGAAAACTCTAGTTCCTAGATCGCCCGTCAGGGCCAACAAAATCAAAAACGACACACCAAGCAAGCAAACGCCAAATCACATCACTAAACCAAGGATTACGAGTCCAGACAAGTGCCGTGGGCCCACGCGGTGAAGCACGAGTGAGTGTGGTCGTGCGCTAGCAGTCTGTGTCACTATCTACGATGTGCGATAAAGCTCGATATACGCAAATCCAGGAAATGACCCAAATATCGATACGAATTGAATAAAGCGGTGAATATACAGTTCAAGCATGCATGAGAATAGAGAGAGAATCGAAACATATCATGCATCAGGGGCTCCACAACTAGGGTTAAGGAAATCATCACACTAAAGCCTAGATATTAGCTAAAAAGTTCCTAAGCCAAGTGTTTTCGAAACCGATGGGGGTTGAGATGATGTGGAGAAGATCACTCGGTGCAAATTCTCGCCTTCCCTTTATTCTCGGCAAGTAGTAAAATATTCACACTGGAATTTTTTTTTGGTTTTGGGTTTTTGTATTTTTTTTGTATTTTTGGCTATACAAATTTTTTTTCTTTTCTTTTCTCAATTTTTTTTTGGATTTTTGGGGTTTTTTTGGCTATACACATGTGTACTCTCCCAAGTGGGAGAACGGTACACGACGAGGGGATTTGCACCAAGTAAAAAAAGAAATCAGAATCTAAACACTTGGGCAAAGGAAACTATTCTCGCTAAATAGAGCATGGGCTAAGTGGGTTATCCTAGTCCTTAATTGTGGAATCCCGACACATGCGAAATGAAGCATATGATAATATATAATCATGCATACAGAAAAAGACAAGAGAAGCAAATACCGCCTTATTCATATCGAGGCGTGATAATCTAGGGGTCATTCCTGGACAGGTATATAAAGTAAAATCACAAAGCAGAAGCACACCAAACAGCTAGGCACGACACATGACTCACAAAAAGCTAAGTGGACCCACGACGCGTGAAATGCAAGAGGACTCAATATCCTAGGGCTAGTGAGTGTGATTATCGATGCTATGCTAGGTGTGTGTGATTCTGTAGCAATTCATCATAGGGTTCATCTCTAGGAGAAAGAGACAAAAAAGAAGAAAAGAAAAATTTAAAACACGATGAAAATGGCACAAACCCGAAAAAGAAAGACTCAAATGACGCACAAAGTGTGACTCCCCCAAGCTGAAGCTTGCATTGCCCCCAATGCAATAAGAGTGAGTACGGGAGGACAATGAAAATGGGGGGAATGCGCACAAACACAAAAAGACACGAAAAACAAGAAAGACACAGATACGAAAATGAAAATAAAGAAAAACAAAATCAAACCATACGACATAAAAATAGAAAAAGAAAGAAAGAAAAAGATACGACACGACAAAAAGTAAAACAAGCACACACACACACACAAAGAAAACAAAACTCGACAACACAGCAAAATAGACTTCCCCCAAGCTGGTCATGACAATGCTAGCAATGAAATATGAACGTGAAAGTGCAGAGATATGCAAGGGGGATGTCAAAAAAAAACAAAGAAGGGAAATCAAAAATCAGGAGAAGGCGAATCCTCGCCCTCCTCGGAAGAGGGTATGGCTGGGTGGTCGGGGGATGCGGGGGGGGGGGGGGGGTGTGTGTGTGTGTGTGTGCGCGCGCGGAGAAGTGGGGACAGAGGTGGGGGAATAGGTGCAGTGGTGGTGTGAACGATGGGTGGAGTGTCGGTGGAGGTGGGTGGTGGTGGAAGTACGGCGATCAAGGCGGTGGTGAAAGGAATAGAAATGGGGGGAAGATGTGATGGTGACAGTAGTGGGTGGAGGTGGGAGAGATTTGGAGTGCACCGGCAATTTCTTGCAGCGCACATATGAAGTGACGTAGGAGAAGGTAGAAGCTGGTGTGGATGTGAGAGAAGTGGTCATGAGTGTAAAGGTGGATATGGGAATGGGAATGGATACGGGATGGGGAAATGATCGCCTAGGTGGGGGTGGGGATGGTGGGGATGGTTGGGACGGTGGATGAGAAGAATGTGACGGGGGAGGTGATGGAGGCGGGGATGTATGGGAGGGTGGTGGAGAAGATCGTCGAGGTGGTGTGGGTGGTGGTGGTCCGTGGAGGTGAGTGAGAAGGCGAAGGATGGCGGCCACGTTCCTCTCAAGTGTGAGGAAGCGTGGGTGAGTGAGAAAGGAGGACGGTGACGGGTCCGAGGGGGCAGAGGACATGGCAAGATCACGGAGGGCTGCGACCTCCCTCTCGAGAGCAAGACGGGCAGAGACCTGGCGGCGACCGAAGGAAGTGGACTGACGTGAGGCAGAAGTGGTGCCGGCAGGTGATGTTGAAGTAGTGCCGGCGGCAGTGATCATGCCGGCACTGGACACAAGGCCAGAGATGGCCGCAAAAAGGTGCTCAGAATTGATGGGGCCAGGAGCAGAAACAGGGTGACTCGGGCCAGCCCCAATATCTCCCTGGAACGCAGGAATATCCAGCTCGCCTAAGTGGGCAGCAGGGGAAGGTGGTCTGCGTGCGTCCGGGGGAAAGAAAGGAAGGTGCAACCCCGCTAGAAACTCGGGATCGGGCGAAAAAGTCCAATCCGCCACTAAAGCTATGGTCATCTGAGCGGGGTTGGGGAGAATGGTGTAGGGGCGAGGGGGTGGCCGTAATTGAATTCGAAACGACCATCGGGGCGGGGCCTAATCATATGAATGTGCCGCAGGACGTCAAGATCCAGAAGTGAGGGTCTTGCGGCAGTAGGAAGATCTTGGGGGATGGGAATGTTAAACTGGGGGAAGAAACAATAATAGTGATAATGCCCCCACAATAGATCTTGCCCTTCCTAGCCCTGCTAATCTCGAGAAGCTTGTAAAAAAGCCAATCGCCGGCAAGGACAGGGATAGTCGGGGCTCTAAAGCTAACTCCATCATCATCACGAACAAAGGGGAAAGTCATGGCCCAGAGAATAAAAAGATCGGGGATAGTCACGGTGCCTGACTCCTCCCGCGGGAAAAATGCAGAGGATAAGATCCTATGGGCTAGACGAAAAATGGGATGGATGATGGAGGAGGCCTTGGCCTTACCACGGGGATAGCGACAGAGTATGGTGAGGCGGAACCAAAAGTTATCGACGTCAAATTCCGGGGGATATCCGTAGTGTCGGATAGCGTCATTCTCAAGAATAGGGAAACCAAATATATCGCAGATGGTATCCAGGTTGGTGCGGATGGTTTGGTTACGCACTTGGAAAGTGACAGTCGACCCCGACTCACAAACGAGGGAGGAAAGGAATTCTAGGATGAGTGACGGGTAGGATACCGCAGAGGCATTCAAGAAGGCCAACCAACCAAGGTTAGCAAAACGAGTCTCGACCTCAATGAAGAGATCTAGGTCGACGAGTGATTGGGTGTGGGCAAACTTGGTTGATAGATGCCCCCGAGTATTTAGTCTATGGTAGAAGTCTTTCTGCTCTTGGTTCCTAAATAGGTACCCATGCGGGCCCAACATGGGGTCCACAGGGGGGATGATTGGCGGGGGAGGGGCTAGTGTCAGTTCACGTGTGTGGGGAGGAGGACGTGTTTGTTTACGTCTCTTTTGAGACGGTTCCTCCTCCCGCATGATACCCTTCCCTTTATCTCTCTCCCGGGCCATACGTGCGTGTGGGTGATGCAAATGAGTGCAAAATACTATTGAAGCACACACACACGAACAACCAAGAAAATTAAATATCTAGGGTAAAAATTGAAATTTGAGAAGTGGAGCGAAGTTACCCCGTAGAAATTCGAGTTCCTCGCTTGTAGATGACCCAATGCCGTGCAATGGGAGAAGTGTGGAGTCGCGGCACTCTTTTTCAGCAAAAATTCGAAGGTGGGGGTGGATGTTGGGAATTAGGGCTAGAAAAATGTGAAATAGGAGAGAGGGAGAGAGAGAGACGGAGAAATGCAAGGGGGAGGTGGAGAGAGAGGTTAATGGAGGATTTGAGGTTGTGGGAGAGGGGTTTTTTGGCAGTTGGGAGCTTGGAGGAGACAAAATGACGGTGAAACGGCGAGATTGGGCGAGGGTTTGTGAACGGGTGGGTCGGGGGTATTTATAGGTTTTAAGTCGACCCGGTCGAATGAGTTGTCACCCGATCGATTGACTTTAGGTCGAAATTTGAAGCTGAAGAAGCGCTACAGGCGACCCGATCGGTTGAGAACTCAACCGATCGGTTCGCCGCTCCACACATTTTCCCGAGAATTCAGAGTTTCTCACCCGGTCCCTCAACCGGTCTCGCTTCTTGTCACCCGATCGGTTGATGAATTCTGAAATTTTCCCGAGAGTTTCCCCAGGTCACCCGGTCTGCCAACCGGTCTCTTCTTTCTCCACCCGGTTAGTTCATTTGGTGACAGACACGGCCATTAGCTGATACATCCCAACCGATCGGGTGATTTATCACCCGATCGGTTGGGGCCTTGTTTCATGCAAAAACCCAAAAATCGCCTAAGTTCCACGACGAAAGTTCTTGCGGCTGGATTTGTTTATAAAAATAGATAAAATAAAGTTGAAAATAATCCTAAAAAGTGGAAGTAAAAGTTTAGAGCATGGGTTGCCTCCCATGTAGCGCTTTTGTTTAACATCGTTAGCACGACGCCCGTTGATGATGTTCATGGTGGGCGATACGGATAATGCCCAAAATCTGGCATCTCTTCAACTCCAGAGCTTGTGGCCATTGGTGTAGTCGGCGGCTGTAAAAAGATTTGCTCAACTACCCTCCCTTTGTCGACAGGATCCGGGGGCTTCTCCCTCAAATTGGCGTCTACCGCCATCTTTTTCAGGATCCGGACCTCATCGCCGGTGAGGTCCATGGGTTCTTTCCCTTTTCTCCTCATAGGAGGAGACTTAGGGAATCCGGGAGGGATCACATGTCGCACGAATGCCTCATTAGCAACTTCATTCTTTGGGGAGCCAACTTGCTCTCCAAGGTCCCCCACGCTATCAGGGGGATTCCTCGAGAGCACTTCCCAGGCACTTGTTTCAACAGCTATATCTTCTTCGTTCTCCAGCATACTGATACTAGGATCGTCTGGGGGGTTTGGATGCTTCATCGAGAAGCCTAAGTCAAATTCGACTCTTTCTTGGCCCACATTGAGGGAAAGCTTCCCATTCTTCACGTCTATCAACACTCCGGCGGTTGCCATAAAGGGCAGTCCAAGGATAATTGGGGTATGCTTGTCTTCCGGCATGTCCATCACCACAAAATCAACCGGTACATGTACTCCTTTCACATCGATGGGGAGGTTGTCCACTACTCCCACCGGGTACTTGACCGAACGGTCAGCAAGTTGTAATGTCATGCCGATGGGCTCTAAGTCTCTCATCCCTATTCTCTTGTACAGCGATAAGGGCATTAAGCTGACGCTCGCGCCTATATCGACGAGCACCCTCTGGATTTGCACTTTCCCAATACAGCAAGGGATGGAGAAACTTCTTGGGTCCTTGAGCTTGGGCGGATTTACGCGCTGAATGAGGGCGCTGCACTCCGCCGTTAACACGACCTTCTCTTTTCTAGATCTCCGTGTCACCAAGTCTTTTAGAAATTTGGCATATGAGGGAATTGTCTCGATGGCCTCGAGGAAGGGGATTTGTAAGCTCAGATCTTTCACCATGGCAAAGAATTTACCATACTTCTCATCGATTTTGGCTTTGGCAAGCCGTTGTGGGAAAGGCACAACGGGCTTGAATACTCTTAGGTTCCCTTCCTCATCCTTCTTCTTCTCCTCTCTATGAACTCCCTCCGGAGTAGTTGGCTTTGGTGACGAAGCACCGTCGTCATTTAATTTCTCAGTTGGTCGTTCCACGACCAAAGGTGCTTCCGGTCCTTTGGGGGTCTCTCTCGTATGTATTTGAGTTCCACTCCTCAAGACGATGGCGGTAACGTTCTCATGCTCATGCGTGAGCACCAAGGTCCGATTTACCCCCCTAGGGTTCACCTCAGGCTGTGGCGGTAATAAATTCTACGGTCTCTGAAGGTTTGCCACTTGCAACCCCAGTTGGGTCACCTGATCAGTGAGGACTCTTTGTCCCATCTCCAGCTTCAGATTTATCTTCTCCTGATTGGCGATGTATTGAGTCAAGAGGGACTCAACCGGAGAAATGGCCCTCTGCTGGCCGTATTGCTGCTGGGTGGGCTGCTGATTCCTAGGAGCATACTGTTGATACTGTAGTGGAGGTTGTTGCTGCTGAAATTGTTGCTGCTGAAACTGCTACTGAGGCCTAGCCGGCTGATATATATGCTGTTGTTACTGAGCCGGCTGTTGATAAAGCGCCCGGTAGCTAAGGTTCGTATGATTTCGGTTGTTGAGAGAGTAGGCCGGGTTGGAGTTGGTTCGTGGTGGAAAAGGCGCATTCCCCGTAGGATTGTAAAATAATGCGCTCGCCTGATCCAACGGTGGTGAGATGTCACCACCGTCGAACTCTCCAAAAACTTCGGACTCCACCGCAGCAATCTCTTGTGTACCGGTGCCACCGGCGCCAACCATCAATGCGGAGATCTGGGTCGACAGTAAGTCAAACTTGTTTGACAATTTGTTGACGTCTTCGACTCTATGGATGCCCCCAGATCTTGGTGTGGCTCTCTCGTCACACCATCGCTCGTTGTTAGATGCCATATTTTCCAGAATCTGTCCGGCATCTTCTTCGCTTCTCGACATAAAGGACCCTCCAGCCGTGGCGTCCATGGAAGATTCTAAATCGTCCCTCAACCCATTATAAAATAGATTTATGATCTGCCACTTGGGGAGCTCATGGTGGGGACATCTTCTCTGCATCTCCTTGTATCTCGTCCAAGCTTCATGCAAGGACTCGTGGCTGGCCTGGGAGAAGGAGGAGATCTCACTCCTCAGCTTCATGTCTTCCCCGGGGGAAAGAACTTCATCAGGAAAGCATTTGAGAGCTTCTTCCAGGTGTTGAATGTATTCGGGTCCTTCCCCCTAAGCCACAGCTTGGCCTTATCTCGCAAGGAGAAGGGGAACAGCTTCAGTCGGATCGTCTCAGTTGTGACACCGTTTATCCGGAAGGTGTCACATTTCTCCAAGAAGGAGTCTAGATGCTCAATCGGGCTCTCCATAGGTGCACCCGAAAATTGATCCTGCTGGATCCACGTCACCAAAGATGGCTTAAGCTCGAAGCTTTGAGCCGTAATAGCTGGAGGACGGATGGCGGAGGTGGACTCGATAGATGGCATCGAGTACTCCAACAGGGACTTGTGAGGCGGGGTGTTCTCCCCCATGGCTTCAGGATCCTATCTTCTTCGCTTCTCGACGGCCAAACGCCTTAGGGTGGCGTTTATCTCTGGATCAACGGGGATCAAGTCGTCGAGACTTCTTGAACTCCTGCGCATGAAAAACAACAAACACCCGTGAAGCGAAAAGTGGGAAAGAAACAGATAAGCTAAGAAATAAAAAATAAAAATAAAAATAAGAGAATAAAAAGAAAAAAGAAGAATGCGAAAATTATCGCGAGGTAGGGATGAGAGCTAGACACTAGGGTTCATGAAATTCTAAAATAACAAACACGTTGCCTCCCCGGCAACGGCGCCATAAACTTGACAACGCCCACCGGCGGGCGCACGGCTGCGCGCCGGATGTGTGCAATGATGCGAATGGGGGCGTGAGATTTAAATATTTGTAACCGCATGCGCACGGTGTTGTAGTGTGGCTTGGGGGTCAAACACAGGGAGGCGAGGATGTGCTTGTGTCAAAGAGGATCAAAATCACCCAATGGGCGAGCTAGCCCAGATCAAATGATGGGTTGTCACTATAAAGGAATGCAAGGTATAGACAATATAAATGACAAACCCGGGACTTTGGTTTCCACCCCAACGAGCGACTCTCGCCGATACGGCCTACGGGTAGGATGGCGATCGGAATTAGGGTCTAATGGTGAGACGTTGCCTCTAAGAGTGGTACCGGCGTTTCATGGACCCGATATTCCGGTCGGTGCCCAGGATGATACGCCGGACTTCCCGGGTTCGATCAGTGGGCACTCCCATGTCCATTAACACTGATCGACTCTGGGAGCACTAAGCTCGCAACGATAACACCCAACTTCTCATCCTGCCGCTCCCGCGCGCTAGGATTCGGCGTCTACGCTAATGGCGTGAGCTATGGTTAGGGAGTCAACCGCCAAGTTTATTCCCCCTCGGCCCAACGGTCAAAGGCGGTCTTTTTCCCGTCGATGACAATAAAACACCCCGCGTTACCGTTAGATTCCTAATCCCTATCGATTTCCTAACCCTATGGACGCATCGGGAAGAGCCCACGAAGGGGTTTCCGCCAAAATCCAAGATTTGGGAACTACTCACACATATTTAGTAAAAGGCGATCTAAACAGAAATCAACCGTAAAAATCATAATTAGACAATAGAAATGCAATGGTAGTAAAGCAAGTAAGATAATACTAAAGTTTGACAAAGATCTGAAAACTTACAAAAACTGGAAAATTACAGCCGTCACAAAATGAAGAAAACAGCAAAAAATAACCAACTCCCGAATCTGGAAAACCTAGGGCTCTATATATAGAAAACGACATCACCCGATCGGTTGACAAGTCAACCGGTCGGGTGAAGCGCTTCACAGAATTACAGCGCGATGCGGAGCTACACCCGGTCGTCTTCACCCGGTCGGTTGACATATAAATGTGACCGGTTGGATCTTGGTGCCGTCGGGTGAGGAGGCCGGTTGAGCTGACCGTGTCTTGGTCATTGAGATTCAGCTACAGGTGAACCAGTCGGGTGAAGTTCACCCGATCGGTTGGCAATCAGCTCCGATTTCTAGAGAGTTTGAGCTTTTGACCCGGTCACTGAACCGACCGGGTGACTTCTCGTGAGCTCTAAGCTGTGTCCGGGTGAAGCACGCGTGCATCACCCGATCGGTTGGAGATGACCAACCGACCGGGTGAGGGGCTGAAAGATGCAATCTTCGTCGTTTGACCCCCGGGATCACGCGTGACTCCTCCCGTTGCTCCGGGGACACATGATATCATCGTTTTATGCCCCATATGCCAGTAAATTCCTGCAAAATACGGAAAACACGGAAAAGTGAAAGAAAACAAGAAAACACGAGAAAAAGAATATAAGACGGCGGTAAAATACTGAAAAACACGGAAGAAAACGTGCGTAAATATATGAAATATAAACGCACGTCACATATGATACGGTGCATGATGGTAATCATTCATGTAATAATATGAGGGTGAACATATGCATGTGGGGGAACACGTGTGTGAGTGTATCTCACTTGGTGTGCATGTGCTCGTGGACGTGGAGCATAAAAATCATCATAAGTGTGAACATGTGAAGTAGGAGGTGTGTTCCTACGTGGTATAACATTTGTGTACATAAATGCATGCCCCTTCTTTGGAGGTCCACCCAAAGTGGGTTTCTTTCCAAAAGGGGATGTGAACTTAGTGGAAGTACCATTGGAAGATGAACTACCCATGGGGTGTTTACTTCCACTAGTTGAGGCATCGGAGGATGGCCGTACAAAGGTGGTGGAAGATTTGGATGAATTTTCCTTATTATATCCCAACCCAATGCGATGATTGGCGGGAAGTAAGTCATTCAGAATATTATCCAAATGGTCCTTGCCTTTGTTAAATTTCTCAATACGGCCTAATGTGAACTCATATTTCTCAGTGAGAGAAAGTATTTTAGTATCCATAGTAGACACTTGCGTGGTGAGTTCACAAACACATGACTTGACATTCTCATTCTCAAACTCAAAGTTGAGTTTCGAGAAATCAAATCCGCTATCTCATGTTCATCCGGATCCTCAATATTAACATGCTCAATTTGATATTTGAGATTTAAAATCTCAATTCTCAAGGCTTCAACAACGGTGTCGTTGTTGGTGATGACAGGTTTAGGTGTGGTTAGGAGACTAGTTAGTTCATCTTTGATTTTAGTATATTTATTCACTAATTTAGAATATTTAGACCAAATTTGTTCATTAGCTAATCTAAGGTCATCCATAGTTACCTCTTCACCTTCATCCTCGCTTTCATCTGAAGCGGTCTCTTGATCAGATTTTTTTCTTGCCATGAAGCACATGTGTGCTTTCTCCACTTATTCTTCATCTGACTCACCACTTGAAGAGTCCTCTTCAGAGTCTGTGAGTGTACCAACAAGCCCTTTCTTGTACTCCTTCTTGTACTTTCTTGACTTGTTGAACTTAGGTGCCTTCCATTTCTCCTTTTGTTTGTTGAGGGGACAATCGACCTTGATGTGTCCTGGCTTATTGCATTTGAAACATGAAGGAGAAGAAGCATTAGTAGAACCAACTTTGGATTTGTTCTTGAAGTTACCTTTTCGAAAAAATCGGTTGAACTTTTTTGCCATGAGGGCCAAAGATTCCATGTCTAACTCAGCTTCCGATTCTTCACTATTGGTAGGTGTGGTAGGGGCGGCCTTGACAGCAATCGCCTTTTTCTTCGGCTCTTCTTGCTTTAAGAACGCCTTCATCTTGTCCTGCATCTTGATGTTGCTGTCCTTTTGTACCTCATAAGACATTAAGGTACCCATTAGTTGAACAACAGTATACTTAAACAAATCATTACCTTCCTTGATAGCATAGGTTCGCTTTTCCCAACTCGAAGGAAGTCCGTCAATGATCTTTGTGACTTTCTCTTCTTGGGTATATGTCTTCCCAATAGCTTCCAATTCGTTGGTTAAGTCCACAAAGCGAGCATAGTACTCATTAATTCTTTCACCCTGTTCCATGTGAAATAACTCGAACTCTTTGTTAGCAACAGTGAGTTTAGAGTGTTTTACCATGCTCGTTCCCTCATGCAAGATGAGAAGTTGATTCCAAATCTGATATGCACTCTTACATGTGCATATCTTGTTGAAGTCTTCAGGCTCCAGTGCACATTGTAAGGCATTCATTGCCTTGGCATTGCACACCTCCGGGGCGACCTCCGCGGCAGTCCACTTTGTGAAGTCTTCTTCAATGGGCTCAACGTACTCCGTTAACGTGGCTCTCCAAAGTGATGCGCTCCGAAGAAAAGTTTTCGTCCAGTATTTCCAGTACCCATAGTTGGTACCGTTGAAGTGGGGAGGCCTGGTTGAGGAGTATCCTTCGACCACTGAAGAGGCTCCTTCACGATTCTTGTAAGAGCTGTAGTCGGGAGGTGGTCGAACGGCCTTATTGTCATCGTTTGTCATAGCTATGAACCAAGCTTTGATACCAAATGTAATACCCTGGAAGCTACTGCACAAGTACTAGAGGGGGGTGAATAGTACTTTAAAATAATCAAGAGGATAATTCCTAATTATCGTGCAAACACAAACAACAATGCGGAATAAAGATGAACAACAAGAAGATCACAATGCAAACAATAGATATAATGGGTTCGGATCCACCCAAGTCTCCCCGACTTGTTCCCGGTGATCCTACATTCCAGCCACCCGGATCCCTTCCGACTACTTGAGTTAGAATCCACTAACTCAAGATTTCACTAAAAACTTCTTGTAGAAAATACTACAAGACAAATCAATACAAAGATTGAATCGTGACTCCCACAAACCGGGATCACGAACCTCTCACAAACTGAGAGCAAACCTCAAATAACAAGTTTTAATTAAATATGAAATACTCACCACAAATTCCTATGCCTTGAGAAATACTTACGATATTAGGGCAAGGAAAGATGATGAGAAGAGATCACGAAAGAACGATTGCAACCCTAGCACCACCGAGATGAACAGATGGAGACGGCTAGGATGATGATCGTGATCCTTGAATCCTTCAGGAGAAAGATCGCACAAAAGCTCAAGATCTCTTGGGAGAATTAGGTCAGAGAGAGAGAGAGAGAGAGAGAGAGAGAGAGAGAGAGAGAGAGAGAGAGAGAGAGAGAGAGAGAGAGAGAGAGAGAGAGCTTTTCAGGAATTCGAGAGTTTCAAAATGATAACCGATCAATCAAAAAGTAGATCTGAAATCTCTCTCATAATAGAGGAATTTTCATGTTTAAAACACATCAAACAGATAAGGAAAGAATCAAAACAGATCACACAAAATCGTGGATTTAAAATATCCAACCGTTGAAAAATTAAAGCAGCTTAATCGGTCGAAGAAGGATCATTAACCGATTAATTAGAGAACTAGTCGGTCGGTGAGCCTTCTTGGACCGACTGGTTTGAAACAGAGAGATTTAGTAAAATGTCACGATAAACTAGTCGGTCTAAGAAGAGACACTAACCGATTAGTTTGACAACTAATCGGTCGGTGAACCTTCTTGGACCGACTAGTTAGTCAACAAAGAAATGAGTGAAATAAGAAGGACAATCTAGTTGGTCTAAGAAGAAACATTAACCAACTAGTTTGAGAACTAGTCTGTCGGTGTACCTTCTTGGACCGACTAGTTGGTCAATAGAGATTAGGCTAAAATTCTCAAGGATGACTAGTCGGTTCAAGAAGAATTCCTAACCGATTAGATTGTCATTTAATCGATTAGTTCTTCAACTTGAAACAACTAAGATGCACAATAAGCCAAGTCAAAGGCGATAAGCTAATGAACCCTATCTAATGGCTTCTAAGGCATTCTTAGAGATACGATAAGATAGATATGAGGGTTACTAAGCAAGTAAGACTCAAGGCTTAACATTCTATAAAACGAAGCTAGAAGGCATGGAAATATACAAGACAAACCGTCTTCAAAGCTCCAGCATGACGAGTCAGATTCTCTTGACTTCATCAACAAGTCCTTGAGCTTCAACGAAGCTTCAGGCACAACGATCATATGCTCTAAAGAAGTCTTGAGATGTCGCTTGAGATCTACAGAGTAAATTGGCAACGATCTCCATAACTACACTCAAAGAGAATTAGTACACGATATTTATTTTTGTTCATCATCAAAACCAAATCAGGGGAATCAATACTCAACAGCTAGTCCCTCTTCCAAACGGTCACCAAGTCATTGGGACCAAATTGATATTTAAGAACAAGACGGATGAGACCAAGGTCATCACAAGGAACAAAGTAAGGTTAGTAGCTCAAGGCTACCGACAAGAGAAAGATATCGATTTCGAAGAATCCTTTACCCCCCGTAGCTAGATTAGAAGCTATTTGGTTGCTTTTATCTTTTGCATCTCATAAGAATTTTAAATTATTTCAAATGGATGTTAAAAGTGCATTTTTAAATGGCATAGTTAATGAAGAAGTTTATGTTTCTCAACCACCCGGTTTTATTCATGAAAAATTTCCTAATCAAGTTTTCAAACTTAAGAAAGCATTATATATGTTGAGATAAGCTCCTAGTGCTTGGTATGATCGACTGAAAACCTCTCTTTAGGATTTAGGTTTTAAAATGGGTGAAGTTGAGTCAACTCTTTCATTAAAGATTATGAAAATGACATCCTCCTTATTCAAGTTTATGTAGACGATATTATCTTTGGTTCTACTAACTTTAACCTTTGCCAAGATTTTTCTAAATCTATGAAGAAAGACTTTGAGATGAGCCACATGGGTGAGATCAACTACTTTCAAGGTCTTTAACTTCGGCAAATGAAGGATGTGATTTCATACACTAAACCAAGTACATCGGGGAGCTTATCAAGCGATTCGGGATGGAATCGTCGTCAAGCAAAAGGACTCCCATGAGTACGACCACCCCTCTACACAAGGATGAAAATGGGAAAGATGTAGACATTCGTCTATATCGAGGTATAATCGGTAGCTTACTTTATTTAACTGTTAGTATGCCCGATATCATGCTTTCAGTATGTCTTTGTGCTAGATATCAAGCTTGACCTAAGGAATCACACTTGATTGCGGTTAAACGAATTTTTCGTTTTCTCAATCAAACACTAGATTATGGGTTACGCTACCCTAAATTTAGCACATATGAGCTAGTCTCGTATAGTGATGCTGATTTTTCTGGTTGTAAATACGACAGGAAAAGTACTAGTGGCGCCTGCCATTTTTAGGAAATTTCCTTGTCTCTTGGTTTTCCAAGAAGCAAAACTCCATATCTTTGTCCACGACCGAAACAGAATATATTGCTATGGGTCTTGCATGTGCACAAGTACTTTGGATGAGACACTCTCAAAGACTATGTTGTTAATTGTGATACTTGCCCTATCATAGTTGATAACCAAAGTGCAATATGTCTTTCCAAAAATCCGGTACACCACTCCCATACCAAACAAATAGATGCGAGACACAATTTCATTAACGATCATGTTGCTAAGAAGGACTTCATCTTAGAGTACATTGAAACCCAAAAACAAATCGTCGTCATCTTCACTAAACCTCTAAAAGAAGACTCATTTGTGAGGTTGTATGGAGAATTAGGGATAATGGGTGAATCTGAAATTTTGGAGCTCATTTATATACGTTATAACATGTTTTGAGCTCATTTGATCCTTTCCATATCTCATGTTGAATATGTCATACTTTCACATTTGTTTTCAATGAGATTTATTGGAGATTTTAATGATTTTAATGATTGGATTAATTTGCTTGATTTGTGTATTAGTCTATATGTTTATGATAGCTATTTTATGTTATTAGAGTGATTAGAGTATAGAACTAAGGGTGAGAAGTCTCAAATCCTTGATTCTAACTCAATTCTGGATTTCAGAACCAGGACAGTCAACTACCATTTCTTCTACAGTCTACTGTTCAATCTACAGTTTTTAGCCTTCATAAATCTTATTCATGACATGCGACTGATGGTCATTTTTTAGTCGATTGGTCATCCATTAGGCGACTGTATTTTGGTCATCAGGTGCTTGCCCAATTATCACCAACTTTCCCGAGAGATGGCTCAAAATTTCTTCAAAATTTCACTGTGAAGCAGGCACCTGCAAGTCATTTCACATGCGCCCGTCCAAATCCAGGCGACCGTGTTTTCCTCTATAGGTACATGTCTTCTTTCTGAGCCCTTTTTATTAGGGCTTGACAGGCGACTGCACGATGTGCATCAGTCGCCTATCTGCCTAGGTTGGCAGTTCGTAGCCCACGATCTGAGCCGTTATTTTTGATTCAACGACCCAGATCACTCCATCTTTCTCTTATAACCATCGATGGATGTGCATTTCTCTCTCTTCGTACGATTCAATTCATCGTAGAGTTCCTCCCTTCGTCGACAGCTTCTCCTCCGTTCTCCAATCGATCTGCTCCGTCCGACATCCTCTCCCGTCCAATCACCCACTTTTGGTCGGCCTCCTCTCTTCTCCATCCTCTGTAGTATAAATCTCTCCTTTTACACTCGTATTTGTGCCCTAGTTTCTCATAATTTTCGTTTTTCATCAATTTTGCTTGCATTCATTTTTTGATATGGCCCCCAAAACTGCAACTTCTTGGTTCAAACCTTTGAAGAAACTTAGATTTCCTTTGCCTAAAGCTTCTTCGTCCAAACCTAGCTCCCAGAGTGATCTGTCATATCCCTATGAATTTTTGGGATATCCGTGTCTGATCCTCTTCCCTCTGAGTTCTTTGGGTCTGAGTCTGAGCCTTCAACTATAGCTCTTACTAACTCTTATATCCCATCTCCGTCAGCTCCTTCTCCTGATCCTCTCCTTATTTAGTTGGATGAGAGAGTGACAATTTTGGATCTGAAAGTCTCTGAGTTGGACTAGAAGATCTCTATTCTGCTTGAGTTTTTCCACAAGTCATTTTAGCATCATGGCTTTCCTGTTCCAGCCTCTCTCCAGGCTTTGTTTCCTCCTTCTGAGGATATTCCACCCACTGATGTTGCATATGGTGACACTTAGGCCCCTCCTACTGAGGTCATTCAGCCTCCTCCTGCTGTTGTTCAGCTCTCAGAGCTTGTTGCTTCTGTGCTTGCTGGTCAGCCTTCAGTGGACATCCCTGATGTTGGCATTGCATCATCATCAAAGAGGAAAGCTCTTGTGTACCCCCAAAGTTGTTCAGCTCGATTGACGTTCCGTCGTTCTGCTCGACCTTCAGATCCCACCGTCATCTAGATTGACTGAAGTAGATCCTAGACATCTCACCCTAGGACTTCTTTTTGTTAGGGTTTGTATGTCTGTTTATGGATGTTTGTATCATGTTTTGTTTGTTTGTGATAGTGCTTGTAGCACTTTTATAGATGATGTGCATTTTATATCTTTCTTTTGGTCATTTTGATGTATGTTGAGTTGTTATTATATCATTTTGTGTACTCCATGTATTCTCTTCTTATATATATGATGATGACATTTCCCTTTTGGCTCATTATTCTCTCACTGTTATTATTTGTGCAATGTTATCTCTCTTTACTATTTCATATATATGTTGTGTGATGAGACATATTGCATGTTTAATGTTGATATTGGACTTCTATCCTCTAGCCAACCTAGTTTTGATGATTTTGATATGTAATTATGTGATACACCTTCATGGTTTACTTATTTTCATTTGGTATCACATTAATTGCATATGCAATTCTTTATACTCCTATGATTGTTTTTCTTTTATTTAGGACTAGTTTTTGTTGTTTCTCTACTCCCACTTTTTGGATAATGCCATAGGGGGAGAGAAATAAACAAACAAACTCATAATTTTGTGCTAATTAGAAGCTAAACTTGATTCCCATTTTGAAATAGCCTTAGATTCAAGGGAGTAAGATATAGTGAATTGGGATTCAAAAATCCTAAATTCAAATACTTGAATTCATTTCATTCACTCATATCATACTTATGCTTTAATTGATCTCATGTTGCCCATATCTTTATTGTCTAATTTGATTGGCATCTATGTAGGGGGAGTAAGTATTCTCAAGCATAATTATTTATCTTTTTGTTTGTGATTGTTTGTCATCACCAAAAAGGGGGAGAATGTTGAGTATTGGACTTCTCTCTACTTGATTTTGATGACGAGCAAACATAAATACTTGTGACTAATTCCCCACATGCAGTTAATTCATTGCCTAAGCTAATCATGAAGATCAAATAGCAATGGATGACTACCAAGATCAATCAAAGCTCAATAAATTGAAGATTGGATGATCAAGTTGAAGAATGAAGCTTCAAAGACTTCAAGGCTATTCAATAGAAGGAAGAGAAGTATATATTCAATGTAAATCTTTTTATGCTTTCATTTCTCTTGATTAGAATGTAAGCTTGTAGTAGAACTATCTTGGAGCTCACACACTTCACTTTATCCAGCCTAGGATGTCATTAGATATTATTTCCTAGGATTCCAACTCTTCATTTCCTTTACTGTGCATTTTGGATTTTTAACCGACGACTGAAGAACAAAATGCAGGCGCCTGTCTCCATACAAGCGCCTAAGAATTGTTCTGCAATCGACTATAATGCAGAATTAGGTTTTTGGGCTTTTCTGTTTTCAACTTTAACAGGTGACTGTTGTACAAAGTACATGTGCATGTCTAGTTTCAGGCGCATGTGACTTGTTAGTCAGTTGCCTGTCTGCTCTTGCCCAAAGATTCGATGACTTGTCAATTTTGTACTTGTGCAGATAGACGACTGTAGCCTAGAACTTTCATTTTGGCAAGTTACGTACTTGTGCACACAGACAACTGAAGTTGGTTTCCCAGGCGCCTGCCCATGGCACAGGCGCCTGTTGATGCCACATCAGTTGCCTGTCCAAGTTTACCCAAAATTCTTTCTCTCTGTCAACTTTTGCACTTTGCCACATAGTCGCTAGTAGAAGGTTTCTCAGTCGCCTGATGGTTTTCAGGTGCATGTCTAACCTTCATCTCTCGACTATCCTACATGGTAAGTTAACGTTTGAATTCTCACCTACCCTCTGACACAGTGCAGCAGGCGACTGTTTGTTCTTCATCAATTGCCTGTCCTGGCTGTAAATTCTATCCCTTGCCTTTTTCCACACTGATTTCAAAGGGGGTTTTGGGTATTTTTTTTGAGGGTTTTAGAGAACTTATAAAAAGGTCTCCTACTGTTCCATTCACTACTAAAAATTGACTTTTGCCAGCGTTTTTATGCCAGCATTTTAAAGAAACGGTGGTAAATGTCAATTGGTATTTCGACATTTACCGACGTTTATATAAACGCTGACAAATGTTAGACTTTTTCCGGCGTTTGTAAGGACACCGTCAAATGATGGGCTTTTTCCAGCGTTTTACTAAAAACGTGGGCAAATGCTGTAATTTTTCCTGCGTTAACACCGGTAAATGCTGGAGTTTTTCTGACGCTTCACTTAAAACGTTGGGAAATGTAATATCCAATTTTTCTAGTAATGAAGGAAAAGTTTTAGTGTGGGTTTTCCATAGCCAAAGATTTTAACGAGGCAAGACCTCCTAACTTAGGATCCAGAAGTATACATACCCTCATAAACTGATAAGGTATATGAATCCCTTATTTACAATGGCTAAGGAAAAAGAGTGCAAGTCTCCTTAACTTCTCCTGATCGGTGGATATTACCAGGGGTGGATGCTACTGGATCCAGAGTTGATGTGGTTGCCTCGTTAAAAACTTTGGCATGGAAAACCCAGTGGAAAAAACCAATAGCTAAGGGAAAAGAGTACAACACAACATTAACTCCCCCTGTTGTATACAAGCTTCAGTATTGTAAGTCTTTCAACTGTCTCATCCCAATTCCTATTACAAGTTCTCTAAAGGTACAACGAGGTAGTGCTATAGTAAATAGATCTGCCAGGTTGTTGCAAGACTGGATCTGCTGGATGTCGATCTGTTTGTCTTCTTGTAGTTCATGCGTCCAGAAAGCTTGGGGGAAATGTGCTTCATCATATCACCTTTGATGTAGCCACCTCGTAGTTGATCTATGCATGCTGCATTGTCTTCGTACTAGTGGTTGGTTCAAGGTCGTCCATCTTCAGGCTGGTCGTCACCAGGATGTGGTGAATGACTGAACGTAGCCAAAAGCATTCTCTGCTAGCTTCATGGATCGCAATGAGTTTGGAGTGGTTAGATGAGGTTGCTGTCGAGGTCTGCTTCACAGATCTCCATGATATGGCTGTTCCACCGTAGGTTAATACAAAACCAGTCCGGGTCTTTGCGGTGTGAGGATCAGATTTGTATCCTGCATCTGCAAAACCAATTAAGTTGGAGGATACGGATTTCTGGTAGTATAGTCCCAAGTCTACTGACCTTTGGAGGTAGCGCAGAAGATGCTTCACTCCGTTCCAGTGGCACTTTGTGGGCACTGAACTGTGTCTGGCTAGTATGTTAACTAGAACGCTATATCAGGACGCGTGCAGTTTTCCAGATAGAGGAGTGCTCCAATGGCACTGAGGTAAGGTACTTCAGGACCAAGTGATTCCTCCCCCTCTTCCAGCAGACAGAAAGGGTCTTTATCAACATCCAATGATTTGATGACCATTGGTGTACTCAGCGGGTGACATTTGTCCATTTAGAAATTTTTCAGTAATTTCCTTGTGTAAGTGGATTGATGTAACAGGATTCCTCCGCTAAGGTGCTCAATTTGTAAGCCGAGGCAGTATTTGGTTTTGCCAAGGTCTTTCATCTCAAAAGTCTGTGTAAGGCTTTTGGATATCTCACCTATCTCTTTAGGAGATTCAATGAGGTTTAAATCGTCTACGTAGATGGCAATTATTACGAATTTTGTTCCCTTTTGCTCTTATAAAGATGCAAGGGTAGACTTCATTATTTGTGAATCCTTGTTGCACGAGGAATTCACTGAGTCTATTGTACCACATTCTTCTCGATTGTTTTAGACCATATAGTGATCTTTGAAGTTTGACAGAATAGACGTCCCGAGGTCTATCTGATATTTTTGTTGGCAGTTTATAACCGTCCGGAAGTCTCATATAGATGTCCTTATCTATGTTGTCGTACAGGCATGCAGTCATAACGTCCATGAGCTGCATATCTAGGTCTTCTGTAACTGTTAAGCCAATTATAAATCAGAAAGTGATCGCATCCATGACTGGAGAGTATGTATCATCATAATCTATTCCTGGTCGTTGGGAAAAACCTTGTGCAACAAGGCGCGCTTTGTAGCGTACGATCTTATTATTTTCGTTTCTATTTCTTATGAAAACCCATTTATATCCCACAGGTTTTATACCCTTTCGTGTTGGGACTACAGGTCCAAAAACATTGTGTTTCGAGAGTGAGTCCAGCTTTACTCCTATTGCCTCGTCCCATTTTGGCCAATCCTCTCTGTGTTTACTTTTTGCTAGAGAGCGTGGATCGATATCATCGTCATATTCAATGACGTGATTAGCAATAACGAATGCGAAGTCGTCATCGATGATTGTGCTTTTTCTGTCAGTACATCCCCATTACGTATATAATTTAATGATATTTCTCCTATATTTTCCTCTTCATGGGTTTTTAGGAGGAGAGAGGTGTCTGGGCTGAGCTCAGCATCCTGTGGTGGTATCGTTTTAGTTTCTCCAGGAGTTTTCCTCTTTCAAGGAAGTTTATCCTTGGAGCCTGGGGTCGTCCTCTCTTTTGTTGAGGAATGGCCGCTTCTGCTACAGGTGGATTGCATCCATATTTGGGTATGTCAATCCTAGCTGGCGTGTTTTCAACAGGGACGTGTGATCTGACGATCTTCTGGGTGTCAGTGAATTTGTCCGGTAGTATGTGAACTGTATTATGTATTTGGAAGATCTTCAGGATCTCTTCTTCACATTGGTTTGTACGCACATCAAAGTGGGATAAAGTTTTTGTATCCCATAAAATGGTCTTTGAAGCTTCAGGCTTCTTAGTGTCCATGCCTAGTTTGGGAATGTTATTCTCGTCAAACTCACAGTCTTCTAGACGTGCCTTGAAAGCGTCCCATGTTAGGGGTTCCATGTATCTAATGATCGATGGTGAGTGCCCTATATAGATACCTAGGCGATGTTGGAAACCCATCTTGGTCCTCTTTGGTGGTGCGATAGGGACACAGACTGCGCATCCAAATGTCCTCAAGTGAGAGATATTTGGTGGAGTTCCATATGCAAATTGCATCGGTGAATAAGTTTGACTACCAGATGGTCGTAATCTTATTAGCGATGCAGCATGCAAGATTGCATGTTCCCATGCAGTCACGGGCAACTGAAATTGCATTAGCAATGGACGAGCGATCCATTGTACTCTCTTTATAAGAGACTCAGCTAACCCGTTTTGGGTGTGAACATGTGCTACAGGATGTTCAACTTCAATGCCAGTTGCTTGGCAGTAGTCTAGAAAGACTTGTGATGTAAATTCCCCAGCGTTATCCAGACGTAATTTCTTAAGCTGGTTATCTGGGAAATATGCCCGTAACTTAATGATTTGTGCCAGCAGCTTTGCAAAGGCTACATTATAGGTGGACAGTTGGCACACATATGAATATAAGGAAGATGCATCTATTAGTACCATAGAGTACTAGAATGGGCCACTTGAGGGGTAAATAGGCCCATAAATGTCTCCATGCATTCTCTCTAGGAAGCTAGGAGACTCTGAGCCCACTTTAGGTGGATATGGTCTCGTAATCAATTTAACTTTTGAACAAGGAGAATAAGGAAATTCACCCTTTCAAAGTAACTTCAGGTTCTTCAAATTAATTCCACGGGATTGGGATATGATGCGTTGCATCATTTCTGATCCGGGTGTCCGAGTCTACTATGCCAGAGTTGGAATTTTGGTTGATTTTTGCATTTCTGGTGCTCAATTGTATTGGCTTTGATGGCTCGTATTGTTGTATGGTAGAGACCCGACGGGAGTCCCTCGAAACGCTCAAAGATGGTTTTAGCACTATTTTTAAGAGCCGTTACATACAAGTATTCTTTGTTATGTTTGTTCACCGTTTCTAGGTGGTATCCGTTTAAACGGATGGCCCTGAAACTTAGTAAGTTTCTATGCGAGCTTGGAGACAAAAGAGCATCTTTTATTAAAATTTGTGTTTTATTGGGAAGCAAAAAGTTTGCTTCCCTTGATCCTTCTATTATACTTGATGGACCAGAAATAGTATTTACGGTGCCATCGTATTGGTAGATACTTTGAAAGAAGCAAATATCTTAAAGGATCATGTGCGTAGAAGCACTGTCCACTAGGCATTTATTATCCATCTATAATAAGAAGGAAAAAGCATAGCAGTATGACATGTGAGTATGTTTTATATATTCACGCACGTCTTCTTTGTGTTTTTCCGTTATTTTCTGCCGTCTCGTATCCGTTTTCTCGTATTTTCTAGTTTTCTTTCACTTTTCCGTGTTTTTGCATGTTTGCAGGAGTTTGTCAGCATAGGGGACACATAAGGAAGAAATCATAAGTCCCCAGAGCAACGGGAGGAGTCACGCGTGATCCAAGGGGTCAAACGATCAAGATAGCTATCTTTCAGCCCCCACCCGATCGGTTGGATACAGCCAACCGATCGGGTGATGCACGTGTGCACGACCCAGACATCAGCTGAAGGGAAGTGAGCATCAACCGACCGGGTCAGAGACCGGTTCAGTCCGACTGACTTCTCTGGAAATTGGAGCTGAACTCCAACCGATCGGGTGACCCGGAGAGCTCACCCGACTGCCAGCAGACCGTGCCAAAACGTCTGAAGTTTCTGTATTTTTGGGCGACAATTCCAACCGATCGGTTGATTTATCAACCGATCGGTTCACCCGATGAGCTTAAGATCCAAACGGCTAGAAGCTTCCGCCAACCGATCGTGTCGAGTGACCGGGTGATGTTTCTAAAAATCGCTGCCGAAGATCGCAGTAGGTCACCCGATAGGTTGATCCTTCACCCGATCGGGTGATGTCGTTTTCTATATATAGAACCCCTAGGTTTCCAGCAACGAGGGCTGTTGTATATTTTCTGTTTTCTCTTCATTTTGTGACGGCTGGAATTTATTTGATATTTGTAAGTTGTCTGATCTTTACCAAACTTTAATATAGTGTTATTAGCATTGCTTTTACTACTTTTCAATCGCCGGATTATGTTTTTAACGGTCGATTTTCATTTAGATTGCTTTTAACCTAAAATGTGTGAGCAGTTCCCAAATCTGGGATTTTGGTGGAAACCCCTTCGTGGGTTCTCCCTAATGCGTCCATAGGACTAGGATATCGATAGGAAATAGGAATCTATTGGTTACACGGGGTGTTTTATTGTCATCGGCAGGAAAAAGACCACCTTTGACCGTTGGGCCAAGGGGGAATAAACTTGGCAGTTGACTCCATAGCCATAGCTCACGCCCTTAGTGTAGACATCAAATCCACGCGCGCGGGAGCGGCATGATGAGATGTTGGGAGTTATCGTTGTGACCTTAGTGCTCCTGGAGTCGGTCAGTCTTAATGGACATGGGAATACCCACTGACCGAACCCGGGTAGTCCGGCGTATCATCCTGGGCACCGACCGGAATATCGGGCCCATGGGGTGCTGGTAACACTCTTAGATGCAACGTCTCACCATTAGATCCTAATTCCGATCGTTAACCTATCCACCGGTCGTATTAGCGAGAATCATATGATAGGGTGAAAACCTAAGTCCCGAGTTTCCCTTTATATTGTTTATCCCTCGCATTCTATTTCTGTGACAACACATCTACCTATTCGGGCTAGCTCAACCATGGGGTGAATTTGGTCCTTTCTGACACAAGCATAACCACGCCTCCCTGAGTTCGATCCCCAAGCCACACTACAACACCGTGTACTTGCGGTTATAAATATTTAAATCTCACGCCCCCAATCTCATATTGCACTCTTATGCCACAAAAACTAGGGGACGTCAAGCTTTATGGCGCCGTTGCCGGGGAGGCAATGTGCTTGTTATTTTTGGATCTTTTGAACCCTTGAGTCTAGCTCACAGCTTTATCTTGCGATAATTTTCGCATTCTTCTTTTTTCATTTTTATTTTCTTATTTTTATTTTCTATTTTTATTTGTTTCTTTCCCAATATTGCTTCACGGGTGTTTGTTGCTTTTAATGCACAGGAACACAAGGAGTCTTGATGACTTGATTCCTGTTGATCCTGAGATAAACGCCACCCTAAGGCGTCTGGCCGCAGAGAAGAGAAGAAGAGAAGAGTCTGAAGCCATGGGGGAGAATACCCCACCGCATAAGTCCCTGTTGGAGTACTCAATGCCATCCATCGAGTCCACCTCCGCCATCCGACCTCCTGCTATTACAGCGCAGAGCTTCGAGCTCAAGCCATCCTTAGTGACATGGATCCAGCAAGATCAATTCTCTGGGGCACCCATGGAGATCCCCATCGAACATCTGGACTCCTTCCTCGAGAAATGCAAGACCTTCCGGAAAAATGGTGTCACAGCTGAAGCAATCTGTCTGAAGCTATTCCCCTTCTCTCTGCGGGATAAGGCCAAGCAGTGGCTAAGTGGAAAGGACCCGAATACTTTCAACACTTGGGAAAAGCTTGCGAATGTGTTCTTGACGAAGTTCTTTCCTCCGGGGAATACTATGAAGTTGAGGAGTGAAATCTCCTCCTTCTCCCAGGCCAGCCACGAGTCCCTGCATGAAGCTTGGACGAGATATAAAGAAATGCAGCGGAGGTTCCCTCATCACGAGCTTCTCAAGTGGCAGATAATTAATCTGTTCTACAATGGACTGAGGGATGATTTAAAATCTTCGATGGACGTCGCGGCTGGAGGGTCCTTTATGTCCAGGAGTGAAGAAGATGCCGGACAAATTCTTGAAAACATGGCATCGAACAATGAACGGTGGTGTGATGAGAGAGCCAAACCTAGATCTGGGAGTATCCACAGGGTCGATGACATCGACAAATTATCCAGCAAGTTTGACTTGCTGTCGACCAAGATCCAGCGCTGATGGTAGGAGCCGGTGGTGCAGGTACGCAAAAAATAGCAGCAGCCTCCACAACAGTATCAGCAATATCCCCCAAGGAACCAGCAGCCTATTCAGCAGCAGCTGCAGCAGTATGGCCAGCAGAGGGCCATATCTCCGGTTGAGTCCCTCTTGACTCAATACATTACCAACCAGGAGAAGATAAATTTGAAGCTGGAAATGGGGCAAATGGCTCTCACTGACCAGGTAACCCAGCTGGGGTTACAGGTGGCGAACCTACAAAGGTCCCAAAATCTATTGCCGCCACAACCGGAAGTGAACCCGAGGGGAGATAACCAGACTTTGGCACTCACGCATGAGCATGTGAATGTGTCCGCTATCGTGTTGAGAAGCGGAACACAAATTCCCACGAGAGTACCCGCCAAGGAACCGGAAGCACCCTTGGTCGTAGAGCGACCAATTGAAAAAGCCAATGACAACGGTGCTTCGTCACCAAAAACTACGACTCCAGAGGGAGTCCCTGAAGAGGATAAGAAGAAGGACGAGGAAGGGAGCCTAAAAGTATTCAAGCCCGTTGTGCCTTTTCCACAACGTCTGGCCCAAGAAAAGATAGACGAAAAGTATGGCAAATTCTTTGCCATGGTCAAGGATTTGAGCCTTCAAATCCCCTTCCTCGAAGCTATTGAGACGATTCTCTCCTACGCAAAATTTTTAAAGGATTTGGTGACAAGAGGGTCGAGAAAGGAGAAGGTCGAATTAACGGTGGAATGCATTGCTCTCATTCAGAGAGCAAATCCGCCTAAGCTTAAAGACCCGGGGAGCTTCTCTATCCCTTGTGCGATCGGGGAGGTAAAGATCCATCGCACGCTCGTCGATCTTGGAGCGACGTCAGTTTAATGCCCCTGTCACTATATAAGAGAATAGGGATGGGTGACCTGGAGCCCACCGTATGACCCTACAGCTTGCAGACCGATCGGTCAAATATCCGGTGGGGGTTGTAGATGACCTACCTGTCAACGTAAGTGGGGTGCATGTGCCGGTGGACTTTGTGGTGATGGACATGCCTGAAGACACCCATACACCTATCATCCTTGGACGGCCCTTTATGGCCATCACCAGCGTGCTAATAGACGTGAAGAAAGGGAAGCTTTCCCTTAACGTTGGCAACGAAAAGGTCGAGTTCGACTTGGGGTTATCAATGAAGCACCCCAACCCCCGGATGACCCAAGTTGCAATATGTTGGACATAGAAGAAGAAAGAGCAGCTGAAGCTTGGGCCTGGGAAATTCTTCCAAGGAATCCCCCCGACAGCTTGGGGGCTTAGAAGAACATGCCGGCTTGAAGAAAGATAATGTTGCTGAGAAAGCAGGTGCATCACATACGACCCCCCCGGATTCCAAAAGTCTCCTCCGATAAGGAGAAAAGGGAAAGAGCCCATGGGGCTCGCTGGTGATGAGATCCGGATCCTGAAACGAGTGGCGGTGGACGCCAATATAAGGGAGAAGCCCCCGGATCCCGTCAGCGAAGGGAGGGTCGTTGAGCAAGTCTTCTTGTCACCGTCGTCGACACCAAAAGCCACCAACTCCGAATCTGAAGCGATGCCAATCTTAGGGCATCACCCTCGTCCGCCGTGAATATCATCTACGGGCGTCGAGCAAACGACGTTAAACAAAAGCGCTTCATGGGAGGCAACCCATGCTCTAAACTTCTATCTTCATTTTTAGGATTAGTTTTAGCTTTATTATTACTATTTTAATAAATAAATCCAGCCGCGGGAACTTCCGTCGAGAGACTTAGGCCATTTGTGAATTTTTGCAGGAAACAAGGCCTCACCTGATCGGGTGATCATTCAACCGATTGGGTGAGACATATCAGACAATGGCCGTATCTGTTCTCCAACGAACCGGTTGGGTGAAGCAATGTGAGACCGGGTGGCAGACCGTGTGAGCTGGGCTGAAGTCTCAGAAAATTTTGGGAGTTGATCTACCGATCGGGTGATACGAAGCGTGGTCGGGTGACCGACCGGTTGAGCAGCACTCAATTCTCGGGAAAATATATGAAGAGGCCAACCGATCGGTTGAGTTCTCAACCGATCGGTTCGCCTGTAGCAGCTTTTCAGCAAAACTTTTCGACCTAATATTCAACCGATCGGGTGAAAACTCACCCGATCGGTTCGACTTAAACCCTATAAATACACAGCGCCCCCACCCATTCATCTCCTTCACTCGACTTCGAATCTCCGTCGCTGTTTCGCCTTCTCCAAGCTCCAACCGGCCTCGATCTCCCCTCAACCGACCACAAACCCCCTTAAATCCTTCCCTCCACTCTCCATCTCCTTCCTTCCATCGATTTCCCTCCCTCCATTTTTGTTTTTACCCCCACAAAAACCCAAATTTTCGCACTCCCCCCCATTTTCGAAATTTACTGAAAAGAAGCGCCGCGGCTTCACACTCCTTCCTACAGCGTTGCGTTGGGTCATCTACGAGCGAGGATCTTCGACTCTACTGGGTAACTTCGTGCCTTAGCTCAATTTTATATTTTGCCTTAGAATTTCATTTTGGTCGATTGCCTGTGTTAGTGTGTATTCATTACATCTTGCATACTCACTCACTCACTCACTCACATGGCCAAAGATAAAGATAAGGATAAGGGTATCTTGCGAGAGGAGGGGTCATCTCGTAAGAGACGCAAGACTACACGTCCACCACACTCACGCCCTCCTCCTGTACAACGTGCACAACCCCAATCCCAACCCCAACCTATCATCCCAGCTGAGGACCCACTGATGGGCCCGCGTGGCTACCACTTTAGGAATCAAGAGCACAAATATTTTTATCATAGACTTGATGCACAGGGGCATCTATCGACTAAATTTGCCTACACCCAAACGCTTATCGATCTTGGTGTATTCACCGAGGTCGAGACTCTATTTGCAAATCTAGGTTGGTTAGCTTTCCTAAATGCCCCCGCTGTATCCTATCCCTCCCTCACACTCGAATTTTTATCCACCCTTGTCTGTGAGGCGGGGTCGATCGTCATCTTTCGCATCCGTAACAGAACCATTCGCACTGACCTGAACGCCATTAATAACATCTTTGGTTTCCCCATCCTTGGGGATGACGCTATCCGTCCCTACGGGTATCCCCCCAAATTTGACGTCGATCAGTTTTGGTTCCGCCTCACCCTACACGCTCAATATCCTCGAGATAAGGGCAAGGCCTCCTCCATCATTCACCCCATCTTCCGTCTGGCCCACCAAATCATTTCTTGTATGTTTTTCCCCAGGGATGAGTCAGGTACCGTGACCATCCCTGATCTTTTCATTTTGTGGGCCATGACCTTCGCTTTTGTTTGTGGTGATGACGGGATTTTTTAGGGCCCCAGTTGTTCCCGTCCATGTCGGTGCTTGGCTTGTTCAAAAGCTACTTGAGATTAGCCGCGCCGGCAAGGGCAAGCTTTGTTGCGGGGGCCTTATCACTATCATATCTTCTGCTCCCCAGTTCAAGATTACCATCCCCCAAGATTTACCTACTGCGACAGGACCCTCACGTCTAGATCTTGACGTCCTGTGGCATATTCACATGATTAAGCCCCGCCCAGATGGCCATTTCACCTTCCATTACGGACACCACCCAGATCCCTATACCATTGTGCCCAACCCTGCTAGCATGACCATCCAGCTTGTGGCAGACTGTACTTTCCAACCTGATCCTAAGTTTCTTGGGGGCTTACGTCTTCCATTTATCCTGGGTGCACCCAGATCACCTTCCCCTGCCGCCCACTTAGACGAGCAGGACATTCCTGCGTCCCGTGGAGACCCGGGAGCTGGGCCTAGTAGTGCCGTCCCTGCTTCTGTCCCCACCACCACTGTCACCACCTCTCTGGTCCGTACTACCTCATCCTCCTCCTTTCATTGGGCCGCATTCGCTCGCCTCGCTCTCGAGGCTGAGCTGTCTTCACTACGCGCTGTCGTTTCATCCTCCGCCCCCTCGAACCCATCCCCTTCGATCTTCTCTCACCCACGCTTCCTCGCACTTGAGAGAGACGTGGCCACCATCCTATGCATTCTCACTCACGTCCACAGACCACCTCCTCCCACACCACACCCCTCACCACCACCTTCACCCCCTCGACGATTTTCCCCTCCACCATCACATTCTTCACCTCCACCATCACCCCTAGGCGACCATCCCCTCCTATCACCACTTCCATCACCACTTCCATTCCCACCACCTCATCTACTCCCACCATTTCCATTCCCTCCACTGTCGTCCCCACAGATCCACCACCATCCACTTCCGTCACTCCATATGTGCGTCGCAAGAAATTGCAGGTGCGATCGCGATCACTTGCCCCACCATCCTCTTCCGTCGCCGTATCCACCCCATCTGTCACCGTATCCACCCCATCTACCACCGTTTCTACCCCATCTACCACCGCGTTGGTCGCCCTTTCACTCCCACTCACCATCACCACCACCACTCCACCCATCATTCACACGTCCACACCCACCGATCCATCACCCCGACCACTTTCTCCACTTCTACGCACACCAGTCACCTCCCCCGCCCACTCCATTGCATCCCCCACATCTTCCATCGAGGAGGACGATGACGATTCCTCTCCTGCTTTTTGATTCCATTTTGTTTTCTGACCTTCCCCTTGCATACCTCTGCATTTTCATGATCATATCATATTGCTAGCTTTGTCACGTCTAGTTTGGGGGAAGTCATTTTTTCTGTGTGCTGTCGTGTGATGTTTTCTATGTGTGTTTGTTTATTTATATCGTGTGGTGTGATTTTCTTTTTTTAATGTTCTGTTTATTTGTCGTGTGGTGTGATTTTCTATTTTTATTTTTCTGTTTGTATGTCGTGTGGTGTGATTTTCTTTATTTTCCCTTTTTGTATGTGTGTTTTTCTTGTTCTTCATTTCTTTTTGTGTCGGTGCATCTTCCCTCCCATTTTCTTTGCCCTCCCGTATTCACTTTTATTGCATTAAGGGCAATGCAAGTTTCTGCTTGGGGGAGTCGCACTTCGTGCATCATTTACGTCTTTTTCTTCGTTTTTGAGTCGTTTTCATCGTGTTTTTATTTTTTCTTTTCTTCTTTTTATCTCTTTCTCCTAGAGATGAACCCTATGATGAATTGCCACAAAAATCACACACACACCTAGCATGGCTTCGATAATCACGTTGACTAACCCTAGGAAGCTGAGTCCTCCTGCATTTCATGCATCGTGGGTCCATTTTGCTTTTGTGTGAGTCGTGTGTCGTGTCTAGCTTACGGTGTGCTTCTACTTTGTGATTGTGTTTTATATACCTGTCGAGGAATGACCCCTAGATTATCATGCTTCAATTTGAATATGCGATATTTGCCTCTCTTATCTGCTTCTGTATGATGAATATATATATCGTATGCTTCATTTCGCATGTGTCGGGATTCCACAATTAGGACTAGGATAACCCATTTTGGCCTACGCTCTGATTAGAGAAAAATCTCCTTTGCCCAAGTGTTAGAATCTGATTTCTTTTTATTTTACTTGGTGCAAATCCCCTCGTCGTGTACCGTTCTCCCGCTTGGGAGAGTACACACGTATATATACCCCAAAACCCAAAAAAAAGGAGAAAAGAGAAAAGAAAGAAAGAAAGAAATATATATATATAGCCAAAAAAATCAAAAAAATACATATATCCAAAACCCAAAAAAAATGTGCGAATATTTTCCTACCTACCGAGAATAAAGGGAAGGCGAGAATTTGCACCGAATGTTCTACTCCACATCATCTCAACCCCCATCACTTTCGAAAACACTTGGAATAGGGAATTTCTAGCTATTATCTAGGCGATAGTGTGGTGATGTCCAAGTCCCAAGCTGTGGAGTCTTTGACACATGATACGTTTCGATTCTCACTTTCCTCTCATGCATGCTTGAGCTATATATTCACCGCTTATTTCAAATCGAATCGATATTTGGGTCTTTTCTTGGATTTGTGTATATGGAGCTTATAGCACAATGTAGATAGTGACACCGTATGCTAGCACACTACATCGCGTGGGCCCACGGCACTTGTCTGGACTCGCTTCCTTTGGTTTAGTGTTGTGATTTGGCGTTTGCTTGCTTGGTGTGCGTTTCTGATTTTGTTGGCCCTGACGGGCGATCTAGGATTTAGAGTTCTCTTTTTCTCTCTTCCCTCGATTTTCTCCCTCCGAGCTCCTACTCTCACTCGTCTTCCTCGAGGACGAGGAAGGGTTCAGCTTGGGGGATTTTGACGTGTGTGTATGTTTTACATATTCACACACGTCTTCTTTGTGTTTTTCCGTTATTTTCCACCGTCTCGTATCCGTTTTCTCGTATTTTCTAGTTTTCTTTCACTTTTCTGTGTTTTTGCATGTTTGCAGGAGTTTGTCAGCATAGGAGACATATAACGAAGATATCATAAGTCCCCGGAGCAACGGGAGGAGTCACGCGTGATCCAGGGGGTCAAACGACCAAGATAGCTATCTTTCAGCCCTCACCCGATCGGTTGGATACAGCCAACCAATCGGGTGATGCACGCGTGCACGACCCGGACAGCAGCTAAAGCGAAGTGAGCATCAACCGACCAGATCGGAGACCGGTTCAGCCCGACTGACTTCTCTGGAAATTGGAGCTGAACTCCAACCGATCGGGTGACCTTCACCCGATCGGTTCATCTGTAGCCGATTCCCCCAAAGAGATGCCCGGAGAGCTCACCCGACCGCCAGCAGACCGTGCCAAAACGTCTGAAGTTTCTGTCTTTTTGGGCGACAATTCCAACCGATCGGTTGATTTATCAACCGATTGGTTCACCCGATGACCTCAAGATCCAAACGGCTAGAAGCTTCCACCAACCGATCGTGTCGAGTGACCGGGTGATGTTTCTGAAAACCGCTACTGAAGATTGCAGTAGGTCACCCGATCGGTTGGTTCTTAACCTGATCGGGTGATGTCGTTTTCTATATATAGAACCCCTAGGTTTCCAGAAACGAGGGCTGTTGTATTTTTTCTGTTTTCTCTCCATTTTGTGATGGCGGGAATTTATTTGATATTTGTAAGTTGTCTGATCTTTACCAAACCCTAATATAGTGTTATTAGCATTCCTTTTACTACTTTTCAATCGTCGAATTATGTTTTTAACGGTCGGTTTTCATTTAGATTGCTTTTTACCTGAAATGTGTGAGTAGTTCCAAAAATCTAGGATTTTGGTGGAAACCCCTTCGTGGGTTCTCCCTAATGCGTCCATAGGACTAGGATATCGATAGGGAATAGGAATCTATTGGTTACGCGGGGTGTTTCATTGTCATCGGCGAAAAAAAGACCGCCTTTGACCGTGGGCCAAGGGGGAATAAACTTGTCGGTTGACTCCTGATCAATCCATATTTTACACCTTTTTTCTGCATGTTTGCATGCCATTTTGATCACTCGAATATTTTTCGGCAATATTGCGATGCTTTTCACGATTTCTTGTTTTTGTCGAATTTCAGGAGATTTCGAGCGATTTGGAGTGATTCTGAGATGCACCCACTCCGGAGTGTCACCCGTGACTCCTTCGAGGGGAATTTTTCTATTGGAGAGGAGTGGAGGAAGAAAGAACGTCGTAGGAGCGACGAGGGAGCAAAAATATGAAGATTGGGCATTTTGAGCATGTCACTCGGCCGAATGAAGGAGTCACTCGGTCGACCATCGAGAGCCCGCTCGGCCGACCAGATCGGACACGCAACAGACTGAGTATCAGCGTGCACTCGGCCGAGCATCGCCAGCCCACTCGGCCGAACCACGGAGACACCACTCGCCTGAGTGGAATCAAGACGACGGCATGCAGAAATCCCAGACTTACTGTAAATTGTTAGTCGACTCCTGAGTTCCGACTCGGCAGAGTGAAGAAGTCCCCTTGGCCGAAGCAAAGAAAGTCACTCGGCCGAGTGACTCCCGAGGAGCCGACCCCCAAAAGTCTGAAGTTACTGGAATTTGTCAGGGTTTGTCACTCGGTCGAGTGAGCCGCGTTGCCTGTAGCGTAAATTGCGATTTTGAGGCTGCGCAGGGGCATTTTCGTCACAGTTTTTTGGGTGATTTTAGGGGGTATTTAACCCCAGTTTTTATTATAGTTTAGAGAGCTTTTTCAGAACTTTTTGCAGCCTTTTTTAGATTACTTTTAGGAGATTAGATTGAGCTTTTAGGAGGGAGAGAAAAGTGTTATTTTGTTGGATGCTATTGATTCTTCATTGGTTTGTCTCTCTCCCTATCAAAAACTCCATTTTTATTGATATATTGAATATTGCAATGAATTCTATAGATTTTATTTGTGAATTTCTATTGAATTTTATTATGAATTGTGAGTAGTTCTATCGTCTTAGGGCGTAGGGATGAACCCTACGAACCCTATTTCTAATTTGTGATGAATTGGTGAAGTTATTGCTAGAATTGATTAGGGTTAGTTTGGGATTGATTTAATACGATTAGCTAGGGATTCATACCGATTGGGATTTGTAAGAGATTGGATCCCAACTCGATAGGAAGCCCTAGAAATTCGAATTGGGTTACAGTTGGATTTCTCCGTAATCGGTTTGCAAGAGATTGGACCGAAACTAGGGTTTTCGATTGTAATTCTATACCAATACCCATTTGCAAGAGATTGAACGGGTAGGAACTATCCCAACCTAGGTCGTAGCTCGAGTTTGCACGAGAGTGGGCTCGAGATACGATTGAACGATGATGTTGTTCTTCACGCTAGCTAGCCTAGGTTAGGATTTGCAAGAGATTGGACCCTATCCTAGGTTTGCTATAGACCGACAATAGCGCGAGAGCGTGAGCTTGGTTCTACATTTAGTTGCAACTAGTTCACCTGAATTTCAAGTCTAGCAATTGTGAAACCTACGAATCACAATGATGAGATACGGTTTGTAGCAGGGATTCCCTACCCCTAGGCGTCTATATTAATTTGATATTTCATTTATACAATTGAACGACTGTGACCGCTTTATAGTGAATATTTCTAGACTGTTCTTATAGCCAGGTGAGTTGAAGAAGACACTGTCATTTGACCTCCTCGTATTCGATACCCGCTCACCGCTACACCGTGCGCTTGCGGTAAGACTAGCGAGTCGCGTGCCCCGGGTGCGTATTTGGGGCTCCGATCAAGTTTTTGGCGTCGTTGCCGGAGAGGCAATAGTGTTTGATTCTACCTACCTAGCTATTTTTCTTTTTTTTGTTCTATTATTTCTATTTTTATCTTACCCTTCCTTTGTGCTAACTATTTCTTTGAAACTCTGTTCTCCCTTGCATATACACGAGATCCTCGGGGAACCCTGAAGAAATACTATACGATCCGGAGATCGAGCGTACATTAAGGAGGATCCGAGCGGAGAAGAGACCCGCTACAGAAGGAAATTTTATGACCCATCCTGAGACACCCGAAGAATTGGCGGAGCGAATGGAGAGGATCATTTTCATTAGAGATAGGCTTCGGCCTAAGACTTCCTCCACGACCTCATCCATAGCTATGCCGGAGTTGGCGGCCGACAAAAATTTCCAATTGAAGACCGGATTGGTAGTTCTGATGCAACAAGATCATTTTCATGGGAACTCCCATGAAAACCCTCATTACCACATCCAGCTCTTGCTATCAAAATGTGCCACCTTCCAAATGCCGGGCGTCTCCATAGATGTTATCAGACTGTGCCTCTTCCCCTTCACACTCAAGGATAAAGCCTTATATTGGTTGAGGACGCAAGCTGAAGGAATCTTCACCACTTGGGATGAATTGGCGAGTGCCTTGGTCGACAAATTTTACCCGCCCTCCAAGACGGTGAAAATAAGAAGTGCTCTCATGTCCTTCAAGCAAGGACCATAGGAGACTCTCTATGAGGCATGGGAGCGCTTCAAGGACTTGCAACATCAATGCCCCCATCACAGCATTGAAGATTGGGAGCTTGTCCATAGTTTCTACAATGGACTCCAACCGGGCACGAAACAGATTATTGATGCTACCGCCAACGGAGCCATTTTGTCAAAGACCCCCGATGAAGCTATGGCCTTGCTAGAGGAGATGGCCTCCAACAACCAACAATGGGGGGACGAGCGAGGACACTCTTCATCCTCCTTGAAGCCCACGAGTATTTATGAGGCCAAGGCCGTGGCGGATCTTGCTAGCAAGTTTGACTCTCTCCACAAGGTAGTGGAGAGGTTAGAGAAATTCATTACCGATCCGCAAGAAGCCCCTACTACATCCGCACCGACAAACCATAAGAGTGATTGGCAAGACCAATCCCAAGCCATGTATGTAGGAGGAGAGCAAGGAGAAGGAGCTTTGGAGCAAATTCATTATGTTGCGGGGAATTCCGGATATTGGGCCGACCCGGCTGCTAGAAACCATCCGGGTTTTTATTATGCTAATAATGATGGTGCCTTGAACTCCCCACCTCAACAACCTCCTCAAGCTCGGGCTCCACCACCACCACAACCGAATTATCAACCAAGGGGGCCACCGCAACAAAAGTTCCCACAGAGGCAACAAGTGGGACCTTATAGGCCACCCGGGTATAATCAAGGGTAGAGAAATCCCAACCCTCCGCAAGCTCAACCACGTCCAGATTTTGAAGCTAAGGTGGATGAGTTTATGGCGGAGCAAAGAAAGATTAACGCCACGTTGAAGGTGGGACAAGATTCTCTCGCCACCATCGTCGCTCAAATTGGGGAGCAACTTACGTTGCTCAATAGAAACAACCAACAATTGCCGGCTCAACCCGTGCCAAATCCACGGGGCAACACCGGCCATATCAACGCGGTTGTTGCGGTTACAATAAGAGGTGGGAATCATACCACTCCCCCCATGACCCAAATCAAGGAACCCGTGGTGGAGATTCTAGAAGAGAGCGAGCCGATAATTGAGGTGGAAAAGGAGAAGGAGCCGCAAGAAGGAGCAAAATCTAGAGTGGAGGAACCTATTGATGATTGCCGATTCATTCCACCGGTGCCTTTCCCTCAACGGCTAGCTAGAGCCAAGATCGAGAAGAGGCTAGCCAAGTTCCTCGAATACTTGAGAGGGGTGAGCCTCAATATCCCTTTTCTTGATGCCTTAGTGGAAATCCCGTCCTACGCGAAGTTCTTAAAGGACTTGATTACGGGAAGGAAAAGGAAGGAGAAGATCATGCTCGCGGAACAAGGAACGTGGTTCACTAGGAAGGAAAAGGAGCCCGCCAAATTTAAAGATCCCGGTAGTTTCCGGATTCCTTGCACACTCGGAGGCGTCCCCTTACAAAAAGCATTGGTTGATTTGGGTGCTAGTGTGAGCCTCATGTCTCTCACCATGTTCCAGAAGTTGAACACCGGCACGGATTTAAAGCCAACCGACATGAGGATTCAACTCACGGACAGTCGGATTACAAGGCCGGTTGGGATCGTGGAGAATATCCCGCTCCAAGTCCCGGGAGGCATATGCTTGCCTTGTGATTTTGTGATCATGTACATCAAGGAAGAGGGTGACATATCGCTCATACTTGGACGCCCATTCCTCGCCACCGCCGATGTAATCGTCGATGTGCGGGAAGGGACTCTTACCTTGAATGTAGGCAACATTGAAGTCTAGCTCCATATACCAAAGGCTATGAAGCACATGCCGTATCATGAGGAGCTAGATTACTTGGACCTCCTTGATGAGGTCATTGAAGAGGCTATCCCCCACTCCATCGGTGCACTCCATGATGACGGCTTCGAAGAAAGCCAAGATTTGAGCGAAGAAGAGAAGATGGAGGACTCTCCCGATAGCTCCATGGCGAATGATGATGGCGACGCTGATGTCGTGAGAATACGGGAGCTTTGCAAGCTCTCGACATTGAAGAGTCCAAAGAAAGCTCCACCGATTCGAAGATCGGTGTCACCGGTGAAGTCGAAGACCGGAACAAGCTCAAGCTTGGGGGAGCCATCCCCCAACATTGATCATGATGAAGGGGCACTGAGGAAGGCCACACACCACCACGATCCAAATCCAAGCGGTCTTCCCGGCAAGTTCGACAGGTGCATCTCATATGCACCCAACATCAAGCGTTAATTGAAAATCCAAAGGGGTCGAGCTCAAGACCTTAAACGAGCACTTGTCGGGAGGCAACCCGACGGTTTTTGCATTCTTTTTATTTTGGTTTTTATTTTTGTTTTAGACTTTATTAGTGTTTTGAGTCTTTTTGCCCTTAAAAATCGTGACAATGGGTCTTAATTTCTATGACAGGAGAGGAGAAAAGGAGATCACTCATGTGGAGGAAGATAGAGGCAAGGAAGAGCACTCCAGGAATGCGCTCAGGCCTTTGGAGGAGGAAGAAACCAATTGGAGGAAGAAAAACAGAGAGAAGAGCGAAAACGGAGCCCAGAAGCAGAAAACAGCACGCCACTCGGCCGAGTATCATATGCGACTCGGTCGAGCAAAGGACCCCATTCGACCGAGTGGGGCACCAACAAGGGAAGTCTGCTGAACCCAACTCTCTGTCTTTTTTGTGCATTTCGTCTTAACTACCACTCGGCCGAGTACGTTTAGTCACTCGGCCGAGGGAAACGGATACCCTCCTAGCCTGAATATTGCCGAGTAGCTTGTGCCACTCGGCCGAAGGAGTTTTCTCCCTTCGGTCAAGTGAACAGAAGCCACTCGGCCGAGTCGTAAGTGGCGGGGAGAAATTCAAACTCATTTTTGACGTTACGTCACTCAGCCGAGCAACATAGTCACTCGGCCGAGTCGTAACTTCCCCTATATAAATCGCTGGGCTCGGCGTGAACTTTGAAGCGCCTGATTCACAGTTCATTTCGCCAGAGCCCCGAGCCTTTTCACCTCCCCTCGCCCGCGACCGCACCCCCCTCACCCGATTCGCCTCGTCACCGGCCCCGATCACCGCACCACCGCCGGCGACGACTCGGCCGACCCTCGCCGACCTCCGACGACTTCCCCCACCACCGGCCGACCTCCGGCGATCCCCTATTTAGCGTAAAACTCTTTTTCTCCACATTTTTGACGATCCGTACGCCCGTTGAGCCCCTAACCCAAATTAATTTGTTTATCTATCTATTATACCCCATCTCCACCATGTATTTTGAATATTACCCGCTGATATCGTTGTTTGATTTGCAGGCTATCTTGGGGGAGTTTAGGGGAGCTTCAGGACGCATTTTTAGCTTTGCGGAGGCGGCGCTCTTCACACGCACCTGCTGGCTTGCACTCGCGGTGTGTACATGTACACTCGTTCCCTTTATTGCGCACGTCGCATTATATTTTAGTTGGGTGAGCACTCGCGGCACACATGCCGCCCCGCACTAGGCCACGCACGCGGGGAGCCTCTTCCAAGCGGAAGAGGACCGATGACGCCGGTCCCTCTCACACTAGGGAGGAATCCCCTCCACCTAGCCCGCCACAGCCACCACCACCCACACAGCCTCTTTCCACCGATCCCATCCACGCACAGCTTGTCCCCGCCAATCCTATCCCACCACCGGCTCCCATTGTCGGGCCGCTGGGGATCACGTTCAGAGACGACGCACAACGTGTCTGATTTGAGCGTATCACCCAGCGATCTATAGTGCCCTCTAGGTTCGCACACTTAGCAGACCTGGACCGCCTAGGGGTGCTAGAGGGGATGCTCACGTTGTACCACAACGTGGGTTGTCGCGACTTTTTGTCAGTGTCGGCGGACACCAACGTCCGTCCGACACTTGAGGTACTCAGCTCGATAGCCCGGACCCCTGGAGGATGCACATTTTGCCTTATGGATCGAGAGTACGAGGTCACCTCGCCATGCTTCGTGTGTTCTTTCAGTGGCCCGATGTCCCCGTCCCCGACCGAGCCTACGCACCCACCCACATCCCACCGCCGTCGTTTGACACTTCCACGTTCTGGACACGTATCACGGGCTCCCACCATGGCTTTGACCCTAGTAGGGCCAAGGCCTCAGCCATCCTACACCCCTGCCTCCGCATAGCCCAGCGCCTCATGGCGACCACTTTCTTGGCGAGGTACGAGCCTGGGACGATGTCTACGCCTGAGCTCTATATGCTCTACGTGATGACTCGCCCCAGATTTCTCGATAGGGATAGTGATGACCCCGTGATCCCTCAGCCCGAGCCTGCACTTTCTGCACCTCCCGGCACTTCTGTCCCCATTTCTGCCAGTGTCGGGAGTACCCTTGCTGAGCCGTCCACCACGTCCACCACCACCCCCACCACTGCTGTGCCTATCTCGGTTGAGCCTATTTCCTCACTTCTTCCCGAGCGTCCACCCACCATACTAGAGAGCGGCGAGCCTTCCTTTGCTGTCGTCGTGGGGACCCTATCCGGTTTGATGTCTGCTGGGGTGTCGCCTTTTGGTCCTTACACTTCCTCCCCAGCGGTCGACCTATCTGTCTCCACCGCAGCTGTACTGTCTGAGAGTGTCGTGACGTCTGTCCTCACACCTGTGTCACCGACCTCTCTTGCTGCCTCATTGTCGATTTTGTCTTCCACTACTGCTGCTACCCTCCTCGTCCCAGCCTGCGTCCCAGCCTCGCACTGAGGCTAGGCATCCACTAGTGAGCACAGCACCTTTTCCACACCCACCTGCAGGTCCGATTACTTACACTGCCCATATCAGACAGCCCCGACCTTCGCAGCCTAGACCTGTTCGTCCCTCCGCTCCACCACCCCCTGACGCCCTAGTTCAGAGCATTCGTGCTCTTGAGGGGGCGGTGAGTGGACTCAGGGGCGATTTTAGGGCTCTCTCTGCCGCAGTCAGTTCCGTGGAGTCCTGCGTCGCTATGCTTCCTGATATTCAGGTTTGCCTGAATCAGATCCTAGCGCGACTCCCTCCACCACACCCACCCACCCAGCATACACGTCCACCACCACCTCCACCTCCGCCACAGGACGGAGATGGTGCAACACCACCAGCTTAGGCACACCCTTGATGCCATTGATCCTTTTTGACGTTATGCTGCCCATTCTCTGCTGGTCCTGTCGATACATTTTTGCCCACCCCCTCCTTCCCTCACTATTTTGACCCCTGTTCAGATCACATCATTCTATATCTTTTTGGGAGAGAGGGAGAGTTATTTTTGGTGGCACATATCTGCATCACTCCCATCCTTGCATGCATCATTTACATCATCATATTTTCTTTTTATTCTTACCTTTTTTTATCATGCATGCATCCTCACCCTCCCCACCCATTTCCCGTCTCTCGGTGTGCCACACTTTGCACATTGAGGACACTGTGCACTTTAGCTTGGGGGAGTGAGTTCTCACACTTTTTGCTTTTATCTCCTTTATTTTTAGTTTTTTCACGTTTTTTCCGCTTTTGCACCCATTTTTCATCACTTTTTCATTTTTTACCATGCATCACGTTTTTCTTATTTTCCTCGTGTGCTGCATTGTAAATAGTCTTGTTTTTCTTTTATCTTTATTTCTTTCATCTTTTGCTAGAGATGATTTTTCTGTGATGATGATGACGTGGTGTTAGCTTTTCTCTATATGCATGCTAATTTTGTCATATCATTGCTTTTGTTTCTGATATCATATGCTATGTCCTGTTTTGCATTAAGAAATAGTAACCCACTTCTTTTTCCGTATGAAAATGGATGAAATTCTATTATTAGCTGATGTCTGATGATTCATATGTATGCTATCGTAGAAAACACACCAAGATTCACGCATTGATGCTTATATCTGGAGTACTGCTTTCTTTTCTCATATCACTTCTTATTGCATGATTTGTACGCTTCACTTCAGGTTGATTGAATGTTTGCTAGCATTGATATATCTGGACTAGTTTACTTTTTGAGATCAAACTGAGTAGATTAGATTACCCTGCTGAAGTTGTCATGCACGTCCTATAGAGTGAACCGAGAGATACATTTATTTCTTTCTCCACATATCTTGAACATTATTTCTCTATTTTAAATTCATTGGTGAATCTCCCCTTAGCAATTCTATTATTGGCATTCCCCCGTTATTATATCACATGCTCCAAATTCCCCAAACCCAAAGAGAAAATACTCGTATATCCTTCTCTTTGATTTGGGATCATTTGTGTATATATGCTATTGAAAAAAAAGAAAAAAAAGAAAAAAAGAAAAGAAAAAGAAAAAAGATTTGAGAATAAGAAAAGAGAAAAGAAGTTCGAAAACGATCCCATCTCATATCCTTTCTCTCTTTCTTCCCTCTTTTGCTTTTATTTTTGTTTTCTTTGACTTTTGGAGCTTCATAAGAAACGGAGATGTAAATATTGTTTTGTATATGCCACCACGCTTATGGATAAGCTTGGGGAAGAGGATCCTATGATGTGTGAGAGAGTGACTACTTGACGGTGCATGACAACCTAGGCTAAGTAATATTTTATACTCGGCGAGATTGCTTAAAGTTTCACGAAATCCAGAAATCTACGATTAGCATTCATTTCATGAAGACCACACTTTTCTATTCTTACTACTCTATTGTGTGATATCTCTTATACTCCTTAGAGAAAGCATTCAATTGAAAAGTGTGTGATCTACGATATTGTATACCGTTTTTGATGCTTTAGACGATGCTAATTCTAGAATTATTCCATTTTTCATACTATATCGATATTCTTGGGTTTTCTATTTCAAATGCACATGTATACTATGATTTCGAGATAAAAGTCTTTGACATGTGTTTTTACTTTCGATGCATGCTATATGAGTAAGCAAAACCCACGTCCTGAGAAAAATGATCTAGCAGCTTCCCTCTTCGCTTTTTGCTTTGTTTTTCGTTTTTCATTTTCCGCCTTTCCATCGTTTCTCTTTTTTCTTTATCCACCGGGTTCGCTTTTTACTCATCTTCCTCGAGGACGAGTAAGAGGTAAGCTTGGGGGATTTTGATCACTCCATATTTTACACCTTTTTTCTGCATGTTTGCATGCCATTTTGACCGCTCGAATCGTGCTTTTCACGATTTTTTGGCAATATTGCGATGCTTTTCACGATTTCTTGTTTTTGTCGAATTTCAGGAGATTTCGAGCGATTTGGAGTGATTCTGAGATGCACCCACTCCGGAGTGTCACCCGTGACTCCTTCGAGGGGAATTTTGCTATTGGAGAGGAGTGGCAGAAGAAAGAACGTCGTAGGAGCGACGAAGTAGCAAAAATATGAAGATTGGGAATTTTGAGCATGTCACTCGGCCGAGTGAAGGAGTCACTCGGCCGACCATCGACAGCCCGCTCGACCGACCAGATCAGACACGCAACAGACTGAGTATCAGCGTGCACTCGACCGAGCATCGCCGGCCCACTCGGCCGAACCACGGAGACACCACTCGCCTGAGTGGCATCAAGACGATGGCAAGCAGAAATCCCAGACTTACTGTAAATTGTCAGTCGACTCCCGAGTTCCGACTCGGCCGAGTGAAGAAGTCCCCTCGGCCGAAGCAAAGAAAGTCACTCGGCCGAGTGACTCCCGAGGAGCCGACCCCCAAAACTCTGAAGTTACTGGAATTTGTCAGGGTTTGTCACTCGGCCGAATGACATTTGTCACTCGGCTGAGTGAGCCGCGCTGCCTGTAGCGTAAATTGCGATTTTGAGGCTGTGCAGGAGCATTTTCGTCACAGTTTTTTGGGCGATTTTGGGGGGTATTTAACCGCAGTTTTTAACCTAGTTTAGAGAGCTTTTTCAGAACTTTTTGCAGCCTTTTTTAGATTACTTTTAGGAGATTAGATTGAGCTTTTAGGAGTGAGAGAAAAGTGTTATTTTGTTGGATGCTATTGATTCTTCATTGGTTTGTCTCTCTCCCGATCAAAAACTCCATTTTTATTTATATATTGAATATTGCAATGAATTCTATTGATTTTATTTGTGAATTTCTATTGCATTTTATTATGAATTGTGAGTAGTTCTATCGTCTTAGGGTGTAGGGATGAACCATACGAACCCTATTTCTAATTTGTGATGAATTGGTGAAATTATTGCTAGAATTGATTAGGGTTAGTTTGTGATTGATTTAATACGATTAGCTAGGGATTCATACCGATTGGGATTTGCAAGAGATTGGATCCCAACTCGATAGGAAGCCCTAGAAATTCGAATTGGGCTACAATTGGATTTCTCCGGAATCGGTTTGCAAGAGATTGGACCAAAACTAGGGTTTTCGATTGTAATTCTATACCAATACCCGTTTGCAAGAGATTGGACGGGTAGGAACTATCCCAACCTAGGTCGTAGCTCGAGTTTGCATGAGAGTGGGCTCGAGATACGATTGAACGATGATGTTGTTCTTCACGCTAGCTAGCCTAGGTTAGGGTTTACAAGAGATTGGACCCTACCCTAGATTTGCTATAGACTGGCAATAGCACGAGAGCGTGAGCTTGGTTCTATATTTAGTTGCAACTAGTTCACCTAAATTTCAAGTCTAGCAATTGTGAAACCTACGAATCACAATGAAGAGATACGGTTTGTCGTGGGGATTCCCTACCCTTAGGCGTCTTTATTAATTTGATATTTCTTTTATACAATTGAACGACTGTGACCTCTTTATAGGGAATATTTCTAAACTGTTCTTATAGCCAGGTGAGTTGAAGAAGACACTGTCATTTGACCTCCTCGTATTCGATACCCACTCGCCGCTACACCGTGCGCTTGCGGTAAGACTAGCGAGTCGCGTGCCCCGGGTGCGTATCCGGGGCTCCGATCAACTGCCTAGCCATAGCTCACGCCCTTAGTGTAGACGTCGAATCCTAGCGCGCGGGAGCGGCAGGATGAGATGTTTGGAGTTATCGTTGCAAGCTTAGTGCTCCCGGAGTCGGTCAGTATTAATGGACATGGGAATTCCCACTGACCGAACCCGGGAAGTCCGGCGTATCATCCTAGGCACCGAACGGAATATCGGGCCCATGGGACGCTGGTATCACTCATAGAGGCAACGTCTCACCAATAAACCCCACTTCCGATCGTTACCCTATCCGCCGGCCGTGTTAGCGAGAATCACATGATAGGGTGGAAACCAAAGTCCCGGGTTTCCCTTTATATTGTTTATCCCCGCATTCTATTTCTGTGACAACCCATCCACCGATTCGGGCTAACTCGCCCATAGGGTGAATTCGGTCCTTTCTGACACAAGCACAACCATGCCTCCCTGAGTTCGACCCCCAAGCCACACTACAACACCGTGCGCTTGCGGTTATAACTATTTAAATCTCACACCCCCAATCTCATATTGCACTCTTATGCCACAAAAAATAGGGGACGTCACAGTACAAGGCACAAAATATGTAACTGTCATACATAGTCTAAAAATTGAACTAGCATGCTTGATAGAAATGAACAACCAGAAATGAAATTTTTTTTTCAACTACATCAAAATGCAGATATAGATAAGGCATCAGTCTAGAAGGTCATCGGTCGAGAAGTCCTCAGTGATGTACCTAATTGGAGCCAGTCTTCTTTTTCCACCAGGTTCGTTTCAGCAGACTTCTGGCTAGCTTGATACAAATCCTAGAGGTGGCGTAGAGTGCGACGGTATCTGGACCAGTGTACAGTCATGTCACATCTGTGGCATTTGTCTTTCCCATCTTTCTTGGGGGCACATGTTTGGCCATTGTCTTTCCTCTTCCACACATTTTTCCTTTTACCCTCATTATTGGCCTTTGGAGGGTGTCCTCTAGCCTGCTTCTTCAATGCCTTTCCATTCGGGGTTTTGCCTTTGAATTTATTCTTCTTCTTCTGGGAGGAGATATTATGCGCTTCAGGCGCAGGTGCAATGTCAACAGGGCGCAAGTTATGGGTGGCCAGCAAGAGGTCCCTGTTCTGTTCTGCCATCATAAGGCATGAGAGAATTTCAGAGAATTTCGTGAATTTCCGTTCACGATACGGTTGCATGAGGATAACATCCTTCTTGTTGAAAGATGTATAAGTTTTCTCCAGCATGCGTTCCTCCGTCACTTTTTCACCATACAACTTCAGGTGTGAGGTGATGTTGAATAGTGCTGAGTTGTACTCGATAATGGACTTAAAGTCCTGCAGACGGAGGTTTCCCCATTCATATCGTGCTTGAGGAAGGATAACATCTTTTTGATGTTTGTATCGATCCTCGAGGGCGGTCCATAACTCGTATGAGTCTTCCACTGTGAGGTGCTCGGCCTTCAGGATCCGATCGATATGGCATCTGATATAGATAATTACTTTCGCCTTATCTAGGTCAGAAACCTTATCACCTACAGCAATGGCATGACTCAGTCCCTGTGAGCGCATGTGGAATTTGATATCCAACTGCCAGCTCAAATAATTCTTGCATGTTGCATCCAATACGTTGAAGTTAATGCTTGCTATCTTTGCCATTTATCTAAGCATGTCAAACAGGCAGTAATTAAATATTTGAAAATAAATAATTATGCATTTCAGACACAGATATTTGTTGTATGGATCGGCTAGTCACCATTTTTAAAGTACAAAATAAAGTCCATTTACAGTCCCATTTAAAACAAAAATACAACTCGGGAACCCTCATGGGGCCCCTCTTCTTCTCGAAGTAGATGTTCATCACCGTGGGACGTGCGCCAGACTTCGGAATTTATACAATTTAATCCTCACTACAATTTCTCTCAAAAGAAAAAAATTCGAGGAAAAATAAATGGTGACAAATAGCCGATCCAAAACCACAAACAAATATTAACATTCGTCGTAGAGACATCAATAATGCAGCAGTCATTTAATTATTCATCACAGACATGTAGTATGTATAAATGCAATTTCATTCTACAGGCAATGAAAATATACAACATCACAGGCATTTATAATGGAGTCAAATATTTTTGTTTAATAATTAATCGGACCACGTGGAAACGTCATACCTCGTTAGGTTAGCTGACTAACGAGAGAGCAGTTTCAGGATCCTCATAATTATTAAACGTAAAAAATAATAAATTATTCCAAAAAATGCGATTAGTGATGGTTTACGCATATGATGAATCGGATTTATTTGGGAAAAAAATTGATCAAAAATCCAAATAATTTCTGAAAATAGCCTTATAATTAAAACAAATCAGAAAAACCGTAGTTAGGGTTACGTTGCGATTAGGCACGTGCGGGAAGCTCGCATGCGCGTGCATCAGGCACGCGGGGCGGGGCACACGCTAGGTGCGTGGTGACGGAGTGCACGCACGCGCACGCGCGCGGCAGGCACCGGTGGCAGAGTGCGCGCATGCCGAGGCAGGTGCACGGCGGCGGGGCACGCATTCGCGCGACAGGCACCCGGCGGTGGGCCGTGCGTCAGGCATGGTAGAGGGGGCGGTGGGCCGCACATTAGGCGCGGCCGCTGGCCGTGCATCGTGTGGCAGCGGGCAGCGCTTCTCGCGACGCGCACGTGTTGGGCACGCACGGAGGGTGCCAAGTCCTCTGGATTCATGGATTTCGGAGGAAAAATTCGATTTTTATTGTAAAAATAAAATTTTTACTCTTTGAATCAATGTTTTTACCATAAAAATATGATTTTCAGCGTGAAAAAGTTGATTTTTCATCCAAAAACGATATAAAACCCCTTTTTTGAAAAGAGATCTATATTAAAAGTGTGATATTTCGTTCAGATCTAAGTAAAAGAGATAGATATAATTAAAGTAAATCACAGATCCATTATCATGCGCATGAAAAATTTAGATCTCGGGGATAAATGTTATCTCTAGATCCTACCCGCCGGATCTAGCGACGTTCGGTGAAGGAAGCCCCTTTCGCGTCGCGGTTTGTCCATCGGCAGATGTTCAGCTCAGCTTTGAGCATGCAGATAACGTGTTATGAGAGTACCGGCTACTGAACCCGTAGCCCTTTATTTATAGAAAACAATTACATAATGGGTGGATACCTTAAACCCTATTGGGCCCCACTTAGGCCTACAAAAGCCCGTTCATAACACATCCGAAATTTTCCCCCGTCTCCGATACTTTTCTCGTTCCCCCCAAATTTAGAAGCTTGGGTTCGAAAGAAATTAGATCTGTGCTCATCAATTAAGTTGTGCGCATAATAATCTTCTGCACTATCACCTTCTCGCCGTTTATAATTTTAGGGAAGAAATCAGGTCGCGGCGTGCTCCATTTTCCTTTCTTCCATATCACCTTCTGCCCTTTCCGATCTTCAATGATAAAAGGCCAGAATCATCTTCGTGCCTTTCTTCCCTAAAATTTCTCCGTGAAATCTCTTTGCTCTCTGCTGAAGAAATCCCCACATCCCCTTGCGAGCCCTAAATACAGTGCCCCTAATTCTTTGAATTTCGGGTTACAATCTCAGATCTGTTTCGATTTCATGTTCCAATATCGGCTCCCCCAAAACCCGACAATAGCGTCCACATCCACGAGCTCTGGGGAGACCACCTCGAGTCGGAGTTCGCCCTAATGTGCGAGATCATCGATGATTACCCCTTTGTCGCCATGGACACCGAGTTCCCTGGGATTATGTGCAGGCCTTTTGGTTTTTGGGGCTATTTTGCATTAGACATCTTTGCTGCACACAACTCGTTAGGGGGTATCAATCAAAAATTTTGAACTTAGTGTTTGAATTCTCTTAGATGATCAATGTGTTACTACTAGATAAGCACGAATGTTCATTAGCGTACACTAATATTTTCCTTGCATGTTTCAGAGTGTTTTCTCATTACAAATGCGTTGACCGTGGACAACCCGGTCAACGTGGTCAAGGGGCCCGCTTGGGTCCCTCGGGTGTGTCGAGTCGGTGCAGATGAGGCGCGAGTCGGAGTTGTAGACAACGTGGAGCGCGTCGGCTGGGCCGAATCGGGGTCCTCGGTTGTTGGTAGGGCGAGGGGAAGCCTCGGCCCGGGTTGAGACGCTCGGCCTCGGTCGGACGTGTTCAGCCTCGGCGGTCGGACGACGAGGGGTAGCCTCGATCGTCCAGCTGGTTACGTGGTCGGTGAGGGGCGGAGGGGAAGCCTCAGCCCGTGGATCAGCTGTCCTCCTGCGTAGACGAGAACGCTCGTCAGGGGGCCGGACCTTGGTTCCGGCCAAATCCCCTCCGATGCCTAAGTCAGACAGAGATCTGAAAGAGGAGGCCCGGCTGAGACGGTTCGACTCGTGAGGAGATCGGAACGGCGTCTCACGGCACGAGCGGGGGAGGAAGGAGATGAAATGGGGGAACTAGGTCGTTGATGGAGTACCTTAGGTTTTAGATACCTGAGATGTGGTCCTTTGTCTTGTCGTCCTCCTAGCCCTTTTATAGACCTCCCGCCGTGATTGCCCCCGGCCCACATCGCTCGTCCGCCCTCAATCGTGCCCCCTCAATCCCCCCCCGTCGCCGCTTCCTGCGCCATGCCAGTACCTCCCCATCACCGTCATTAAGTGGTCGCGGAACCGGGGGAGCGGTTATCGTAGGAGTGGGCGAGTGACCAGCGTGTTATCGGGGCCGGGTCGGGTCGACATTCGGGGGGGGGGTCCCCTATAGGGCCTTATCGAGTGGGCCTGAGTGCGTAGATGGGCTCTTGACCGGCAGTCGGGTTTCTGGGCTCGTGTCTTTCAGGCTTCGGCCAAATAGGCGTAACAATTGCCCCCATCGGTCGGGTTGATCGGCTTTGGCCGGTTCGGCTCGGCCGATGTGACTTCCGCCGACTTTGACAGGCTCGTCAGTCGATGCCGACTCATTCATTAGTCGTCATCATGAGTTAGTCCGTTTGATACTTTTAAGGCACGGGCTCCGAAGCGCCGTCGGTCCTCTGATGCTGCCACGTGTAGCTGTAAGCTTATCCCCACCGCTCGCGGGGTCGTCTTAAGTTGAGAAGCCGAGGGGTTCGTGAGCCACCATCCCGTCGTTTTCTCCTTTGCGCTGATCCCTATTCTGCCTGAGCTCTGCCTCATGTCGTCTTCCTCAACCACGGGTTCGGGTCGGCCGGAGCGCGACGCCGCTTCTAGTCTGGCGGGTAGCCCTCCTTCGGCGATTCGTCGGCACGGGGGTGATCTTTCAGGGGTGCCCCCAGAGGTCTTGTCGTGGCCTTCGTCGATCTGTGCCACCGCCATCGGGAGCATGCGCTCCGCCTACCTGCTTCCGCCTTACTCGGCTCGTGCCCCTGGGGCTGACGAGCAGATCTGCCTTCCTGGTCCCAACGAGGTTCGAATATACGAGAAGTGTTTCCGCTTTGGGCTTCGTTTTCCGCTCCATCCTTTTATCGTTGAATTCCTTCAGGCCCACAACGTGTGCCTGTGTCAATTCCGCCCCAACGCCGTCGGGCTCCTCGTCAGGTTCATTGTTGTCTGCATGCTGAGGGGAGTGGCGCCCTCTCTTCGTCTCTTTGCCCAGTTCTACCGCCTGAGCCACCACCAATCAGGGGCGTGGATTTACATCAGCGCCCGTCCGAAGATGACCCTGGTGCTGGGGTTGCCGAGATCCCTGAAACGCTGGAAGGGGGAATACGTGTTTGTCACGTTCCTGTCGAGTGTACCCTTCCCGGTTCGGTGGGAGGCGGCTGGTGCAGTCATCCTCGATCTGGGTGAGCCGACGGTCGTCGAGCAGCAGACGGCGAAGGACATGCTGGCGATTCCTGCGAGGGAGCGCTCGATCGACGTCCTCTTTAGTGACCATAACTTGCGTAAGACGGTGTGGCCCTTGGGTAAGCTTTTCCGAGTGTTCGCCATTCGAGGTTGCTTGGGCTCTGCTTGGTCTCTCATTTCTCCTTTGAGTGCAGGTGGATTCCCTCTCGGTCCTTCCCCCGCCAGCACTCACGTGCAGGTCCCTGATCCGGATCCGCGCAGAAGGGATCATGTGCTGGAGGTCCGGAAGAAGCAGCGGGTCGTGACCACGACAGGAGGCTCCAAAAGGAAGAAGGTGTCATCCCCCTCTCTCCCCTTGCTGGGGTCTTCCAAGAGGGTCTGTGAGGGGGTCGAGGGGGTTGATGTCATGCTGACTGCTGATCAACCTCAACCCGCCCCCGTTGAGGTTGCCTGGCCGTGGGTCGGCCCTTCACCTCTCCCGGACGGTTCTCTCCCTGAGGCCTACAATCGGTATCTTGGCGCGTTCCGCTCCAACCCTGGCGAGTTCCCTTCGTCCGGGGAGGATCTTCTTCGTCCACGCTTCCCTGTGGGGGAGAAGGAGTCGGTGTTTTCGAGCCACGAAGCCACCGCACGAGTGTCCGAGAACAGTTGTCTCCCTCCCGATCAGGTAGTGTTGGACGGAGTCAGAGGTGACTGTTTATCCACCTTCGTGATTCAGGCTGGCCAACAGGTAGTGTGTCTCTGCTTGTCCTCCCTTCCTCCAGCTGCTTTCACTGTCTTACCTTCGTTGCCTTGGTGCAGTTGTCCTCGGTGGGCCTCTCAATGAGGCGCCAATTCACGGCGCTTCCCAAAGCCAAATCCGATGCCGGGCGAGGCCTTGAGGTCCCCGGCGAGGAGGGGAGGCAGGTCAGTTAGAGGAAGCGCGGGTCCAGTCCTTGGAGTCCCGTGTAACTGAGCTGTCCTCTGCCTTGGAGGAGGCGGACCGGGAGAGAGCCTTGGCTCTGACTGCAAAGTCAGAGGCCGAGGCGTGGGTCGCCGAGCTTTTGAGAGACACCGACACGTCTGGGGAGCCGAACAGATCCCCATCCCTGCTGCTGCCTCCGAGACCTTGGAGCTCTCCGATCGTCTGGAAGCGGCGGAGGAGCAGGCGAGGGTCCTCCTTGCTCAACTTGGCGAGAGATCCCGGGAGATCGAGAAGGAGAGGGCGGAGCACCAACGCCAGATCGAGACCTTAGAGGCCCGGATGCGTGGGCTTGAGGAGGTGGATCCGGCCCGGATCGCTCAGGATACCGTGGCTGAGTATGCCACCTCCTTCGTTGAGACCGCCTTGACGGAGGCGTTCGAGATGGGCTTCGCCCGATGTCAGTCTGAGATCCAAAAGAAGTTCCCACTCTCTGGGGTCAACATTGAAGATCTCCGGATGCACCCTGACGTCGAACGGAGTGTGGGGGAAGACCCTAGTGGACCGCCAGCCTGTGGCTCCACAGGTGCCCCCGGAGAAGAATGAGGGAGGGGAATGCCCCTCGGCCTCTTCGTGCGTCTCTCTATATATCTTTTTGCTTTATCTGGAAAGGAATGAATTCAAAATAAATTTATTTCATAGAAAACGATACATCTATTGAAAGTACTTGCGTAAATGTTCCGCATTCCAGGTGTGAGTGAGAATCCTCCCCTCCATATTGGCTAGTCGCTAGGCTGCGGGTCCGAGGACCTCGATGACTTTGTAGGGCCCCTCCCATCTAGCCGCGAGCTTCCCTTTGCGAGCGGTATCTGGGTTGAAGCCCGCTTTCCGGAGGACCAGGTCTCCAAGGTGGAAGCTTCTTCCCCGGACCCGAGCGTTGTAGTATCGGGCCACCTTCTGCTTCTGGCGGATGATGGTGGCCAGTGCCTGCTCCCGTCACTCGCCGAGGAGCTCCAGACTGAGCCCCAGACCCTGCGAGTTCCTGTCTTCGTCAAAGTATTTGAGGCGGAGAGATTCTTCGCCCAATTCGACCGGCACCACCGCCTCGGCCCCGTAGGTGAGCATGAACGGGGTCTCGCCAGTGGCCTCCTTGTGGGTCGTCTGGTATGACCAGAGTATCCCGGGGAGCTCCTCTGGCCAGTTCCCTTCGGCGTCTTTCACTTTCTTTCGGAGGGGCTCCATGATGCACTTGTTGGCCGCTTCAGCCATTCCGTTGGTCTGGGGGTGCGCTACAGAGGCGAAGAGAAGCTTGATTCCCCATTCCTAGCAAAAATCTTTGAACCCTGCGGAGTCGAACTGCTTCCCATTGTCTGTGACGATGGCCCGTGGCACTTCGAATCTGGAGATGATGGAATTCCACACGAAGCTTTTTGCTTTCTTCCACGTGATGGTGGCCAACGGTTCGGCCTCGATCCACTTGGTGAAGTAGTCCACCGCCACAATCAGATACTTCCGCTGCCCTCGGCCCGGTTTAAACGGTCCGAGGATGTCGAGCCCCCATTTCGCAAAGGGGATGGGGCTCACGATAGGGATGAGCTCTGACGGGGGAGTCGAGGTGTGGTGGGCATACCTCTGGCATTCTTGGCATTTTTGGACGTAGCTTGTTGCGTCTTGGGCCAGGGTCAGCCAGTAGTATCCCTGCCTCAAGATCTTTTGTGCGACCATCTTGCCCCCGTGGTGATTCCCGCAGATCCCTTCGTGAACCTCCCGTAGGACGTAGTCAGCTTCCTGCGGTCCGATGCACTTCAAGTATGGGAGGACATCCGTCTTTGTCCAGCGTCTCCGGTAGAGCGTCCCCTCATGGATCACGTATCGGAGCGCCTTCCTCTCCAGGGTTTGGCGTTCGTCCCAATCTGTCGGCACCTCCCCATGAGTGAGGTACCGGATGATCGGGTCCATCCAGGTGGGTTCTTGGTCGATCGCCATCATCTCCTCATCTTCCGTGCTGGGGGACTACAGATTCTCCACGTAGATGGTGCGGCCCAGCTCCTTTGGCGAGGACGAGGCTAGCTTCGACAACACATCTGCCCGTGCGTTCTCCGATCGCGGGAGGTGCAAGACTTCCACGTTCTTGAACTTGGACAACGCCGCTCTGGCGACAACGAGATACCTCTGCATCGCCTCCTCCCGCGCCTCGTAACTCCCCAAAAGTTGGTTGACAATGAGCTTCGAGTCGCTGAGGAGGCGGATGGACTCGGCCCCGAGCTCCAGGGCCAGCCTTAGGCCGTTGATCACCGCTTCGTACTCCGCCACGTTGTTGGTGGCTGGGAACTCGAACCGCAACGCGTATTCCACAATGTTCCCTTCTGGAGATCGGATCGCAATCCCCGCCCCGCCTCCGGACTGTGTGGCCGATCCGTCCACATGGACGATCCACGCTCCTGGAACTCCTGGCTGGAGATGGTCAGCCGAAAGAAAGGACAAGGGTTGGGAGATTACCGTTGCTGGGCCTTCTTCCTCCGGGGGGCCATTTCCTTCCGTTGTGCACTCAGCAATGAAGTCGGCCAGGGCCTGCCCTTTGATGGCCGTGCGCGGTTTGAATCGGAGGTCGAACTTGCTCAATTCCACCCCCCAGTTTAGCATCCTTCCCATTCGATCGAATCTCTTAAGGTTCTGCTCCAGTTGTGAGTCGGTCAGGATCAGGATGGTGTGGGCTTGGAAATAGGGTCGGAGCCTTCATGCTGAAAGAACGAGGGCGTACGCCAGTTTCTCCATGGGCGAGTACCACACCTCTGCCCCCTTCAAGATCCGGCTCGTGTAGTACACCGGCCACTGCACCCCACCGTCTTCCCGGATCAGCACCGAACTCACTGCTTCCTCCGCGCACGCCAGGTAAAGGCTTAGTGACTCCCCTTCCCGTGGCTTGGACAGGAGAGGCAGGCTGCGGAGGTATTCTTTGAGATCCGCGAATGCCCGGGAGCAGTCTTCGTCCCATAATATCGCCTTCCTACTGTCTGAAGGTTCCGCGATCGCTTTCCTCAGGACCTTGAAGAAGGGGAGCGATCTTTCCGCCAACTTGGAAAGGAATCGCCCCAGGGCTGCGATGCGCCCATTCAGCCTCTGCAGTTCTTTGATCGTCGTCGGCTCACGCATGTTGATTAGTGCCTCGATCTTGTCAGGATTAGCTTCAATGCCACGGTTAGTTATCATAAATCCTAAGAACTTGCCAGATCTTACCCCGAATGTGCACTTCGCGGGGTTGAGTCGAATGTGGTGTCGCCGCAACCGCTCGAAGGTCTCCCGAAGATCAGCGATGTGGTCTTCCGGTTGCCTCGACTTGACAAGCATGTCGTCGACGTAGACTTCCAGGTTCCTCCCGATCTGAGAGCTAAAAACCTTATTGACCATTCTCTGGTAGGTGGCCCCTGCGTTCTTCAAGCCAAAGGGCATCTTCTTGTAGCAGTAAGTTCCCCGGTCCGTCGTGAAGGCTGTCATTTCTTCGTCCCGAGGATCCATCTGGACTTGGTTGTACTCTGAGTAGGCGTCCATGAAGCTAAGCATCTCGTACCCCGAGGCGTTGTCCACCAGGTGGTCGATGCGCGGCAGGGGGTAGCCGTCCTTGGGACAGGCCTTGTTGAGGTCACTGAAGTCCACGCACATTCGCCACTTCCCGTTGGGTTTCCTGACCATCACCACGTTCGACAGCCACTCCGGGTACCAGACCTCTCGTATGAAGCTGGCGTCAAGGAGACGCTCCACTTCCTCAGAGGCCACCTTCATCTTCTCGCCGCCCAGGTTCCGCTTCTTCTGCCTGACCGGCTTGAAATTGGGGTCGGCGTTGATCTGGTGGATGATCACCTGGGGGTCTATGCCGGGCATGTCCTCCGGTGACCAAGCGAAGACGTCTAGGTTCGCCTCCAGGCACTCGACCAGTTGGTCCCTCAGGTCATGGCTTAGCCCTCTCCCGATCGAGACGAACCGGCCCTCGACGTCCGTGACCGGGATCTGCTCTTGCTCCTCCGCAGGGGTGGGCCTCGGCCCGCCCCTTAGGTCGAGCGCGGCCATCCGGTCGACTAGACGATCTTCGGGACTTCCCTCCGCCAGTTGATAGCAGGCATTTGGTCTCCCTGCGTCGCCTTCGACTTGTCCCATCCCCCCGGGCGTTCGGAATTTGATAGTCTGATGGAGGGTCGAGACCACCGCGCCGATGGCGTTGAGTAGGGGTCGGCCGATGATCCCATTGTATTCCGACCCGATCCCCAATACGATGAATTCCATCGCCAGGGTCACCGAGTCTGGTGGGCCTCCGAGTGTTACCGGGAGATGGATCATGCCGATGATGGGGGTGGAATGACCCGTGAATCCCACCACGGGACCCGAGCGAGGTCGCAAATCTTCCTTCCGCCGGCCCATCTTTTCCAGGGTTGACAGGAAGAGGACATCACAGGAGCTGCCAGTGTCGACGAGCAGTCGTCGTACCATGGTTGTGTCTATGATCACCGACACCACCAAGGCTACGTCCGAGCTACGCGCCATTACAGACGCGCTCGGTCTTCCGACCGGTAGGGACGGTGAGGGTCTCCCGGTCCTCTCCTCATGATCCTCCTCGCGTTGGGCCCGGGCCCACTCTTGCCAACGATGGCGGGCCCTGTCGCTTCGCGTCAGAGCCTTGCTCTCCTTTCGTCGAGATGGGTGAAGACGTGTCATTGCAGGTGTGGTTTGTTTCTTCGTGGGACCGTTCGTTCCCACAGACGGCGCCAGATGTTTCAGAGTGTTTTCTCATTACAAATGCGTTGACCGTGGACAACCCGGTCAACGTGGTCAAGGGGCCCGCTTGGGTCCCTCGGGTGTGTCGAGTCGGTGCAGATGGGGCTCGAGTCGGTGCTGCAGAAGACGTGGAGCGCGTCGGCTGGGCCGAATCGGGGTCCTCGGTCATTGGTAGGGCGAGGGGAAGCCTCGGCCCGGGTTGAGACGCTCGGCCTCGGTCGGACGTGCTCGGCCTCGGCGGTCGGACGACGAGGGGTAGCCTCGATCGTCCAGCTGGTTGCGTGGTCGGCGAGGGGCGGAGGGGAAGCCTCGACCCGTGGATCAGCTGTCTTCCTGCGTAGACGAGAACGCTCGTCAGGGGGCCGGACCTTGGTTCCGGCCAAATCCCCTCCGATGCCTAAGTCAGACAGAGATCTGAAAGAGGAGGCCCGACGGAGACGGTTCGACTCGTGAGGAGATCGGAACAGCGTCTCACGGCGCGAGCGGGGGAGGAAGGAGATGAAATGGTGGAACTAGGTCGTTGATGGAGTACCTTAGGTTTTTAGATACCTGAGAAGTCGTCCCTTGTCCTGTTGTCCTCCTAGCCCTTTTATGGAGCTCCCGCCGTGATTGCCCCCGGCCCACGTCGCTCGTCCGCCCTCAATCGTGCCCCCTCAATCCCCCCCCCCCCCGTCGCCGCTCTCTGCGCCACGCCAGCACCTCCCCATTACCGTCATTTAGTGGTAGCGGAACCGGGGGAGCGGTTATCGCAGGAGTGGGCGAGTGACCAGCGTGTTACCGGGGCCGGGTCGGATCGACATTCGGGGGGGTCCCCTATAGGGCCTTACCGAGTGGGCCTGAGTGCGCAGATGGGCTCTTGACCGGCAGTCGGGTTTCTGGGCTCGTGTCTTTCGGTCCTCGGCCAAATAGGCGTAACACTGCATATTCCCTTGTTTGTTGAAGTGACGATGGCCGTGATGTCCTACATGATTGGTTAGAAAAATATGCATTTCTTCGTACATTTGTTGAATCTTTCCAGTGAGATGAGTTGAACGAGCTTCCCATTATTGTTGTGTTTCTGGGTACTGAGGCGACTAATACCGAATAGATCATCAGGACATTTGCAAATTTTATAAAGAACTTACCTCCTAATAGTGCACCAGCTAAGGAACATGGTGTAAACCCCCGTCAGTCTTGGCGCGAGGAGCCCAGCATTAACCTATCACAAAGATGAAAAATCTGTAAGTGATCAGAACTATGCGATTTTTGCAGTAATGTCTGGTTTTGGCAATTTGTTTAAAATTTTGCTGCTCTACCAGGGGTTGGCAGAGGTAACCATGCCAATCTGGGCCTGGGAGGTCCTTATCTTTCTAATCCGAGTCGACTTTTTGTGATGGCTATTTCACTTCTGAAGCAGCTGAAAGCACAACCATCTAACGATGATGCACCTACCAACCTCATCATTTAGAGAATCTTGTATTTTTGTATTTTTGATTTGCAATTTGCATACTTTTGTATCTGTACGATGGTGACTTTTGCCAGCAAAATTGATGAACCAATCAGATTCTCAACCGAAATTACTTTAACACTTAATCAAGTCACCATCGTACAGGCTTCCTTAGCTTATTTTATGCTTCAGCTTCACTTGAAATATTCAAGCAAGCCTGAATTCTATGTTGGCCCATCTCCAATCAGGCAGAGCTTTCTGTTTAGTTGTCTTTTAATCTTAAATTAGTTGTAGTTCCTATCTTGTCATTCATTTTGTGGTTCAGGTCAGGATTGTGATTGTAGGTTTTAGAAGGAACTTCAGGCTTTGATAACAAGTACACTAATGTTCAATTCACAGGGGAGGTAAAAAGCCTTTTTAAAGTTTTGTTATTCTTATTTTTGTCGATCCACATGCTTTTACTTTTTGATACTGATGTGTGAGATTTGACTTCCACATGAACCAATTGTCTAAACATATCAGTATAATCAATTTTTTTCAAGCAATAAAATGGATTACTGTAACTGATTATCAGAATATTTTTCTTTTCTGCTAATAGAATGAGGTGATACAATAAAATGCTGAAAGTGCATACATACGTGGCCTTTGTCAATCCATCCTGAATCAAGCATATGCTGTTGTATATGAATCTATCCCTTAACGACGAGCAGCTTTTTGGTATCAACCTGTTCTACATTACTAAAGGTCGTCCACATTTTAAGTTAGATACACTCTAGTTCTGTACTAACCCTTTTGATGTGTAACCCCCAATATTTGGTTTCTTTGTTGAGCATCCTCATAACTCTATAATGAGTAACAATTTGCATATTAGTGAAGCTTCCAATTCATTAAAGATTTTACTTCCTTTCTGGGTTTATCTATGTACATTTCTGCATACACAACAGCTGCCAGGACAAATTAAACACACCATTACCTCAGAATGTTTATGTTTATTATGAATCCTTTCGTTCCATTCAGCTCAAATAAGAGCCATGCCATCTGTTAGCAATATCATTTTTCACTGCCCAAATCTTAGGATATTATATTATATTATATTTTCTATTAAGTCCATGAGCAGACCCCAAATCTTGGGATGATGGCTATGATGATGATGATGATGATGATATTTTATATGCATAATCCTTCAACTGTAACCATATCATTTTTGATGTGCTTGTCTATTCTTTATGTGTCCAAGCCATTTTGAATAATTCATGGATATTTTCTACCTAGTTTTTTGCTTGTGAAAACTTACTAAGACTGGTATCATTCTTAACCTTTCTTTCTGTGCATTGCCTGTTAAGAGTCTCACTTCTCATTTCTGCTACACTTATTTATTTTTCAAAAATATATGGGCTTTTACTTGTTCACCTTTCATTCATAGAATTATTGGTCTTAGCGCCATCTTATAAAAAATTTCCATTGAACTTAATGGTTGTTTAATTGTCACCTTGTAGTCTGGACATGCTGTCCACTTCAATCTATCATTGATTGGTATCAGCATTCTCATTATCATTGTGCATCTGGAGTTCTAATATGTGCTTTGCATGATGAAATGTGCGGTTGGTTTCTTTTAGCAATTCAGCTTACTTCGTTGTTGACAAACACGACATACGAATTACAGGATTTGAATGCAATCCTTGACCACCGTGCTGAGGTCTATAATCCTAAAATTGGTTTGACATATAAATGTCCCCCATCATTTAGAGTTTTTGCATGTCAGAATCCATCTTCTCAGTGTGGCAGGACAAAAGGTCTTCCAAGTCATTTCTCAACCGCTTCACTAAGGTTGGCCAAGTTAAAATTAACATTGCCGACTCGGGGGAAAATTGACAAAAAAAAGATTAATCCTTTTCTTTCATTTGGCAGTGTGTCATTCATATGTTTCTATTGCCATGTTTATGTGGATGAGTTATCTGTCAATGATTATCTTTTCATCTTTCAGTCGCGGCACTATTCAATACCAACATCAGTTCTGTTGAGTACATGGGTCCAGCCCATTAAGCAAGTAAATAAATTCTACTGGCTGGACGAAGACGGCCCGTGGCTCGTATCATTTGGGTTGAATGAGTCAACCTAACCTCCCTCATATTCCATTACTCTTGTGTTTGACAAAGTCAAATCTCCTCATTAAATGGCCTATTTTCATAACCTTAATTAGAGGAATAAATGGCCAGAATAATTTGGGAGGGGGGAGTTACTCCTTTAGTGGACTAATTAAAAGCCAACTAATGAGGTAATTAGTTGTCACTTAATGTGGAGGGAAGTTACAAGAAAAAGGGAGAGAGTAAATATACACAGGATCAAGGGAAAGAGGAGGCCAGATCTCGTACATGAGATCTCCAAAGAATGGCTAAGCACCACAAAATATACTCTCTCATCCCTCACTCTAATATCTTCCTCTTCATCTTGCTTGTTAGTCTTTCACCTAATGGAGACTAACTTAAGCGTCGGACGGGGATCGGTCAGGCCCCAGCCCCGATCCCCTAACGATTTTCTCATGTTGCAGGATTATAGAGATATCGCGAAGCTAGGGGAACATCTATCCGTGGAGTCCGATCCTAGCATCCTTAACCCAGAGACGCTCGTTCACGGGTCCCATCTATCAGCCGACGAAGGATCGATCCAATGGAAGCGTCCTCGTCGGCCCAATTACCTTTTCGGTTATTTTTGGCTTCAACAGATTGGCGCCGTCTGTGGGAAAAGGAGTCAACATCCCCGTCGTCGCTAAAGAAGAGACTATGTCGACTCAACCCACCAATCAGAGGCCTGAAAGGCCAATTCTCGAGGGGACCTTGAAGATGATTCTCTCTTTCTGATGATTCTTTGCATCGGGAGCCCAATAATAGCTCGGTACGCATGAAAGAGCCTCGCCGAAGGTCTTCCCCTGCTGCAAGAGCCTCGCCGAAGGTCTTCTCGTACTGTAAGACCCTCGCCAAAGGTCTTCTCCTACGGCAAGAGCCTCGCCGAAGGTCTTCTCTTGCTACAAGAGCCTCGCTGAAGGTCTTCTCGTGCTGCAAGACCCTCGTCGAAGGTCTTCTCCTGCAGCAAGAGCATCACCGAAGGTCTTCTCATGCGACAAGAGCATCATCGAAGGTCTTCTCCTGCTGCAAGAGCCTCGCTGAAGGTCTTCCCATATAGCAAGAGCCTTGCCAAAGGTCTTCTCCTGCGGTAAGAGACTCGCCGAATGTCTTCTACTGAAGGTCTTCTCCTGCTGCAAGAGCCTCGCCGAATGTCTGCTCCTGCGGCAAGAGCCTCGCCGAGGGTCTTATCCTACGGTAAGACCCTTACCAAAGGTCTTCCCATGCTGCAAGACCCTCGCCGAAGGTCTTCTCCTGCTGCAAGACCCTCGCCGAAGGTCTTCTCCTACGGCAAGAGCGCTGCGGAAGGTCTTCTCCTACTGTAAGAGCCCTGCTGAAGGTCTTCTCCTGCTGCAAGACCCTCACCGAAGGTCTTCCCGTGCTGCAAGACCCTCACTGAAGGTCTTCCCGTGCTGCAAGACCCTTACCGAATGTCTTTTCTCGCTGCTTGAGCCTCGCCGAAGGTCTTCGCTCGCTGCCCGAGCCTCGCCGAAGGTCTTCACTCCTGCCCGAGCCTCGCCGAAGGTATTTGCGTCGAAGGTCTTCGCTCGCTGCCTGGGCCTCGTAGAAGGTCTTCGTTCGCTGCTCGAGCCTCGTCGAAGATCTTTGATGGCTGCCTGAGCCTCGCTGAAGGTCTTCGCTCGCTACTTGAGCCTCGTCGAAGGTCTTCTCCTGTAGCAAGAGCCTCGCCAAAGGTCTTTGCTCGCTGCCTGAACCTTATCGAAGGTCTTTGATCGCAGCCTGAGTCTCGCCGAAGGTCCTCGCTCGCTGCCTGTGCCTCGTCAAAGGTCATCTCTCGCTGCATGACCCTCGTCGAAGGTCATCCCTCGCTTCCAGAGCCTCGAAGAAGAACGGAGCTAGTTGCATGAGCCTCATCAGAGCTCACCGTGTGCTGATCCAAGCAGCTCAACTTTCGATCGAAGTTCACGGGGGTCAATTCGTGTCAGCTAACCTCGTTGGAGCTCACCATGGATCGATCTAAGTCGCCCTGTCATCAATCTAAGTCGCCCAATCATTGACGAAAGCTCGTGGTCATCGATCAGAACTGTTCGACCGGTTATGCTACCACGTTCGCTCACCTGGTGATCGAACTTGGATAAATGAGCGCAGAATAGCTTCTCCGATGAGGCACCACCATATCAAGCCGCTTCCCGAGCTCCAAGCTCTGGGGGGCAACCTCCATCCGGACATCAAAATTTGCCCGAGACGTATCAGAGCTTCGAGCTCCTAAACAGCTTAGCGGGTTCCTTTCAAAACCTGAGGATGCATGTCATTTTCAACGGTGGAGGATGGGAAACCACTTCAGGTCATCTCTTTCCTTCCCTACTCCAGTTATATTTTAAAGTGACGATAAATTTTTCTAGCAAAACCTTGCATTAAACATTTTCACTCCCACCAGTGGGATGCAATTTTTCTACTCAGGTTCGCTGTAAAGGATGCTTCACGGGTCAAATACGACTCGATGAATGTCATGCCCCGCTTCCCAAACTACGGAGGCGAAGCGTGACTAAGGCCCGCTTAGGCCGGAGCTGAGTAGCTCGAACCCAATAAGCGTCTGTGTGGTACTCCCAAGACGAAGGAACAGGTCCCTGCAGAAAAGTACGGAACAACAAAAGTACTGAAAGGGAAACATTCATTTTATTCTAAACCAATAATCCAGAAGTTTTGAGAGTCTAACAAAAACCTGACACGGCTACAACAACTGAAAGTAAACTACTGGTGTAAGCACCCAACCTAGACAGAAAGTTAACGGTGCTACGCACCCAACTAACAGCAGTACGAACTCTGGAACATCAACGTGAAGACCTCTAGCTCTGGTCCTCCTCGGGCACATACTCTGGGTCGACGTCCTCGGGCTCTACGTACTCTGGCAGGTCCACCTCGTCAACGTACTCCGGCTCAACACCTGACGTACAACACCCAAGAGAAAAGGAACTGTACGTCAGATAAAGTCTACACAGAAAACGTTAGACTCTACTGCAAGTGTATTTTAATTTAAAACAATGATTCACTGGTTGATTAACATGCTGGGGTTATAACATGGCATTTAAAGAAAGTAACCGAGCAGGAAAGTAAACACGACACGCTGTAGCCTTAACGTGTGCTACCGACTACGAAACTAACCTAAACGGGACGAGACAAGACGGAACAAGACAAGACGAGACAGGACACGTGTGACTCGAAGGGTTCACGCCTTACGGTTCGAGGGGGATCAGACCATCTTCCCGTGCGCACGCTCAACCCTACCCCAACCCAAGTGCTAGGACAAGAAGGTACATGGATCACTCTCGCTGAGAGAGCATCCGAAATGCCCGTAGACTTTTTATGTAACAGGGATCATACTCGCGTGGAGAGCATCCGAAACGGACGGAGGCTATTTGTATAACAGGGATCACTCTCGCATGGAGAGCATCCGAAATGCCCGGAGGCTTTTTGTATAACAGGGATCATTCTCGCGTGGAGAGCATCCGAAACGCCCGGAGGCTTTTTGTGTAACAGGGCACGACATGACACGCAAGGAATTGTTATTCTAGGGGGTCCACACACACGCACACACAGGAAAAAACCCTAATGTGTCATATGTTGTTGTTGTTGCGCTCAGACTTCGTTGTCAAGTCTAAGCTGTCATGGGGTGTCCTGGACGCTATCATTTTACGTCCGGTTCTCTTTGTTTACATTTTTAACAGTTCTAAAAGTCTAAGGCCTAAACACGGCCGAAGGTACAAGTGAGTACACTTGCCTGCGGTGGCGAGTGTGTCGTCCGTCTGGAGCGTCCCGTCCAAGCGTCGCGTTTGTGGTAGTCCGTCTGAAACAGGGTCACGTCGACGGTGTCAGATCGCGTTTTTCATCAATCCAATTAGGGTTTGTTTCTAAAATTGGCGGGGCTACCCTAACAGTCAAAAAGTCACATTTTGATATATTTTTTCAGTCTAGATCGACGTCTACCCTATGTGCACAGAAAATTTGTCCGTTCGTCGATCTTTCCTACGGTAGGCAACGTTTAACAGATGCGGGAATAAATTTTAGTTCACGTTGACCAATTTTAGATTAGGTTTTGATTGAACTACGGTGTGGGTTTGCTACAAGTTAGGGGGGACCAACCTCTCCGGTGTTTGACGTAGAATGGACGTAGAGTCTGAACGGTGGAAACTCCTCGTCGTCTACGGTGTCTCGGCTATGGTTGACGTAGTAAAATCTGTCCGGACAGCGAACGAAGAGTGTGGGCAGCGAGCAAGATCAGTTCAACGGCGAAACAGCGAGCAACGGAAAGTTCGACGTCGTAACGGAAAGTCAAGGACAGAACGTGCTCGGGAAGCGACGCATGGGCTGTCGGGGCCTTCGAGACGTCGGTCGGTGGTGGCAGCAAGGGCAGTGTCGTGGCGGGGGTCTTCGCCGGCGACTGGCGGTGCTTGGTTGTCGGGCGGTGGTCAGAAAAACGAGAAGTAGTGAGGCCGGTTGCGATGTTGAAGAGACAGCCTCGGGCTGTCATTGTCGGTGGCTAACGGCTGGGAAAATGCCGTGGCAGAGATCAGGGTGCCGGGGGGTGGCATCTGGCCGAGGTGATGGCCGGGCGACACCGGTGACTGGCCGTGCGGCGGCCTAAAGGACAGCAACAGCTCGGGCTGCTGCTGTTCTGCCGCTGAGCGAAGGGAAAACACCCCGGGCGTGGGCGCTAGCAGCTGAGGGCGACGTTGGCCGGAGATGGTCGTCGGCGACGGGTTGAGGGCGTGAGGAAGGGAGGAGGCGGCAGCTAGAGGCTAGGGTTCGGGATAGAGGGTGGCGGCTGGGAGAAAACTATACCCTAGGTGATTACGTGATTGTGTTTTAAAAGAAGCTTATGGTGCTAAACTCATCTAGGGTTTTGGTTAAGTACGGGAGGGAGGTAGAGATAGGAGGGGTGTACTTAGGGAAAAGAAGGGGTGCAAGCAGTGACAGAATAAAATCCACTTGATACGTATGATGCAACTTAGGGATTTGTTAAGATCTAATTTCAAATTTGAAAATCATCTTGTGATTTAAGGGTTGGAATCGTGGAGAAAAATAATCCGAAAATACCAGGGTGATCGTGGAGACGAGAAGTATGAGGCTACGGGGCCCGATCACGTGCTACATCTACCAAACATTATCGCAAAATCGGGAACTGAGTATTGGTGCCAAAAGACCAAAATGCCCCTCCATTCAAAGCTGCTTTGCGAGAAAACGAGCCGTGAAATGACGTTCCCAAAATTTACTATAAAATTCTACACTTCCATACGGTCACAACGACATACCACATCGTATATACCGAATCCGAGAAATAGTCAAAGAAAATACGTGTACGAAAGAGTATGTGCACATAGAAATTCATAAAGTCGGAAAGCGACCGTTACATTCTACCCCACTAAAAGAAAGATTCTTTCCTCGGAATCAACAACACTAATCAGTAAATAAAAATGGGAAACGCTCTCTAATCTCCTCCTCGTGCTCCCAAGTGGATTCTCTAGGTGATCCGTGACGCCACATCACTCTCACCAGGTCGACTACCTTATTCCTCAAATGCTTCTATCTACGGTCCAAAATCTGCACAGGCTGCTGGTCATAAGTCAGGTCCGGGCGGACCGTAATCTCAGAGAAATCAACCGTGTGCGACGGATCACTGACGTACCGACGTAGTTGAGATACGTGGAATACGTCGTGAACTCCCTTTAAATATGGTGGCAGAGCAAGGTGGTAGGCCACTGCTCCCACACGCTCCAGTACATCGAATCGTCCAATATACCTCGGACTCAGGTTTCCCTTCTTCCCAAAACGAATGACTCCGCGGTTCGGGAGATCTTCAGGAAGACGTGATCTCCAGGCTGAAACTCCAAAGGTCTCCTTTTGGCATCTGTCCAATGCTTGAAGCGGTCCTGTGCAACTCTGAGCTTCTCCCTGATGTCTCTCACGACATCCACAGCTTCCACTATCATCTCTGGGCCCAACAGCTCCCGATCTCCGATGGCATCCCAGCTCAGTGGCGATCGACATTTTCTTCCATATAAGGCAGCAAACGGTGCCATGCCAATGCTCGCCTGATAGCTGTTGTTATACGAAAACTCCACCAAGTGAAGATGGTCCTCACACGAACCCTTCAGATCGAGCATACAAACTCGCAGCATATCCTCCAGAATCTGAATAGTCCTCTCGGACTGGCCATCGGTCTGCGGGTGGTACGCCGTGCTGAAACTCAGACTCGTACCCAAATTCTCCTGTAGACTCTTCCAGAACTGAGATGTGAACCTCAAGTCTCTGTCAGACATGATGCTCACAGGGACTCCATGTAAACGTACAATCTCCTGCACGTACACGGTCTACATCATAACTAGTTCAAAGAGGAAATTAAAAGAGAAGTAAAATGAAATCTTACCTCTAGGTATTTCCTCGCCAAGACTTCCGTAGACTGTCCCACTTGGAAAGGAATGAAGTACACAGACTTAGTCAATCGATCAACGATCACCCAAACTGCATCGTTCTGTTTCGGGCTCCGAGGTAAACCAGTCACGACATCCATCGTGATATGTTGCCACTTCCACTCCGAAATGGGAAGCGGTTGTAGCAATCCAGCCGTACGATGGTGCTCAGCCTTCACCTGTTGGCATACCAAACACTTGGCAATGCTCCGTGCCACACTCCTCTTCATGCCAATCCACCAATAATTCAGACGGAGGTCCTTATACATCTTGGTGCCTCCAGGATGTATTGAATATGGCGAGTTATGAGCCTCGCTCAACAGCTCCTCTCGAACATCACCTGTAGGTACGCAGAGCCTGCTGCCATACCTCAGCGAACCATCCTCATGGATTACGAACTCCGTCTGTAGTCCAGCTTCAACCTGCCTCCTGATCCTCTGCAGCTTCGGATCTCCTGCATGTGCTGCCTTGATACGATCCACGATCGTGGACTGAATCTGCAAATTCATGAATGAGAGAACCACACCAGGTAGGACGACCTAAATATCCATCTCTCTCAGCTCCTGCTGTATCCTCCAATCGGCAGTATGCATCATCGCAGTAGGTAGTCTACTCAAGGCATCTGGCACTACGTTCACCTTCCCCGGGTGATACTGCAGATCTATCTCGTAGTCAGCCATAAGCTCCAACCATCATCTCTGTCACATGTTGAGCTCCTTATGCGTAAAGATGTACTTCAAGCTTTTGTGATCGATGAAAATATTCACGCTCTCATTAAGCAAGAAGTGCCTCCAGATCTTCAGTGCAAATATCACTGCTACCAACTCCAGATCGTGCGTCGGGTAGTTCTTCTCGTGAGTCCTCAACTGACGAGAAGCATACACGACCACGTGGCCATGCTGATGCAAAATGCATCCCAGGTCCTTCCCTGACACATCACAATATACCGCAAATCCTCCGCTCCGATCCGATACCGCCAAAACTGGTGATGTGGTCAATCTTGCCTTCAAGATACTGAAGGCCTCCTCACAAGCTTCTGACCACTGAAACTCCACATCCTTCTTTGTCAGCTTTGTCATCGGCTCTGCAATCTTCGAGAAATCCTTGATGAACCGCCGATAATAGCCCGCTAAACCAAGGAAGCTCCTGATGTCTGATGCTGACTGCGGTGTCGGCCAATCTCTGACTGCACTGACCTTCTCCGGATCTACAGATAGGCCATCTCCGGACACCACAGGTCCTAGGAATGCGACTCTGTCCAACCAGAACTCGCACTTACTATACTTGGCATATAGCTTATGCCGTCTCAGCGTCTCCAGCACTGTCCTCAGATGACAGCTGTGCTCCTCCTAAGACCTCGAGTAAATAAGAATGTCATCTATAAAGATAACGACAAACTTATCCAGGAAGTCGTAGAAAATCAAGTTCATCAAATTCATGAACACAGCTGGAGCGTTGGTCACGCCGAAATGCATAACCACGAACTCATAATGTCCGTACTTCGTCCGGAAAGCTGTCTTCGGAATATCATCCTTCTTCACCTTCAGCTGATGGTATCCGCTTCTCAAGTTTAACTTTGAGAAAACTCTCGAACCTCCAAGCTGATAAAAAATATCGTCTATGCGCGGAAGTGGATACTTATTCTTCACGGTCACTGCGTTCAGCCCACGATAGTCCACGCACAACCTGCGGGACCCATCCTTCTTCTTCACAAGCAAGACCGGTGCACCCCACGGTGACACACTAGGGTGGATAAAACCCTTATGCAACAACTCATCCAATTGCTTCTGTAGCTCCTCAAGCTCAGCAGGAGACATCCGATACGGCGCCTTCGATATGGGTTGCACTCCCAGCATAAGATCAATACCAAATTCTAGAGCTCGGTCTGGTGGCAAACCCGAGATATCCTCCGGGAAGACGTCGTCGAAGTCTCTGACGACTGCTGGTCGTCCGATCTCTATCTGCATAGCTGCGACAATCGGCACCTCCGGCTTGGCCCGAAATCTGATGGGCCCAAGCGACTCATCCCTGCTACAGAACTCGAACTCCGGATGACCTGGAATCCTGAATACCACCCTCTTGCTGTGGCATTCGATCGAGGTGTGGAAGTCTCCCAGCTAATCGATGCCAAGGACGACATCGAAGTGCGGCAGGTCATGGACAATGAAATTTGCGAAAAGTTCGTGTCCACTGACCACCAATGGGATCGATCGACAACCCAAGTTCACAGTCACCACTCCGTTCCCTGTGGTGATGTCCCAACACTTAGGAAGTGTATGTGTGGGAATGGAGTGCCTTGTTACAAACCTCCGGGATACGATGCACATGGATGCACCGGAGTCAAACAAGGCCAAAGCCGGGTGAGAGGACACTAGAATGGTGCCTAAGATATAAATAAACTAAGGTCAAACAACACTACTCTAGCAAACAAGGCAAACAAACAAAGATAACAATAAGGTATAAACTATGAAATGAAAGACTAGATCTGAAGTAATACCTGCAATAACTCCATCAACATCTTCAGCCTCCACGGCTGTCATGGTGTAAGATGGCCTCTGGGGTTGCGCTGTCTGCTGAAACATCTGCCTCTGTGGCGCCAAAGGTGGTCCACAGACAGCAACTCCTCTCTGAACTGGGGCAGGCACTCGACTCTGCAGCGGGGCTAGCTCTCCGACTATGGTATGACGCGCTCTCGGACATTCCTTAGCAGCGTGCGAGGCATCTCCACAAACCAAGCATAATCCGAGCTTCTTCCTACAATCGTTCTGAAAGTGCCCTGGCTTCCCGCAGTAATGACACGGTCCATTGCTCTGACTCTGTGCGGGTGCTCCAGGCCTCTTGAAAGGCACTGTCTGAACTGATCTCATCGCCGGCCTAGCAGGTGGTCGGTACTGCTCCATGGGACGCTTTCTGTTGTGATATGATTCCCCGGATTTGGTTTTGGATGATGAGCAAACATAAATAATGTATACTAACTTATTTGTGAGCGCAGTTATGAAGATCGTCGCCAAAATACCACGTACATCAAAAGCGACATCTCAAGACTTCTCAATACGCGTGATCGTGTGCCTGGAGCTTCGTTGAAGCTCAAGGAGCAATATGGAAGTCAAGAGGAATGAAGATTGAAGCTTTGAAGACGGCTCGTAAGGTTTATTTTATAGTCTTCTAGCTTCATAGATTAGAATGTTAAGCCTTGAGTAGGACTTACTCTATAATCTTCATTTCGCTCATATCTTAGAGCTAGGATATTCATAGAAGCCATTAGAAACTTTCCTGAAGCCTATCGCTTCTTCCCTCGGCTTCGAGTGCATGTTAGTTGGTTCAAGAAGAGTCACCAACCGACTAGATGACGATTTAGTCGGTCGGCAACTCTACATGAACCGACTAGTTTGCCTTCTCTAATTCAGCTCTTTCCATGACTACAGTTAGTCGGTCAAAGAAGAGTCACCGACCGACTAGATGACGATCTAGTCGGTCAGGAGTCCTTCTCAGACCGACTAGTTGTGTACAGTCATTTTCAGCCTATGCTACTGTTTCGAGTTAGTCGGTCAAAGAACGTTTGTCGACCGACTAGTTGAGAAACTAGTCGGTCAGCATTTGTTCTTAAACCGACTAAGTCAACTTGAAGTCAGCCTATTCTATTTCGACGTTAGTCGGTCAAAGAACATTCACCGACCGACTAGTTGTGAAACTAGTCGGTCGGCAAGTCTTCTTAGACCGACTAGTTGTCTTTGCCTGTACTTCGACCTTTTGGCTGTTCAACCGTTAGTCGGTCTAAGTTGTATCACCGACCGACTAGTTGATGAACTAGTCGGTCAGTGATCCTTCTTTGACCGACTAGTCTGGTTCAGAATAGAGCCGTTGGAGCTTTTCTTGAAACGTTTTTCTCTCCCTCTCTCCTCTATCCTATATATAGTTGGAGGGGCTCTTTCATAAGATCCAAGGCTGCCATTTTAGAGATTTGGAGAAATCTAATAGAAGCTATTCAACTCCATTCTAAAGCTTTTTCTTCCTCACAAGAATCTCTCCCTCAACTCCTTGAGCCATTTCCTCAAGAGAGATTCTCTCCATTGTGAGCCTTCCAAGCCAATAGCTTGATCCAAAGTCACCATCCTACATCCTAGCCTTCGATCGTTGATCCTATTGGTGGAGATTCGGTTTGGTGACATTCTCTCCTCAAAATCCATCATTGCCCTAATTTGGTAAGATTTACTCAAGGCATAGGATTTTGTACGGTAAGAGTTTATTTCATTTCATTTCATTGAATTGTTGTACACTCTCGGTTGTGAGAGTTTGCGTGATCCCGGGTTGTGGGATTCACGGGAATCGATTGTAGGTCGATTGCACTTGTGGAGTTTCCGCAAGTAGGTTTAGTGGAAATCTTGAGTTAGGGTTTCTAACTCAAGTATCCGGAGGGGATCCGGGTGGTTGGGACGTAGGATCACCGGGAACAAGTCGGGGAGACTTGGGTGGATCCGAACCCAGTAATATTGTTTGTTTGCGTATGTTTTAATTCTTGTTGATAGTTGTTTAATTCCGCATTGTCGTTTGTTTCTTGCACAATAATTAGGAATAACTATCTTGATTATTTTAAGTACTATTCACCCCCCCTTAGTACGTGTGCAGTAGCTATCACAGGGCACTACACTTTCCTCCACCAGGTGGAGGGTCAGGTAGACGCGATACGATCTCATGATTCCTCACGGCATTCAGCACGGATCCCATGGTCGAAAAATCTGCTGAGGACATAGAAGTCTGAATCTTCAGACGCAGTCCCTGTCGAAATCGATCAGCTCGGTTCTCCTCCTTCTTCTCCATATGTGGGACAAAACGACTCAGTATCTCGAACTCCGCCTCGTACTCATCGACGGTCATGTCCCCCTTCTTCAGATCTACGAATCGGCTCAACAGCTCCCTCTTAGCAGCCTTGGGGAAATATTTCTCCTTGAACATACACTTGAAGGTCTTCCACTCCACTGGCTTCTGCAGGCGCCTCTCCTCAATGCGCCACCAGTTCCTAGCATTCTCGATCAGCTGCATCTTCGCTATCTCAACTCGAGTATCATCAGGGATCTTCGCAGCTACCAGCTTCTCCTCAGTGCTCTGGATCCACTCATCAGCACCCAAGGGTCCCTCCTTCCCAAAAAATGTCCTTGGCTGAAGCTCATTGAACTGCTTCACTCCCGGAGCAGCTCGAGGGGCAGGCGGAGGCGGTGGTGGTGCAGTCGGAGGAGCCTGGGCAGCATGGTGGGACTGCTGAACCAACTGATGCTGCATGTCCAGCTTCTCTCTCATCACGCCTAGAAACTGGCGGAACTCACCGCCCTAGTCGTCCAGAACTCCATCGCCTGAGCTCCCGAACCAAGTGCTGCGTCGTCCTGCCATCCTATTGATAAGAAAGACATAATTTAGACTCATACATATTACTGGATAATAAGAAAATGAATGTTAATACTTCTATTGTTCTGAACTTGCAGAAAGGATAGGACCTGCATGGGCCACCACTAAAACCTGTCATACCCTGCTTCCCAAACTACGGAGGCGAAGCGTGACTAAGGCCCTCTTAGGCCGGAGCTGAGTAGCTCGGACCCAATAAGCGTCTGTGTGGTCCTCCCAAGACGAAGGAACAGGTCCCTGCAGAAAAGTACAAAACAACAAAAGTACTGAAAGGGAAACATTCATTTTATTCCAAACCAATAATCCAGAAGTACTGAGAGTCTAACAAAAGCCTGACACGGCTACAACAACTAAAAGTAAACTACTGGTGCAAGCACCCAACCTAGAAAAAAAGTTAACGGTGCTACGCACCCAACTAACAGCAGTACGAACTCTGGAACAACAACGTGAAGACCTCTAGCTGTGGTCCTCCTCGGGCATGTACTCTGGATCGACGTCCTCGGGCTCTATGTACTCTGGCAGGTCCGCCTCGTCAACGTACTCTGGCTCAACATTTGACGTACAGCACCCAATAAAAAAGGAACTGTACGTCAGGTAAAGTCTACACAGAAAATGTTAGACTCTACTGCAAGTGTATTTTAATTTAAAACAACGATTTACTGGTTGATTAACATGCTGGGGTTATAACATGGCATTTAAAGAAAGTAACCGAGCAGGAAAGTAAACACGACACGCTGTAGCCGTAGCATGTGCTATCGACTACGGGACTAACCTAAACGGGACGAGACAAGACGGGACAAGACAAGACGGGATAAGACACGTGTGACTTGAAGGGTTCACTCCTTACGGTTCGAGGGGGATTAGACACTCTCCCCGTGTGCATGCTCAACCCTACCCCAACCCAAGTGCTCAGGACAAGAAGGTACTGGGATCACTCTCGCTGGGAGAGCATCCGAAACGCCCGTAGACTTTTTATGTAACAGGGATCACTCTCGCGTGGAGAGCATCCGAAACTCCCGGAGGCTCCGAAACTCCCGGAGGCTTTTTGTATAATAGGGATCACTCTCGTGTGGAGAGCATTCGAAATGCCCGGAGGCTTTTTGTATAACAGGGATCACTCTCGCGTGGAGAGCATCCGAAACGCCCGGAGGCTTTTTGTGTAACAGGGCACGACATGACACGCAAGAAATTGTTATTCTAGGGGGGTCCACACGCATGCACACACAGGAAAAAACCCTAAGGTGTCAATTGTTATTGTTGTTGTGCTCAGACTTCGTCGTCAAGTCTAAGCTGTCAAGGGGTGTCCAAGATGCTAACATTTAACGTCCGGTTCTCTTTGTTTACATTTTTAACAGTTCTAACAGTCTAAGGCCTAAAAATGGCCGAAGGTACAAGTGAGTACACTTGCCAACGGTGGCGAGTGTGTCGTCCGTCCGGAGCATCTCGTCCAGGCGTCACGTCTGCGGTAGTCCGTCTGAAACAGGGTCACGGCGACGTTGTCAGGTCGCGTTTTTCATCAATCCTATTAGGGTTTGTTTCTAAAATTGGCGGGGCTACCCTAACAGTCAAAAAGTCACGTTTTGATATTTTGTTCAGTCTAGATCTACGTCTACCCTATGTGCACAGAAAATTTGTCCGTTCGTCGATCTTTCCTACGGTGGGCAACGTTTTACAAAAGCGGGAATAAATTTTAGTTCACGTTGACCAATTTTAGATTAGGTTTTGATTGAACTACGGCGTGGGTTTGCTACAAGTTAGGGGGACCAACCTCCGGTGTTTGACGTAGAATGGACGTAGAGTCTGAACGGTGGAAACTCCTCATTGTCTACGACGTCTCGGCTACGGTTGACGTAGTAAGATCTGTCCGAACAGCGAACGAAGAGTGTGGGCAGCGAGCAAGATCAGTTCGACGGCGAAACGACGAGCAACGAAAAGTTCGACGTCGTAATGGCAAGTCAAGGACAGAACGTGCTCGGGAAGCGACGCACGGGCTGTCGGGGCCTTCGGGACACCGGTCGGCAGTGGCAGTAAGGGCAGTGTCGCGGTGGGGGTCTTCGCCAGTGACTGGCGACGCTTGGTCATCGGGCGGTGGTCGGAAAAACGAGAAGCAGCGAGGCCGGCTGCGATGTTGAAGAGACAGCCTCGGGCTGTCGTTGCTAGCAGCTAACGGCTGGGAAAAGGCTGTGGCGGAGATCTGGGTGCCAGGGGGTGGCGTCTGGCCGAGGTGATGGCCGAGCGACGCCGACGACTGGCTGTGCGACGGCCTGAAGGACAGTAGCAGCTCGGGCTGCTGCTATTCTGCCGCTGAGCAAAGGGAAAACGCCCCGGGCGTGGGCGCTAGTAGCTGAGGGCGACGCCGGTCGGAGATGGCCGTCGGTGACGGGTTGAGGGCGTGAGGAAGGGAGGAGGCGGCAGCTAGAGGCTAGGGTTTGGGATAAAGGGTGGCTGCTGGGAGAAAACTATACCCTAGGTGATTACGTGATTGTGTTTTAAAAGAAGCTTATGGTGCTAAACTCCTCTAGGGTTTGGGTTAAGTACGGGAGGGAGGTAGAGATAGGAGGGGTGTACTTAGGGAAAAGAAGGGGTGCAAACAGTGACAATAAAATCCCCTTGATACGTATGATGCAACTTAGGGATTTGCTAAGATCTGATTTCAAATTTGAAAATCATCTTGATTAGGGCTAATCAAGGGTTGGAATTTAATTAGGGGATATCTTCAACCACGGGCATCGGAAAAATAATCCGAAAATACCAAGGCGATCGTGGAGATGAGAAGTACGGGGCTACGGGGCCTGATCGCGTGCTACATCTACCAAAAATTATGGTAAATTGGGGAACTGAGTATTGGTGCCAAAAGACCAAAATTCCCCTCCATTCAAAGCTGCTTTGCGAGAAAACGAGCCGTGAAATGACGTTCCCAAAATTTACTATAAAATTCTACACTTCCATACGGTCACAACGGCATACCACATCGTATATACCGAATCCGAGAAATAGTCAAAGAAAATACGTGTACGAAAGAGTACGTGCACGTAGGAATTCATAAAGTCGGAAAGAGACCGTTACAATGAATTCAGCTTCCCATCAATCTGACCATGTCCACCTCACGGACGCCAGCCTCACCTCGATTTTTAACATCAGCAATCCACATCAAACAGCAGGAAGCAACACCTGATGTGAAGATGACCAATCTAGGGAAAGGACGATCCCAGCGGGAGGACATGGACAAACTTCTGTCGTCAACCGTAAGTCAAAGAGGACACACCCACGCAACTGAACGACTCTCCTTGATTGACAGTCGTAAGCCAAAGGGGCCACCCCCTTGCTACTGAACGACCTTTGCTAAGGCGTCAGCCATAAGTCGAAGGGGCTATCTCCTCGCAACTGAATGACCTTCATTACATTGTCAGCCATAAACCAAAGGGGCCACTCCCTCGCAACTGAACGACCTTTATTACGTCGTCAGCTGTAAGCCGAAGGGGCCACCCCCTCGTTGCTAAATGACCTTTGCTAAGGCGTCAGCCGTAAGCCGAAGGGGCCACCCCCTCGCAACTGAACGACCTTCATACTGTCTTCGGTCATAAGTCAAAGGGGTTACGCCCCTCGCCACCGAACGACTTCGTTAAGGAGTCAGCCGTAAGCCGAAGGGGCCACCCCTCGCGATTGAACGACCTTCATTACATCTTTGGTCATAAGTCGAAGGGGCTATGCCACTTGCCTCCGAATGACTTCGTTAAGGCGTCAGCCATAAGCTGAAGGGGCCGCCCCTTCGCAACTGAATGACCTTCATTACGTCTTCGGTCATAATTCAAAGGAGCTACGCCCCTCGCCTCCGAATGACTTCGCTAAGGCGTCAGCCGTAAGCCGAAGGGGCCATCCCCTTGCAACTGAACGACGTTCATTACGTCTTCGGTATAAGTAAAAGCGGCTATGCCCCTCGCCTCAGAACGACTTCGTTAAGGCGTCATCCGTAAGCCGAAGGGACCATCCCCTCGCAACTGAACGACCTTCATTACGTATTCGGTCATAAGTCGAAGGGCAATGCCCCTTGCCATCGAACGACTTCGTTAAGGTGTCAGCCGTAAGCCGAAGGGGCCACCACCTCGAAACTGAACGACCTTCTTTACGTATTCGGTCATAAGTCAAAGGGGTTACGCCCCTTTCCATCGAACGACTTCGTTAAGGCGTCAGCCGTAAGCCGAAGGGGCCACCCCCTCACAACTGAACGACCTTCTTTACGTCTTCGGTCATAAGTCGAAGGGGCTATGCCCCTCGCCTCCGAACGACTTCGTTAAGGCATCAATCGTAAGCCAAAAGGGCCACCCCCATGCAACTAAACGACCTTCATTACGTCTTCGATCATAAGTCGAAGGGGCTACGCCCCTCGGCTCCGAACGACTTTATTAAGGTTGTCAGCCGTAAGCCGAAGGGGCCACACCCTTGCTGACCTTTGCTAAGGTGTCAGCCATAAGTCGAAGGGGCTATCTCCTCGCAACTAAACGACATTCATTACATCGTCAGTCGTAAGCCGAAGGGGCCACCCCCTCGCAACTGAACGACCTTCATTACGTCGTCAGCCATAAGCCTAAGGGCCACCCCCTTGCTACTGAAGGACCTTTGCTAAGGTGTCAGTCGTAAGCCGAAGGGGCTGCCCCCTCGCAACTGAACGACCTTCATTACGTCTTCAGTCATAAGTTGAAGGGGCTATGCCCCTCGCCACCAAAAGACTTCGTTAAAGCGTCAGCCGTAAGCCGAAGGGGCCTTTCCCTCACAACTGAACGACCTTCATTACGTATTCAGTCATAAGTCGAAGGGGCTACGCCCCTCGCCTCCGAATGACTTCGTTAAGGTGTCAGCCGTAAGCTGAAGTGGCCACTGATCACTCCTCATTTTACACCTTTTTTCCGCATGATTGCATGCCATTTAGATCGCCCAAATCACGTTTTTCACGATATATCGACAAAACTGCGATGCTTTTCACGATTTGTTGTTTTTGTCGTATTTCAGGAGATTTGGAGCGATTTGGAGTGATCCCCTGATACGCCTACTCCAGAGTGTCACCGATGACTTCCCCGAGGGGTATTTTGCTGTTGGAGAGGAGCGGAAGAAGAAAGAACGTCGTAGGAGCGACGAGGAGGCCAAAACAAGCTGTTAGGGCATTTTTGGTGTCTCACTCGACCGAGTTAAGGAGTCACTCGGCCGACCAGCGAGACACCACTCGGCCGACCAGATCGGACACGTTTTATGTGTGCACTCGGCCGAGCGTCGGAAGCCACATCGGCTGAGTGACGAGACTCCGTCCGCCCGAGTGGCACTCAGACGAAGCCCACCAAAAAGTGCCAACTTACTGTTTTTCGTCTGCCTGAGCTTCAGAAGACCCACTCGGCCGAGTGGAAAATGCCGACCGCCCGAGTACATAGAAGCCATCGGCCGAGTGACGACAACTCACTCGGCCGAGCCGCCCCCGAAGTGAAGACCCCCGAAGACCAAGACTTACTGGAAATTCTCAGGGTTTGTCACTCGGCCGAGCGACTTTTGTCACTCGGCCGAGTGCGACGCGCTGCCTGTAGCGAAAATTGCGATTTTCAGGCTGCGCAGGGGCATTTTGGTCAAAGTTTTTTGGACGATTTTGGGGGGTATTTAACCCCAGTTTTTAGCCTAGGTTAGAGAGCTTTTTCCTTTACTTTTTGCAGCTTTTCAGATTGAACTTTTTAGCTTTTGATTCTTGTGATTGGAGAGGAGAGAAAAGTTTATTTTTGTTAGATTCTTGAAGAACTCAATTGGTGTGTCTCCCTCTCCACTAAAAATCTCATTTTTATTGCTTATTTGAATATTGTGATGAATTCTATGCTTATTTCAATTGATTATTTTTGCAATTGTGATATGAATTGTGAGTAGTCTATACGTCTTGGGGCGTGGGGATGAACCCTACGAGCCCAATTTCAGATTTGTGATGACTTGGTAGAAATATTGCTAGAATTGCTATTAGGGTTAGTTTGTGATCGATTTATTACGGATGGCTAGGAGTTCATACCGATTGGGATTTGCAAGAGATTGGATCCCAATTCGATAGGAAACCCTAGAAATCCGAATTGGGTTGAAATTGAGTTTCCATAGTATCGGTTTGCAAGAGATTGGACCGATACTAGGGTTCTCGGTCGCAATTCCATGCCGATACCCGTTTGCAAGAGATTGGACGGGTAGGAACCATCCCAACCTAGGTCGTGGCCCGAGTTTGCACGAGAGTGGGCTCGGGGCGCGATTGAACGATGATGTTGATCCTAATGCTAGCTCGCCTAGGCTAGGGTTTGCAAGAGATTGGACCCGAACCTAGGATAGCTATAGACCGGTAACAGTGCGAGAGCGTGAGCTAGGTTTTACATTCAGTTGCAACTAGTTCATCCGAGATTCTACCCTAGCAATTTTGATACCAATGAATCACATTGACGAGATACGGTGAGTAGCGGGGATTCCCCTTTCCCTAGGCGTCTTTATTTGATTTGATATTTCCATATTTTGTCTGACGATTGTGACAGGATCGCCAAAGGCAAATTCTCTCTTTTCCGTTCTTAATAGCCAGGTTGTTTGGAGCAAGTACTTTCATTCGTCCTCCCTGTGTTCGATAACCCGCTCGCCACTACACCGTGCGCTTGCGGTAAAACACACGGTCGCACTTTTGGGTTACATTCCGGAGCGATCAAGTTTTTGGCGTCGTTGCCGGGGAGGCGATTGTGTTTGATCTTACCACCCTAGCTATTTCTTTCTTTTTGTTTTATTTCTTTATTTTTATCTAACCCTTCCATTGTGCTAATCACTTCTTTGAAACTTTGTTTTCCCGTGCATGTACACGAGATCCACTACGGACCCTGAAGCTATATTATTTGATCCCGAGATTGAACGTACTGTGCGCAGAATCAGAGCGGAGAGGAGACAAGATCCGGAAGGGAGGTTTATGACCAACCCGGAAACTGCGGAACAATTAGCGGCAAGAATGGCGAGGATTATTTCTATTCGAGATAGGCTTCGGACTAAGACCTCTTCTACGACCTCATCCATTGCCATGCCGGAGTTGGCGGCTGACAAGAATTTTGAGCTGAAGACCGGACTAGTGGGTTTGATGCAGCAGGATCCATTTCATGGGAATGGCCATGAAAATCCCCACTACCACATCCAACTATTTTTGTCGAAATGCGCCACATTTCAGATGACGGGGGTCTCCATCGATGCCATCAGACTGCGCCTCTTCCCCTTCACATTAAAGGATAAAGCTCTTTATTGGTTGAGGACGCAAGCTGAGGGAGTCTTTACCACATGGGACGAGTTGGCGAGTGCATTCATTGACAAGTTCTATCCGCCCTTCAAGACGGTAAAGATTAGGAGTGCTCTTATGTCCTTCAAGCAAGGACCTCAAGAGACACTCTACGAGGCTTCGGAGCGTTTTAAAGATCTGCAGCATCAGTGCCCCCACCATAGCATTGAAGATTGGGAGCTAGTGCATAGCTTCTACAATGGTCTCCAACCGGGGACCAAGCAGATTATTGATGCCGCGGCAAATAGTGCTATCCTATCCAAGACTCCCGACGAAGCTACGGCCCTAATCGAGGAGATGGCCTCAAATAATCAATAATGGGGCGATGAGCGAGGACACTCTACGTCCTCCTTGAAGCCATCTAGCATCTATGAGGCAAAGGCCGTAGCGGAGCTGACGAACAAGTTTGATTCTCTCCACAAGGTAGTGGAGAGATTGGAGAAGTATATCACGGAGCCCCAAGGAACCATTTCCACATCCTCACCAACGAATCAAATGTGTGATTGGCAAGACCAATCGCAAGCTATGTATTTGGGAGGAGAACAAGGAGAGGGATCTTTGGAGCAAGTTCAATACGTCGCGGGGAACCAAGGATATTGGGCCAATCCGGCCACTAGAAACCATCCCAGTTTCTCCTATGCTAACAATGAAGGAGCGTTGAACCCACCGCAACAACTACCTCAACAAGCTCGACCACCACCACCACAACAACAACACTATCAACCGAGTGGGCCTCCACAACAAAATTTCGCACTAAAGCAACAAGTTCCACCCTATAGGCCGCCCGGATACAATCAAGGGTGGAGAAATCCAAACCCTCAACAAGCTCAACACCGATCTGAATTTGAAGCTAAGGTGGAGGAGTTTATGGTCGAGCAAAAGAAGATCAATGCTTCCTTGAAGGCGGGCCAAGACTCCCTTACAACCGTTGTAGCCCAAATCTCGGAGCAATTGGCATTGCTCAATCGAAATACTCAACAATTGCCATCTCAACCCGAGCAAAACCCACGGGGCGCCACCGGCCACATCAATGACGTGGTTGCCATTACAACTAGAGGCGGGAAGGATACCACCCCCGCCATGATTCCAACCGAGGAACCCGTGGAGGAGAATGTAGAGCCAATTGAGCCGGTAGTTGAAGTTGAGAGGGAGAAAGAGCCGCAAGAAAAGGAGAAATCTAGAGCGGAGCAATTGATTGAAGAGAGGCGTTTTATGCCACCGGTCCCCTTCCCCCAGAGGCTTGCTAGAGCAAAAATAGAGAAACGGCTAGCAAAGTTTCTCGAGTATTTAAGAGGGGTAAGCCTCAACATTCCTTTCCTCGACGCCATCGTTGAAATCCCGACATACGCTAAATTCTTAAAGGATTTGATCTCGGGGAGAAAGAGGAAGGAGAAAATTATGCTCTCCGAGGAGGGCTCTTGGTTCACCAAGAGAGAGGAGCCGGCTAAATTCAAAGATCCGGGGAGTTTTCGAATTCCTTGCACCTTGGGCGGCGTCCCTCTACAAAAGGCGTTGGTGGACTTAGGGGCTAGTGTTAGCCTCATGCCTCTCTCTATGTTCCTAAGGCTAAATATCGGCACAAAATTGAAGCCTACCGACATGCGGATACAATTAGCCGATGGTCGGATCACGAGGCCGGTAGGGATCGCAGAGGACATCCCGCTACAAGTCCCGGGAGGCATATGTTTGCCATGTGACTTCGTGATCATGGATGTCAAGGAGGATGGAGACACGTCGCTAATACTTGGGCGCCCGTTCCTCGCCACCGCCGGTGTCATAGTCGACGTACGTGAAGGAACTCTAACATTGAATGTCGGCAACATCGAGGTGGAGCTTCATATTCCCAAGGCAATGAAACACATGCCTTATCACGAGGAGCTGGACTATATGGACCTCCTCGACGAGGTTATTGAGGAGGCGATCCCTCATTCGATCGGCGCTCTATTCAAAGAAGATTTCGAGGAAGGGCCGGATTTGGACCAAGAAGAGAAGATGGAGCATTCCTCCGACTCCTCCACCGAAGTTGATGAAGGCGACGCTGATGTCGCGAGGATTTGAGAGCTCTGCAAGCTCTCAAAATTGAAGTCTCCGAAGAAAGCTCCGCCGATACAGAAATCGGTGTCACCGGTAAAGCCGAGGACCGGAGCAAGCGCTAGCTTGGGGGAGCCACCCCCCAACACTATTCGAGACGAGAGACCACCGAGGGAGAACACGCCGCCGCAACTTCCGAATCCAAGCGTTCTCCCCGGAAAATTTGACGGGTGCATCTCATATGCACCAAACATCCCGCATTAATTGAAAATCAAAGGGGGTCGAGCTCACGACCTTAAACGAGCACTTGTCGGGAGGCAACCCGATGGTTATCGCTTTATTTTTACTTTTCCTTTATTTTTGTTTTAGAAATTATTAGTGTTTTGAGTCGTTCGCCCAAAAATTTCGTGATAACGGGTCCTATTTTTCTTTGACAGGAGAGGAGAACGAGGTACCTATCATTTGGAGGATGAACGAGGCGACGAGGAACGCTCCAGGAAGGCGCTCGATGCTTAGGAGGAAGACGAAATCGACTGGAGGAAGAAAAACAGAGTTTAGAGCCCAAACGAAGACAAACAGCAGAAAACAGGGTTCACTCGGCCGAGTATACTAGTCACTCGGCCGAGCACTTAAGTTCGTCCGGCCGAGCGGCTCACGAACGAGGGAAGTCTGCTGTACCCAACTCTCTGTTTCTTTTCTTGATTTCAGTATAATTTCTACTCGGCCGAGTATATATCTTCACTCGGCCGAGTAAAACAGATACGCTCCTAGGGCGAGTCTTGCCGAGTAGCTTGAGCCACTCGGCCGAATGGACTTAATCCACTCGGCCGAGGGTGGCAAGGACACTCGACCGAAGCGTAAGCGGGGAGGAATTTTCCAAAGTATTCACTCGGCCGAGTCGTAACTTTTGTTATAAAAGGGGGCACGGGGGGGGGGCGCGTTTTTCGAAACGAATTAAATCGCGTTGCTCCCGACCCTTCAACTCCCTCGGCCCCGATTACGCCCCCCCGCTCGCCCGATCTCTCGACCCGTGCCAGCGCTCGGCCACCCACCTCCGGCCGAACGCCGCCGCCCCTCGCCCGAGTCGCCGCCGGTGCCCACGCCTCCGGCCAACTCCAGTAACCCGATTTTTCGCCTATTTCTCCTCTTTTGTGTATTTTTCGACGATCCATGTGTCTAACAAACCCCAAACCCAAATTAAATTCAATTTCTATCTATTATACCCCTAGCACCCCATATGTTTTGAATATTACACGCTAATCTCTTCGTTTGATGTGCAGGTTAAATTGGGGAGCTTAGGGGAGCCCAGGGGAGCTTCTGGGGATTGTTTTGGGCTACGTGGAGGCGTCGCCTTCGCACGCTTCCATTACTTTGCTCTCGCGGCGTGTCGTGGTATATTCTTTCCTTTATTTTACGCACGCCGCATTTTTATTGCTTTTGGTGAGCACCCGGGGTCCACATGTCGCCCCGGACACGGCCACGCACCCGGAGAGCTTCCGCCAAGCTGAAGCGGTAGGATGAGCCCGACGCCTCCCACGAGGTGGAAGACTCTCCTCCGCCTACACCACCACACCCCGTTCACCCGGCACAGCCTGCAGGCCCCGCACACCCCGCACAGCCTGCAGAGCCCGCACAGCCCATTCACCCAGCACAGCCACTCCCTGCCGTCCCACAGCCACCACCTCCGGCTCCACTTATCGGGCCGCTGGGGATTACGTTCAGGGACGACGCACACCGCGTCGCCTTCGAGCGCATTTCCCAGCGCTCGATCGTACCCTCCAGGTTCGCACACCTTGCAGACCTAGGACGCCTGGGGGTACTTGAGGGGATGCTCACGTTGTATGACAACGTGGGCTGGCGAGATTTCTTCCAGGTGTCGGCGGACACGTTTATCCGTCCGACACTTGAGGTGCTTAGTTCGATCGCCCGAACCGACGAGGGATGCTCGTTTAGGTTCATGGACCGGGAGTGCCAGGTCACTCTCGGTATGATGAGAGCTTTCTTCTCGTGGCCCGATGTCCCCGGGGCCGACCGCGGTTACGCCCCCACTCACATTCCCCCACCTTCCTTCGATGCCGGTGCTTTCTGGGCCCGGATTACGGGTCTTCCTGCTGCCTTTCACCCTAGTAGGGCCAAGGCCTCGGCCATCGTCCATCCCTGCCTCCGCATAGCTCAGCGCCTCATGGCGACTACCTTTTTGGCGAGGTATAAGCCTGGGACGATGTCCACGCCGGAGCTTTATATGCTCTACGTGATGACGCGTCCCAGAGCTCTAGCCAGGGATAGTGACGATCTGGTCCCCGCCGTCATGATTGATATCGCGAGCTGGTATTTAGATCGCATCATCGTATCGGTGGGCGCACGCTCACCGATATGCTGCGGCGGTCTGATCACCTTGCTCGCCCTGATGACTAGCGAGGACTTTCCTGATGACCTGCGACGAGCACCGGGCCCCACTTCACTGTCTATTGATGTCATGGCCCGGATGAAGATGATGCGTCCGCATGGTCAGCGGCACTGGGTTTGGTTGCACGGTCCATATGGTGCGGATTACATGATCCTTCCGAGCCCAGCTCGGACTCAGATTGCACCAGCACAGGTGGACTGGCTTCCGGCGATGGATCTTCTGATCCCCGCAGCCTACGTGCTCGAGGCCGAGGAGGCTGAGCAGGCCCACGCTGCCCACGCTGCACCCGCAGACCCTGATGCCCCTGCTGAGCCCGCTGCACCTGTCGACCCCGTGGCCCCTCAGCCTGTCCCTGATATTTCTGCTGCTCCCGACACCTCTGTCCACACTTCTGTCGGTGTCGGGAGTACCCTTGCTGAGCCCACCTCCGCTACCTCCACTACCACCACCGCTGGCCCTCTGTCCGTTGAGCCCGTTTCCTCTGCACTTCCCGAGCGCCCACCGACTATAGTTGAGTGCGGAGAGCCCTCTTTTGCCGCCGTCGTGGAGACCGTGGTCACCGCCTCTGTCTCCACCGCAGCCGTTTTTCCTGAGAGTGTCGCGGCGTCTGTCCACACGTCTGTGTCGCCGACCTCACTAGCCGCCTCGTTGCTACTTTTGTACTCCACTTCCGTTGCTGTTGCCTCCACTTCTTACCGTCCTGCCCCGCCTCGCACTGAGGCCAGGCCCACACTTGCGAGCACAGCACCTTTCCTCCACATGCCTGCTGAGCCCATCACCTACGCCACCCGAGTACGCCAGCCTCGTCCTGCACAGCACAGACCGGTGCGTCCCTCTGCACCACCTCCCCCCGACACTGTACTTCAGAGCATTCGTGCTCTCGAGGGGGCGGTGAGTGGCCTCAGAGGTGACCTTAGGACCCTGTCCGCCACCGTCACCGATATGGCTCGCCGCTTTGACCTACTTCCGCACATTCACTACTGCCTCACCCAGGTTCTAGAGCGGCTCCCTCGCGTACCCTCCCCCACTCCCACACCCACCCAGCAGGTTCCCACCCCCACTACCACACACAACCAGCCTGCTTCCACTTCCACACCCACACCCGCTCAGCAGACTGTACCCCAGCCACCACCACCACCTCCTCCGCCTCAGGACGGAGACGGCGCAGCCCCACCCTCTTAGGCACCCTTGATGCCATCGATTCTTTTTGCCGTTGTGCTGCCCGTCTCTGCTGGGTCCTGATGTATTTTGCCCACCCCCCCTCCCCTCACTGATTTTGGATCCGCATTTTGCTCATATCTATATATATCTTTTTTGGGAGCGAGGTAGAGTTTTTGGTGTCACACCTCTATATCTGTATCACTCCTGTTTCTGCATGCATCATGTCCGCATCATATTTTTCATTTCATTATTTTTATTTTCTTTTTTTCCCTCATGCATGCATCCTCACCTACCCCTCACATTACACGTCTCTTGGTGTGCCACACTTTGCACATTGAGGACACTGTGCCATTTAGCTTGGGGGAGTGAGTTCTCACGTTCTTTTCGATTTACCACCTTTATTTTTAGTTTTTTCACGCCATTTTCCGCTTTTGCACTTATTTTCATCATTTTTTCTTTTATTTTACCATGCATCACGTTTTTCTTATTTCTCTGTGTGCTGCATTGTAAATAGTTTTATTTTCCCTCTTTATCTTTATTTCTTTTTCATCTCATGCTAGAGATGACTTTTCTGTGATGATGATGACGTGGAGTTAGCTTTCTCAATATGCATGCTATATTTGTCATGTCTTAGATTTTATTTCTGATATCATTGCTGTGATTTGCCTTGCATTTAGAAATAGTAACCCACGCTTTTCCCGCATGAAAATGGATGAAATTTTATTATTAGCCGAGTCTGAATATTCATATGTATGCTATCGCAGAAAACACACCAAGATTCACGCATTGAATGCTTATATCTGGAGTATCGTTTTCTTTTCCTATATCACGTCTATATGCATGATTTGTACATTTCACTTCAGGATGATTGAATGATGTTAGCTATGATAAATCTGGATTAGTTTTTTTTGTGATCGAAACTGAGTAGATTAGTTTACCCGTCTGAAGTTGTCATGCACGTCTTATAGAGTGAACTGAGAGACATATTTATTTCTTTCTCCACAAATCTTGAACACCAATTCTCTATTTTAAAATCGTTGGTGAATCTCCCCTTAGCGATTCTAATATATGGCATTTCCCCCGCTATTAATTCCTAGCTCTAAATTCCCCAAAACCAAAGAAAGAAAAAGAAAAATTCTTGTATATCCTTATTTCTCTCTGAGTTGGGATCATTGTGTAAATGCTATTTGAAAAAAAAAGAAAAAAGAAAAAAAAAAGAGAAAAGAAAAAAGAAAAAGAAAAGAGAAAAGAATCTCAATAAACGATCCCATCTCATGTTCTCTCTTTCTTCTCTCCTTTTGTTTTTATTTTCATTACTTTTGGAGCTTCATAAAAAATGGGGATGTAAATATTGTTTTTTTTTGCCACCACGCTTATAGATAAGCTTGGGGGAGGGAATCCAATGATGTGTGAGAGAGTGACTACTTAACGTTGCACGACAACCTAGGCTAAGTAATATTCTATACTCGGTGAGATCGTTTTAGCTTTACGAAATCCAGAAATCTATACCTAGCACTCATTTCATGAAGTCCACACTTTTCTATTCTTTCTATTCTATTGCGTGATATTCTTATACTCCTCTTAGAAAGCGTTCAATTGAAAAGTGTGTGATCTGCGATATTGTATACCGCTTTAAATGATTCAGACGATGTTAATTCTAAAATTATTCCGTTTTTCATGTTATATCATTATTCTTGGGTTCTCTATTTCTATTTGCACCATTATACTATGATATCGAAATAAAATTCTTTGACACGTGTTTTACATTCGGTGCATGCTATATGAGTAAGCAAAACCCACGTCCTGAGAAAATGATCTAGCAGCTTCCCTCTTCGCCTTCTTCTTTCTTTTTCGTTCTTCGTTCTTCGTTTTTCTTCGTTTTTCGTTTTTCGTTTTTCGTTTTTCGTCGTTTTCGTTTTCTAAATCCACCGGGTTCTCCTTTTACTTATCTTCCTCGAGGACGAGTAAGAGGTAAGCTTGGGGGATTTTGCTCACTCCTCATTTTACACCTTTTTTCCGCATGATTGCATGCCATTTAGATCGCCCAAATCACGTTTTCCACGATATATCGACAAAACTGCGATGCTTTTCACGATTTGTTGTTTTTTTCGTATTTCAGGAGATTTGGAGCGATTTGGAGTGATCCCCTGATACGCCTACTCCAGAGTGTCACCGATGACTTCCCCGAGGGGTATTTTGCTGTTGGAGAAGAGCGGAAGAAGAAAGAACGTCGTAGGAGCGACGAGGAGGCCAAAACAAGCTGTTAGGGCATTTTTGGTGTCTCACTCGGCCGAGTGAAGGAGTCACTCGGCCGACCAGCGAGACACCGCTCGGCCGACCAGATCGGACACGTTTTATGTGTGCACTCGTCCGAGCGTCAGAAGCCACATCGGCCGAGTGACGATACTCCGTCCGCCCGAGTGGCACTCAGACGAAGCCCACCAAAAAGTGCCAACTTACTGTTTTTCGTCTGCCTGAGCTTCAGAAGACCCACTCGGCCGAGTGGAAAATGCCGACCGCCCGAGTACATAGAAGCCATCGGCCGAGTGACGACAACTCACTCAGCCGAGCCGCCCCCGAAGTGAAGACCCCCGAAGACCAAGACTTACTGAAAATTCTCAGGGTTTGTCACTCGGCCGAGCGACTTTTGTCACTCGGCCGAGTGCGACGCGCTGCCTGTAGTGGAAAATTGCGATTTTCAGGTTGCGCAGGGGCATTTTAGTCACAGTTTTTTGGACGATTTTGGGGGGTATTTAACCCCAGTTTTTAGCCTAGAGAGCTTTTTCCTTTACTTTTTGCAGCTTTTTAGATTGAACTTTTTAGCTTTTGATTCTTGTGATTGGAGAGGAGAGAAAAGTTTATTTTTGTTAGATTCTTGAAGAACTCAATTGGTTTGTCTCCCTCTCCACTAAAAATCTCATTTTTATTGCTTATTTGAATATTGTGATGAATTCTATGCTTATTTCAATTTATTATTTTTGCAATTGTGATATGAATTGTGAGTAGTCTATACGTCTTGGGGCGTGGGGATGAACCCTACGAGCCCAATTTCAGATTTGTGATGACTTGGTAGAAATATTGCTAGAATTGCTATTAGGGTTAGTTTGGGATCGATTTATTACGGATGGCTAGGAGTTCATACCGATTGGGATTTGCAAGAGATTGGATCCCAATTCGATAGGAAACCCTAGAAATCCGAATTGGGTTGAAATTGAGTTTCCGTTGTATCGGTTTGCAAGAGATTGGACCGATACTAGGGTTCTCGGTCGCAATTCCATGCCGATACCCGTTTGCAAGAGATTGGACGGGTAGGAACCATCCCAACCTAGGTCGTGGCCCGAGTTTGCACGAGAGTGGGCTCGGGACGCGATTGAACGATGATGTTGATCCTAATGCTAACTCGCCTAGGCTAGGGTTTGCAAGAGATTGGACCCGAACCTAGGATAGCTATAGACCGGCAACAGCACGAGAGCGTGAGCTAGGTTTTACATTCAGTTGCAACTAGTTCATCCGAGATTCTACCCTAGCAATTTTGATACTAATGAATCACATTGACGAGATACGGTGAGTAGCGGGGGTTCCCCATTCCCTAGGCGTCTTTATTTGATTTGATATTTCCATATTTTGTCTGACGATTGTGACAGGATCGCCAAAGGCAAATTCTCTCTTTTCCATTCTTAATAGCCAGGTTGTTCGGAGCAAGCACTTTCATTCGTCCTCCTTGTGTTCGATAACCCGCTCGCCGCTACACCGTGCGCTTGCGGTAAAACTACACGGTCGCACTTTTGGGTTACATTCCGGAGCGATCAGCCACCCCCTTGCAACTGAACGACCTTATTTACGTTTTCGGTTATACGTCGAAGGGGCTACGCCCGTTGCCTCCAAACGACTACGTTAAGGCATCAGCGATAAGCCAAAGGGGCCACCCCCTCGCAACTGAATGACCTTCATTACGTCTTCGATTATAAGTCGAAGGGGTTACGCCCCTCGCCACCGAACGACTTTGTTAAGGCGTTAGCTGTAAGCCGAAGGGGCCACCCCCTCGCAACTGAACGACCTTCTTTACGTCTTCGGTCACAAGTCAAAGGGGCTACGTCCCTCACCTCCGAACGACTTCGTTAAGTCGTCAGCCGAAAGTCGAAGCGGCCACCCTCTCGTAACTCAACTACATTCTTTACATCTTCGGTCACAAGTCAAAGGGGCTACGCCCCTCGCCACCGAACGACTTCATTATGGCGTCAGCTGTAAGCCGAAGGGGCCACACCCTCGCAACTGAACGGCCTTCATTACTTCTTTGGTCATAAGTCGAATGGGCTATGCACCTCGCCTCCGAACGACGTTGTTCAGGCGTCAGCCGAAGGGGCCACCCCCTCCCAACTGAACGGCCTACATTACGTCTTGTTGGGTATTGGTGTTTTATATCAATGTTATTTTGATGATGATCACAACATTATGTTTTTGCTAATGACTCTCTTGTTTTAGTCTCATAGTTACATTTCAAGAATATCATATTTGGAGACTAAACACTTGGTGCAAAGATGGACATCAAGTGGAGATGGGCCAAAGCTTGGACTCAAGGGGTGCTTAAGCTTGGAGATGATGGAGAGAATTAAGGCATCAAGATTGAAGACATAGACTCTAAGGAAAGCAATGTAATCCATGTAATATTTCCTTTATTGCTTTCTCTCTCATTTGAGTCTAGGTTTATGTAATGCCTTGATAGATGGTCTACTCATATATGCATATGCATTTAACCATCTTAGTGAGCCTTAAGATTATCATAGAATCCAACACAATAGGCTCATCTTGACCAAAGACTCATTTGGAGTGTGTGATCATGTGCAAGGTGTGCAAAATGATGGGGAACACGAGATTTAAAATATTTGTACCGCAAGCACACGGTGTTGTAGTGTGGCTTGGGGGGGTCGAACACAGGGATGCGTGGTTGTGCTTGTGTCAGAAAGGAACCAATTCACCCTAGGGGTGAGCTAGCCTGAATCGATGGATGGGTTGTCACGTAATGTAAATACGGGGTTAAACAATATAAAAGGAAACCCTGGACTTCGGTTTCCACCCCATCATGTGTTCTCGCCATTACGACCGGTGGATAGGATAACGATCGGAATTAGGGTTTAGTGGTGAGACGTTGCCTCTAAGAGTGATACCAGCATCCCATGGGCCCGATATTCCGGTCGGTGCCCAGGATGATACGCCCGACTACTCGGGTTTGGTCAGTGGGCATTCACATGTCCATTAACACTGACCGACTCCGGGAGAACTAAGCTCGCAACAATAACTTGTTGGATATTGGACTCCCCGGATTTGGTTTTGGATGATGAACAAACATAAATATATTGTAAACTAACAATTTGTGAGCGCAGTTATGGAGATCGTTGCCAAATTCATTTGAACATCCAAAGCGACGTCTCGAGACTTCTCAAAGCACGTGATCGTATGCCTAAAGCTTCGTTGAAGCTCTTGGACCATTTTAGAAGTCATGAAGATTCGGATCGAAGCTTTCGAAGACGGTTCGTCAAGTTTAATTTATAGTCTTTTTAACTTCGTTCCGTAGAATGTTAAGCCTTGAGTAGGTCTTACGTTTTAATCTTTATATCGCTCCTATCTTAGACATAGGAACTTGTAAGAAGTCCATACAAACTTTCCCGAAGCATCGCGCTTCGATTCGCGAATTCTTGTGCATGTTAGTTGGTTCAAGAAGAAGAACCAACCGACTAGATGGTGATCTAGTCAGTCGGCAATCCTTCTTGGACCGATTAGTTTGCCTTCTCAAATCATAGCTCTTTACTGTTTACAGTTAGTCGGTCTACGTTGACTCACCGACCGACTAGTTTGTGAACTAGTCGGTCAGTGATGCTTCTTTGACCGACTAGTTGAGCTTCTACTGTACATGCCAAGTTACTGTTTGTCGTTAGTCGGTCCATGTACATTTGGCGACCGACTAGTTGATGAACTAGTCGGTCAACTTTTGTTCTTGGACCGACTAATTCTATTTGTTCTCGGACTTTGTGTTTTATCTCTTAGTCGGTCTAAGTTAACTCACCGACTGACTAGTTGTGAAACTAGTCGGTTGGCAAGTGTGCTTTGACCGACTAGTTCCTTAAGTCTGAACTTCGACCTATTCCATGTTCACCACTTAGTCGGTTCATGTTGATTGACCGACCGACTAGTTGATGAACTAGTCGGTCGGTGGTTGTTCTTTGACCGACTAGTTTGGTTCAGAATAGAGCCGTTGGAGCTTTAATTGAAACGTTTTTCTCTCTCTCTCTCTCCTCTTTCCTATATATACTTGATGAGCTGCATTCATTGCACTCAAGGCTGATATTAAGACAAGTTTAGAGATCAAAGAGAAATAATTCCCTCTCATTCAAAGCTCATTCATTCCAATCTTGAATCTCTTCTCACTCTTATTTCAAAAGAGAGATTCATTGATTGTGAGCCTTCCAAGCCAAGTGCTTGATCCTAGGTCACCATCAACCTCATAGCTCTCCATTGCTGGTCATCTACTTGGAGCTAGGGTTTGGTGCCTCTTCATCTTCCTCAAAATCATCCTTGCCCTAATTCGTAAGTTTACTCAAGGCATAGGTAGTTTGTGGTAAGCATTTCATTTCATTTACTTTCGATATTGTAAGTGTTTCGCTCTCGGTTGTGAGAGTGTGTTTGTGATCCCGGGTTGTTGGAGTCGCAAGTTCATTTTTGTATGATTTGACTTGTGAAGGTTTTTCACAAGTATTTCATAGTGGAAATCTTGAGTTAGGGTTTCTAACTCAAGTATCCGGAAGTGATCCGGGTGGTTGGGATGTAGGATCATCGGGAACAAATCGGGTAGACTTGGGTGGATCCGAACCCAGTAATATCGTTTGTTTGCGATTGTTTATTTGTTGTCGATTATTTACTATTTCGCATTTCCGCATTAATTGGTAGAGTTTGCAAGGTAATTAGGAATTAGCCTCTTAATTATTTTAAAGTACTATTCACCCCCCCCCCCCCCGCTAGTACTTGTGCAGTAGCTTAGCAGGGCATTACATTTGGTATCAGAGCCAAGTCTATACCTATGTCTGCCAACGACAACAAGACCGTTCGTCCACCTTCCGACTATAGCACCTTCAAGAACCGTGAAGGAGCGTCTTCGGTAATGGAAGGACATTCCTCAACGAGGCCTCCATTCTTCAACGGTACAAATTACGGGTACTGGAAATGCCAGATGGAAACTTTCCTCCGGAGTGCTTCACTATGGAGGGCCACGATGAAGGAGTATGTCGAGCCCGCTGAAGAAGATTTCGAGAAATGGACTCCTGCGGAGATCGTCGCGGAGGTAAGCAATGCCAAGGCAATAAACGCCTTGCAATGCGCTTTGGAGCCCGAGGACTTCAACAAGATATGCACATGTAAGAGTGCATATCAAATATGGAACTCCCTCCTCATCTTGCATGAGGGGACTAGTAGGGTAAGAGACTCCAAACTCGTAGTAGTTAATAAAGATTACGAGTTATTTCATATGCTACAAGGTGAGAAGATGAAGGAGTACTATGCTCGCTTCGTCGACATCACAAACGAGTTGGAAGCTCTCGGTAAGACCTACACCCAAAAGGAGAAAGTCTCGAAGATTATCGATGGACTTCTTTCTAGTTGGGAGAAACGTACCTTCGCCATCGAGGAATGTAATGATATGAAAACTTATACCGTTGTTCAACTAATGGGTACCTTGATGTCTTAGGAGGTACGCAAGGATAGCAAGTTGAAGTTGCAGGAAAAGATGAAGTCATACCTACAGCAAGACGAGCCAAAGAAGAAGGCTATTGCTTTCAAGGCCGCTCCATCTACTTCCACATCGACCGATGATGAAAACTTGGAAAACGAGTTGGACTTGGAGTCCATGGCTCTCATGGCCAAGAAGTTCAACCGGTTCTTCCGGAAAGGTAACTTCAAAAACAAGTCGAAGTTTAATTCTTCTAACGCCTCCTCTCCTTTGTGTTTTCAATGCAATAAGCCCGGACACAAGAAAGCGGAGTGTCCTCAAAACAAACACAAGGAGAAGTGGAAGGCGCCAAAGTTCGACAAGTCCAAGAAGTACAAGAAAGGGTACAAAAAGGGGCTTGTCGGGACTTTCACCGACTCCGATGATTCCTCTAGCGGAGAGTCAGATGATGAGCAAGTGGAGCAAGCACACATGTGCTTCATGGCTAGAGAGGAAAATGAACAAGGATCTTCCTCCGATGATAGCGACAACGAAGGCGATGAGGTAACAATGGATGACCTTAGGAATGCTAATTCTCAATTATGGTCTAAATACACTAAGTTAGTAAATAGGTATACTAAAGTAAAAGATGATTTTGCTAGCATTCAAATCTCGCCTAAAACTATCATCACCAACAACGACACCGTTGTTGAAGGGTTGAAGAATGAGATTGTTAATCTCAAGACTCAACTTGAACATGTTAGCATTGAGGATCCGAAAGAACACAAGATAGCGGATTTGATTTCTCAAAACTCGACTTTGAGTATTGAGAATGAGAATCTTAAATCTCGTGTTTATGTGCTCACATCGCAAGTTTCCACTTTGGATGCTTCTATGCATTCTCTCAACGAGAAATATGAGAACACATTATGCCGAATTAATAAATTCAATAAGGGTAAGGACCATTTGGATAAAATCCTAAGTGACTTACTTCCGGCCAATCACCACATTGGCTTGGGGAATACGATGGAAAGTTCATCCAAATCGGCCACTACTGTTGTTAGGCCAACTTCCAGTGACCCAACGAGTGGTAGCAAACACTCTATTGGTAGTTCATCTACCAATGGTGCTTCCACCTCGTCCACACCCTCTTTCGGAAAGAAACCCACTTTGGGTGGACCTCCAAAGAAGGGTCATGCCTACATGTACATCAATACTATGCCACGTAGGAACACACGTCCTACTCCACCGGCTCACACATATGATGATTTTTATGCTACACGTTCACGGGCACATGCACACCATGTGAGACACCCTCATGCACGTGTTCCCCCACATGCATATGTACACCCACATCATCGTATGAATAATTCTCATAATGCACCATTCCATCATGTTCCTTATGCCTATCCATGTCATGCATCACGTAGAAATCAACAACGCATGCATGCACCCAATAGGATGAGGGCTCCTAAAATCTTCACTATTTGGAGCCCAAAGGACATAAGCATGAATGAAAAACAAGTTTACATGAATGCTTATTTTTCGAATGTCGTGCATAGTGATAATTATGTGGGGAAGTCTAAGTCCAATTGGACTTGGCTTCCAAAGGTCTAATCTTTTGGACCCAATGACCTTGGGTACCATGATATGAAATTTTCTATCTTTAGGTACTCAAGAAAAAGAAACGGAGCAACAAATTTAAATTTAGCTCCAAAGGGAATTGGATACTCGATAGCGGGTGTTCAAAACACATGACATATGACACTCAATTGCTCTCCGGAGTGGTGCCCATTGCAAATGGAAACCGCGTCGTCTTTGGAGGCAACGAGAGTGGAACCATCATAGGTGTTGGTAAAGTGGGTAATCCTTCTAAACCCCTAATATGTGATGTTTACCTTGTTAAAGGATTAAACCACAATCTCATTTCAATAAGCCAACTTTGTAATAAAGGTTACAAAGTTAGCTTTGCGAAAGGAATGTGCCATATTTTAAGAAAAGATAATAATGAATTATTGTTTTCCGGCACACGCCATAAGGATATATATATCCTAAATCTTCCAAGATCACATGAACAATGTCTCATTGCCAAAACAAGTGAACAACACTTATGGCATCGACGTTTTGGTCATGTGAACTTTGGAACACTATTTAAGCTTTCCAAGTTAAATTCTATTAGAGGCTTCCCTAAGCTAGTCTTTCAAAAGAAAAGCTTTTGTGACTCGTGTCAACAAGGCAAGCTTCCAAAATCGTCGTTTAAACCTAAGAAAAGCATTTCTTCTAAGCGGCCACTAGAGCTATTACATCTAGATTTATTTGGGCCAAGTAGAGTTGCTTCATTAGGAAATGCCTGATATGGACTTGTCATCGTTAATGACTTTTCTAGGTTTACTTGGGTATTTTCATTATGTAATAAAAATGATGCTTTCGAAAACTTCACAATTTTTGTTAAGAAAGTACACAATCTCTTAGGAACCACCATTGTCACTATTCGTAGTGATCATGGAGGTGAATTTGAGAATGAGTCTTTTGAGACATTTTGTGATGAAGTTGGTATTACGCATACCTTCTCTTTCCCTCGTGCACCTCTCAAAATGGTGTAGTTGAGAGAAAGAATAGGACGCTAGTGGAGTGTGCTCGCACTATGCTTAATGATAGCCAACTTGGCCATCAATTTTGGGCTGAAGCGGTACACACCGCTTGTTATGTGTTTAATAGAATACTTTTGAGGCCCGGCACTAAACAAACTTGTTATGAATTGTTGTTTGGTAGGTTGCCTCAAGTTAAACATTTTCGTGTTTTTGGTTCAAAATGTTTTATTAAGAACACGTATGGTAGTTTGGACAAATTCGATCCAAGATCCGATGAGGTGATTTTTGTTGGGTATTCTTCGCGTAGCAAAGCCTACCGGATATACAACAAACGAACCTCAACGATCGAGGAATCGCTTCATGTTTCATTTAATGAAGGATTTGTTCCAACTAGAATTACTAATGATGATGACTCCATGGATGTTTTATGTGATTCAATTGGTAATTCTAACTCTATTGACTCTATTGATTCTATTGATACTAACCCGACTAATGAAGTTGTTGAGAATGTTCCTAGTGATCAAGGAATTCCCAAACGGCTTCATACCGTTCGTGACCATCCTCATGAGCAAGTCATTGGCAATATCTATGATAGTGTCAAGACGAGATCTCAAGTCAACCACTTCGCTCTTGTGCCTTTGCCTCCTTGATAGAGCCAAAGAATGTTAATGAAGCATGCGAAGATAGCGCTTAGATCCTTGCCATGGAAGAGGAACTCATTCAATTCGAGAGGAATGAGGTTTGGAGCTTGTTCCATTGCCATCGAAGAACCACATCGTCATAGGGACAAAGTGGATCTTCAAGAACAAGACCGACGAAAACCAAGTCGTCGTCCGGAACAAAGCTCGGTTAGTAGCTCAAGTCTATCGGCAAGAGGAAGATATCGATTTCGAAGAATCCTTTGCTCCGGTAGCTAGATTAGAATCAATTAGATTATTGTTATCTTTTGCATGCCATAAGGATTTTAAATTATTTCAAATGGATGTAAAAAGTGCGTTTTTAAACGGAGATGTTGTTGAGAAAGTTTATGTTTCTCAACCTCCGGGTTTTATAAATGAAAAATTTCCAAATCATGTTTTTAAACTTAAGAAAGCTCTTTACGGTTTGAGACAAGCTCCTCGAGCTTGGTATGACCGTTTAAAGAATTTTCTTTTGGATTTAGGTTTTAAAATGGGAGAAGTTGATTCCACATTATTTGTTAAGTATTCGAACAATGATATAATTTTAGTTCAAATTTATGTTGATAATATCATTTTTGGTGCTACTAACTTTGTTCTTTGTGAAGAGTTTTCTAATGTGATGAAGGATCAATTTGAGATGAGCCACATGGGTGAGCTCAAATATTTCTTAGGTCTCCAAATTCGCCAAATGAATGATGCAATCTTCATCCACCAAACGAAGTATACGGTGGAGTTGCTAAAGCGATTTGGAATGGAGAATGCCTCCGGGAAGAAGACTCCAATGAGCACGACTACACATCTTGATAAAGATGCGGGCGGAAAAGATGTAGACATTCGTCTATATCGAGGTATGATAGGTAGTTTACTATATCTTACCGCAAGTAGGCCCGATATTATGTTTGCCGTATATGTATGTGCTCGTTATCAGTCTCAATCTAAGGAGTCACACTTAGTAGCGGTAAAACGTATTTTCCGTTATCTAAGTTACACACTTGATTTTGGATTACTTTATCCAAAATCTAGCACGCATGAGTTAATCTCATATAGTGACGCAGATTATGCGGGATGCAAATCCGACAGGAAAAGTACTAGTGGCACTTGCCATTTTATAGGAAATTCTCTTGTCTCTTGGTTTTCCAAGAAGCAGAATTCCGTATCAATTTCAACCACCGAGGCGGAATATATTGCCGTCGGTGCCGCGTGTGCTCAAGTTCTTTGGATGAGACACACACTTAAAGACTTTGGTATAAACTGTGATACTTGCACTATCATGGTGGACAACCAAAGTGTAACATGTCTCTCTAAGAACCCGGTACACCATTCCCGTTCGAAACACATAGATGTCCGACACCAGTTCTTAGATGATCATGTTGCTAAAAAGAACATCATATTAGTGTACGTTGAAACCCAGAAGCAAAGCGCCGATATTTTCACGAAACCCCCTAAAGGAAGACTCCTTTGTGCGGTTATGTCGAGAATTGAGGATTATGGGTGAATCCGAGATTTATGATTCATTTTTATTCAATAATCTTGCATGCTATGAAACTTCATTATATTTGCACATGCTAGATTAATTGAAATTTTCTGGATTTTTATTGAATTTTCGGAATTTTCGCTCGATTTGTTCGTAATCGTCAAATTTCATATTTTCGATGTTTAATGGGGTAGTTTAATGATTAATGAGAGTATTTTAATGTTTCGTCGAAGTGTGATTAGGAGAGAAATCAAAATTTCAAAATTTTCAATTTTTGGACTCTCTTAGTCGGTCCAAGGTCATTGGCCGACCGACTAGATTCAGTTCTAGTCGGTCAGTGAATGAGCTTAGACCGACTAATTCTTGTCAGGAAATTTGGCTTCAGTTACTGTTTACAACTAGTCAGTTCAAGCTCATTGACCGACCGACTAGATCGTGATCTAGTCGGTTAGTGCTTGAACTGTGACCGACTAGTTGTGACGGGGACTGTCTTGTCTTTTCACATTCCGATCGACTAATAGCTCCCCCCCAACAGACTTCTTTCATTTCCAGTCGATTCTCTCCTCTCTCTCTCAGCCAAAACCCCTGACCCCTTGGCCTTCCTCCCTCTCCGATCGTCGATTCCGACCAACTCCGACCATCTCTCCGGCCGCCGATCTCTCCTAGGGTTTGATCTCTCCTCCCTCTCCTAGCTCGAGGGTTCATTTTCTAGATCTTAGGGTTAGAATCTCGGCTAGGGTTTCACTTGATTTCGACCTAGGGTTTGCTAGGGTTTCGACTTTCTAGGGTTTTGGATCTCTAGTGTTCGTGCTTTGTCTCGTCGCGCTAATGGCGAAGACAAGGATTCTGATCCGTCCTACGAGCCCATCACCCATGACCGTAGAACCATCCCCTACGGATCCCGATCAACCTACGCGAACCCCTCCTAGACGCCGTTCGTAAACAACCCAACCTTCTTCGTCTTCGCCTCCTTTTAAGCGTAAGAGGACGGCGACTTCGAAACCCCGTGCCCAATCTCAGCCCAAGTCAAAGCCAGTGTCTTTTCGTGCTCCCACTCCACCCGGTGCTTCGGATTCCGACGCCGAGTATATACCTGAGACTGAGACCTGTAGGGATCCCTCACCTCCTCCTAGGCAACCTAAGTCTAGCTCTCGACCACGTACCCATCAGCCTAAGGGAAAGGCTCCGATGCCGGTGGGCGGTGTCGATATTTCGTTGTGTCACGACGACCCGTTGTGTCTCGCGGCTTACAACCATATCGAACACTGTACGCTGCTTCTGGAGCATTTCGTTCAGTTTTCTGACTTCATAGGGCTAGCTGACCTTCTGTCGTCTTCAGAAATCCGAGGCGAGTTGATAGGTATCTCCTCACGGCAGAAATCCGAGGAGATACCTATCAACTCGCCTAAGATTTCTGCCGTCTTCAGAAATCTGTCGTCTGGCCTCCTCCCCTCTGACATTTCTGTCGATGATATCTCTTCACTTGATCCGGTCATTCTTTCTGAGATCTTCCATGAGATTCCTCCCTCCATGATTGGCGTCCCCTCCAAGTCATTCAAGCCAAATGCCTGGGTCCTAAACTTGATCTTGAATTCGTGCTTACTTCCTAAGTACGGCTCATCTTCTTTGCCATCCCAGCCATTTCTGAAGTTGATCTATGCCATCTTCTTGGGTAGCGAGATTAACTGGGCCCGGATTATACTCGATAAGATGGATTCTTTCGAGTGTATTCAGAAGTCCATGAAGTCTGCGCATATCCCATATCCATGCTTGTTGACCCTTGTTTTTCACCACTTCCGTGGCACACTTCCACCTGACGATGAGCGTCCCCTTGGTCCCCCTCTGAACGTGACGGTCGTCAAGAAATCTCTTGCGGCGCTCCGTCACGTTCAGAGGACGACACCTTCAGCATCTGCCTCTGCCTCTGCCTAAGCTGCTCCCTCTACCACTCTTGACGAGCTCATGCGTTCAATGCGACGTGTGGAGTCTCGTTATGCTCGTACCGAGGAGATTCTTTATCGTATCACTCGTCACCTTGGTATTGAGATCCCTCCGTCAGTCTCTGACGAGGAGGAGTTGGACGAGGAGGAGATTGAGGAGATTGTGCGTGTTTCTACTCGTGCCCCCGAGGGCACTTCTGGAGCTGCTACCTCTTCTGCTGGTGACCCCGATAGCACACCTGCTGCCACCGTTCCTGCGGTGGATACCACTTCTGGTGCTCCCGAGGCCACTACCGTCGCTCCCGTGGACACTTCAGCTGACCCGGTGACCACCACTCCTGCTGCAGAGCCTGCTGCTGCTGCAGATCCTGCCACTGTCTCATGAGTTTCTTTGAGGCCTCTCCCGATGCACATTAGATGATATCTCTTGTAGTAAGAGAGTGTGGGTTAGGATATTTTGGGTGGTTTTGTGGTTATGATTTTTGATACTTTTGGATGTATACTGATGTATCTCTGATGATGTTATATGTTTTGATATTTTGATGTTGTATTGTGTGCCCCGATCGTTGGATCGATGTTATGTATGTCGGTGATGTATCTTTTTGGATGTACTCATGCTTTATATATATATATATATATATATATATATATATATATATATATATATATATAGACATCGATGTTGACATTTCATTCTCTTGTGTACATTTAATATTTTATGTCTCTGATGTTTGATTTCGTCGCTCGACGATAATACTTGGTTAAATAGATTTCATTTTATGGAAACATAGAATTGTTTTCCATGCACTAAATTAACCAAGAATGTTGATATTGGAGAGTATATTCCATAACTCAATTCGTAAAATTAATTTGAGTTTTGATGATTTTATTTATCGATTTTCGACTTTGGTCTCATTGACACGCCTAGATTTCATTCGTATTTTTCTTTGGTGTCATTTGGACCGTGGTCGTATTCTACGACTCCCGTGCTTTTATTTGAAGCCATTGTTGTTGTCGTTGATCTCCTCCCACTCTTTTTGCTAATGCCAAAGGGGGAGAGATATAATAATGACATGTGCTAAATGATAATTTAAGCATTTTTCCAAGAATCTAATTTGATATGTTAGATTCAGGGGGAGTTAAGATATAAAAATTGGATTTCAATTCCTAGATTTCAATATTTGATTCTCATTTTATACTTTACTCGTCTGCTTGATGCGTATTATTATTATTCATTTTTGGAATTAATGTGTCATCAATGCAGGGGGAGTAAGTAAATTACATTTGAATCATTATTTTTGATTATTATTTATGTTGGTTTGTCATCACCAAAAAGGGGGAGAATGTTGGATATTGGACTCCCTGGATTTGGTTTTGGATTATGAACAAACATAAATATATTGTGAACTAACAATTTGTGAGCGCATTTATGGAGATCATCGCCAAATTCATTTGAACATCCAAAGCGACGTCTCGAGACTTCTCAAAGCACGTGATCGTATGCCTAAAGCTTCGTTGAAGCTCTTGGACCATTTTAGAAGTCATGAAGATTCGGATCGAAGCTTTCAAAGACGGTTCGTCAAGTTTAATTTATAGTCTTTTTAGCTTCGTTCCGTAGAATGTTAAGCCTTGAGTTGGTCTAATGTTTTAATCTTCATATCACTCCTATCTTAGACATAGGAACTTGTAAGAAGTCCATACAAACTTTCCCGAAGCATCGCGCTTCGATTCACGACTTCTTGTGCATGTTAGTTGGAAGAACCAACCGACTAGATGGTGATCTAGTCGGTCGGCAATCCTTCTTGGACCGACTAGTTTGCCTTCTCAAATCATAGCTCTTTACTGTTTACAGTTAGTCGGTCTACGTTGACTCACCGACCGACTAGTTTGTGAACTAGTCGGTCAGTGATGCTTCTTTGACCGACTAGTTGAGCTTCTACTGTACATGCCAAGTTACTGTTTGTCGTTAGTCGGTCCATGTACATTTGGCGACCGACTAGTTGATGAACTAGTCGGTCAACTTTTGTTCTTGGACAGACTAATTCTATTTGTTCTCAGACTTTGTGTTTTATCTCTTAGTCGGTCTAAGTTAACTCACCGACCGACTAGTTGTGAAACTAGTCGGTTGGCAAGTGTGCTTTGACCAACTAGTTCCTTAAGTCTGAACTTCGACCTATTCCCTGTTCACCACTTAGTCGGTTCATGTTGATTGACCGACCGACTAGTTGATGAACTAGTCAGTCGGTGGTTGTTCTTTGACCGACTAGTTTGGTTCAGAATAGAGCCGTTGGAGCTTTAATTGAAACGTTTCTCTCTCTCTCTCTCTCTCTCTCTCTCTCTCTCTCTCTCTCTCTCTCTCTCTCTCTCTCTCTCTCTCTCTCTCTCTCTCTCTCTCCCCCCTCTATCCTATATATACTTGATGAGCTGCATTCATTGCACTCAAGGCTGATATTAAGACAAGTTTAGAGATCAAAGAGAAATAATTCCCTCTCATTCAAAGCTCATTCATTCCAATCTTGAATCTCTTCTCACTCTTATTTCAAAAGAGAGATTCATTTATTTGTGAGCCTTCCAAGCCAAGTGCTTGATCCTAGGTCACCATCAACCTCATAGCTCTCCATTGATGGTCATCTACTTGGAGCTAGGGTCTGGTGCCTCTTCATCTTCCTCAAAATCATCCTTGCCCTAATTCGTAAGTTTACTCAAGGCATAGGTATTTTGTGGTAAGCATTTCATTTCATTTACTTTCGATATTGTAAGTGTTTCGCTCTCGGTTGTGAGAGTGTGTTTGTGATCCCGGGTTGTGGGAGTCACAAGTTCATTTGTGTATGATTTGACTTGTGAAGGTTTTTCACAAGTATTTCATAGTGGAAATCTTGAGTTAGGGTTTCTAACTCAAGTATCCGGAAGTGATCCGGGTGGTTGGGACGTAGGATCACCGGGAACAAGTCGGGGAGACTTGGGTGGATCCGAACCCAGTAATATCGTTTGTTTGCGATTGTTTATTTGTTGTCGATTATTTACTATTCCGCATTTCCGCATTAATTGGTAGAGTTTGCAAGGTAATTAGGAATTAGCCTCTTAATTATTTTAAAGTACTATTCACCCCCCTCCCCTCTAGTACTTGTACAGTAGCTTAGCAGGGCATTACATAACTCCCAACATCTCATCCTGCCACTCCCGCGCGCTAGGATTCGATGTCTACGCTAAGGGCATGAGCTATGGCTAGGGAGTCAACTGCCAAGTTTATTCCCCCTTGGCCCAACGGTCAAAGGCGGTCTATTTCCCTCCGATGACAATAAAACACCCCGAATAACCAATAGATTCATATTCCCTATCGATATCATAGTCCTATGGATGCATTAAGGAGAACCCACGAAGGGGTTTCCACCAAAATCCCAGATTTGGGAACTACTCACAAATTTTATCTAAAAAGCAATATAAATAAAAATCAACCGTTAAAACATAATCAGGCGATTGAAATGCGGTAGTAGTAATGCAATTAAGATAATACCAAAGTTTGACAAAGATCTGAACACTTACAAATAACCAAAAAATTCCAACCGTCACAATAGGGAAAAAAGACAGAAAAATAATCAGCTCCTGTTTCTGGAAACCTAGGGCTTATATATATAGAAAACGACATCACCCGATCGGTTGAAGTATCAACCGATCGGGTGAGCTGATGCGATCTTTGGCAGCGGTCTTCAGAAACTTCACCTGGTCAGGTGACACGATCGGTTGGCGGAAGTAACTAGTCGTTTGGATCTTGCGGTCACCGGGTGAACCGATCGGTTGATAAATCAACCGATCGGTTGGAAACGCCGCCCAAAAGACAGAAAGTTGCGATGTTTTGGCAGGGTCAGCTGGCCATCGGGTGAGCTCTCTGGGTCGTGTCTTGGGGGAATCGGCTATAGATGAACCGATCGGGTGAAGGTCACCCGATCGGTTAGAGTTCAGCTTCAATTTCCCGAGAAGACAGTTGGGCTGAACCGGTCGTCGAACCGGTCAGTTGATGCTCACATTGCTTCAGCTGCTGTCCGGGTCGTGCACGTGTGCATCACCCGATCGGTTGGTTGTATCCAACTGATCAGGTGGGGGGCTAAAAGATAGAAATCTTGGTCGTTTAACCCCCTGGATCACGTGTGACTCCTCCCGTTGCTCTGGGGACTTATGATATCTTCGTTATGTGTCTCCTATGCTGGCAAACTCCTGCAAACACGCAAAAACACAAAGAAGTGAAAGAAAAGTAGAAAATACGAGAAAATGGATACGGGACGGCGGAAAATAACGGAAAAACACAAAGAAGACATGCGTGAATATATAAAATACACACACACACGTCATCAAGCCTTCTACAGTCGACTGTGATACACAGCTCAAGTCATCATTTCTATTGACTCTAGTTAAGCTTTTCGCATCAGTCGACTGATGCTCAGTTTACAGTCGCTGGTATATTTACAGTCGCCTGTGAAATGGCCAACAGTCGTCTGAGTAGCGTAAGTGCAAACCCTGCCTCTTTCTGTTTTTCTCCATCTCCTGCAGCAGTCGACTGATGAAGGCTTTACAGTCGCCTGTCTATTTAACAGTCGATTGTATCCTTGTCATCAATCGCCTGTATGATTTCTGGAGAAAGAGTGCAGCTCTTTGTTTTATTCCATTCCCTGCAGCAGTCGACTGCTGAAGGTTTTACAGGCGCCTGTCATGTGTACAGTCGACTGTATTGACTTCATCAGTCGACTGTCGTGGTTCAAATTATAGCCGTTGGATATTTTCTAGCCGTTGGACAGTCAACTGTCATTTTTTCATCAGTCGACTGTCAGTGACGATTCTGCCCAGAAACTAGTCGTTGCAGCTTTTTGTTTTAGCTGTGTCCTTGGGTTTTGAGGGTTGATATAGGGTTCCTATATATATGAGAGGGTTGAGTTCATAGGATCTTCTTGATGCAATTGCAAATCATTAGAGATTGATTAAGCCACTCTCAAACTCTCTCAATCTTTGAGCTCTCATTCCTCTTCATGCATTGAAGTCCAGCTCAAGGGAAATCATCCAAGTGCTTTCAATCAAATCTCAACACTTGGAGATCCTCTTCCATGCCTTGCATTCATCTATGAGTTAGCATATCAAGGCATAGGTAAGAGTATTTATTTTACTTGGTGTTTCTTTGTAACACTAATTCTCTTTGTGGGAATTAGTCTTTCTCTCTTTGTGGGAGTTTATCTCTTTGTGGGATTAGGATATTCTCTTAGTGTGAATAACTCTCTTTGTGGGAGTAACTCTCTTAGTGGGAGTTTGGTGTCCTAGTGTAGGGCTAACCCTAATTCTCTGAGTGGGAGTTAGTAATTATCTAGGTGGGAGTTTGACCCCTGTGTAGGGTTGGTTGGGTCCTTGTGTAGGGCAAAATCCTCTTGGTGAGGTCTCTCTCTTTGTGAGAGTATATCTCTTTGTGGGATTTGTATTCACTTCTCTTTGTGGGATTATAGTGAATATTGGTGTGGCTGGACGTACCCAAGTTTGGGGAACCAGGGTATATTCTTGTGTTTGCGTTTGGATTGATTGTATCAATTATTTCCTCTTGCATTTATTATTCCGCATTTGCAAGTTTAATTTTAATTGGACAATTTATTGCCATTACACTATTCACCCCCCTCTAGTGTGTTGTTAGAATTGCAAGGGTAAGGCGATCCTTACAATTGGTATCGGAGCGAGGTTATAGCATACTACAACGATGGCATTCAATGCCTCATCCGCGTCTCATGAAGAAGGTCATTCAACCGTTCGACCCTCACTCTTCAACGGAACCAACTACCCAAGTTGGAAGATCAGGATGATGATCTACATAGAGGGTCAAGACCTATGGGACATCACGGAGGTGCCATTTGAGAAGCCCACTACACCTGTGGCTTCAAGGACAAAGGCGGAGAAGGACTCAATCAAATTCAATACGATGGTTATGAATGCATTCCATTGCGCCCTCTCTACAAATGAGTTCAACCGCATCTCCATGTGCAAAACGGTCAACGAAATTTGGCATACTTTGGAGATATGTCATGAAGGGACTACAAAGGTAAAGAAATCTAAACTAACCGTGTTTAGATCTAAATATGAAATGTTTAAGATGCAGGAAGGAGAAAGCATTTCAGAGATGTTCACAAGGTTCATAGATATCGTGAACGCTTTGGAGGGACTTGGGAAGATGATTTCCCAAGAGGATCATGTAGAGAAGATCATTGACTCTCTCACACCTCATTGGGAGTCAAAGGCCAACGGAATTTTGGAGTCATATGACACGTCCAAATACACTGTTGAGGAGTGCATTGGAAATCTCATGGCGTACGAAGTGAAGCTTCAACACAAGAAGGAGATTCAACCATCGAAGCCCGAGAAGCCGGAGAAGCACAAGGGTGTTGCATTCCATGCCAAGGAGGAGCCAATCAAATGGAGGAAGAAATTCCATCGAGAAGCACCTAGTGAAGAAGATGAGCTATAAGAGGCGAGTGGAGAAGAAATTGAGGATCTTACCGAGCAATTCAAGGCATTCCTCAAGTGCAAGCAAGGTAAGTCTTTGTCAAAGTTTGCCTCCAATTCTAACAAGGTTCCTACTTGTTACACTTACAGTGGAAAAAGTCACTTATCTACCGAATGCCCTTCCAAACCCAACAAAGAAATTTACAAGGGTAAAGGGAAGAAGCATTGGAAAGGGAAGTCCAAGTCCAAAAATCACAAGAAGGGACTTGTCGGGACGTTTGATGATTCGAGTGAGGATACATCAAGTAACGAAGAAGAGGATGCAAATGAGGATGCTCACGCGTGCTTTGTAGCAATTGATGTTCCTACACCTATCCCCTCTGGCTCAAATGCAGATGAGTTGGAAGCATGGCTCAACTCCTATGAGGAATCGTGCCTAATGGCAATCGAGGAGAAGTCATCATCAAGCTCTAGCGAGGAAGAAGGCGATGAGAGATTGAGGAGAAGATCTTATACGGGGAGCTTGAATATCGTTTCGGTATGGTTTTCGAAAATGCTAGTAAGTGCATCAACTCTTACAATAAATTAAAAGCAAAATATAAGATTGCTAAGAGTAGATTGCATGAACTAGAAATTGCTAGTGTAATCCATGATGAAATGCATGATTGTGACACTAGTGAGAGAGATACACTTCTGTCTCAAGTTAAGGAATTGAGTTTGTCTAATGATAATCTTGTTACTCAAACCCTTAGCTTAGAAACTCGCATTCAACAACTTACGTTGAAATGTGAAGAGGAATCCCGTAAGCTCAAAAACTTTGTGTATTCTAGGTATTCACTCCACGATTTGCTTGAAAAACAACATCCGGCAAATTATAGAGGAGTTTTGGGATATATTCAGAATGTGGTACCCAAACCCACCTCTAATTCCTCTTATGGTGAAAATACAAGAAATATTGCTAAAGCACCGAAGAAGAATCACCAAGCTTTCTTGTATAACAATAACACCAACAAGAAGCATGTAATTCACAAGGTGATGAGGAAGAATGAAAACTCTTCATTTTTTGCTAAGAAGCAAAATCCATATTCTATGCATGCCAAGAAATTCTTTTCTACACCTAAGCATGCCACATCCACTCCTCTTGCAAAGACAAAACCCTTGCCTAGGAAATCCTTGAGTTTATGGATTCCCACTAAGGTTAGTGTGCAAGAGAGGGATAGTTATATCAACTCTCTAGTTAGGGATGTGATCACCTCATGTGATTACATTAGAAAATCAAACTCCTCTTGGGTTTGGTTCCCTAATGTTTAGGTTCCTCACACATATGCATATTGCATGGGTATTGTGCTTAAATGTTTATTTTAGCATAACCATTGTTTGTGTGTGTTTCATGATTTTGAAAATGTTTCAAACTTATTTTTTTCATGAAAATGGGAATCTTGGGGAAACATTGACATACATGCATTTGTTGATCCATATGTATGTCAATGAGGGAGTTAATATGTTGTATGTTCAAAATATTTTAAAACATATTTTGACTCTCATTTCGGGGTGTGTTTGAGATCATTAATTACAATTGGTTAGTTTTGGTCTCAAACTAAACCCCTTAGATATTGCTAACATGTTTCATGTTATATTTTCGTTTGGCAATATCATTGTGTGTCATTGAAGCTTGATTTTTCTATATCTATTGCTTTGATACACTTTTGGGCCCATGTCTCCAATATATGTATATCAATTGGTAAAGAGGATTATTCTCCAAGATTCATTATCTACACTTGGTATTACCTCAATTGTTAGAGATTGTTTATCTCCTACTTTACAATTGGTATTAGATCATATAAGTCAAAATTTGACCTTTTCTATGATCTAAGGGGGGCATGTGATAATGATTGATACCCACTAAATTTTACAAATTTGGTATCGTACATCTCCTTATATCTTGCATATTGTCACATATTTGATTAAGATGACAAGGGGGATATTTATGATGTCCACCTTTTTGACGATGTCAATGGGGAGAGATATATGCATTATGTAAATATAATTCTTGTATTTCATACATATGCATTTGGGGAGAGATATATCTTTGGGGAGAGATATATGGGATTGTATAAACCATTCATGTTTGCATGATATTGTCTATTGCAATTGGTTTATGTAATCCATGTCTACCTATTATATGTCACCATGTTATCTCATTATTTCATTTGGTATAATGAATATTTACTATTGTGTATCTCATTTTACATTTGGTGCATATAAGTAGGTATGTTTTACATAATGTGTGTCATCATCAAAAAGGGGGTGATTGTTGGGTATTGGTGTTTCATACCAATGTTATTTTGATGATGATCACAACATTATGTTGTTGCTAATGACTCTCTTGTTTTAGTCTCATAGTTACATTTCAAGAATATCATTTTTGGAGACTAAACACTTGGTGCAAGGATGGACATCAAGTGGAGAAGGGCCAAAGCTTGGCCTCAAGGGGTGCCAAAGCTTGGAGATGATGGAGAGCATCAAGGCATCAAGATTGAAGACATAGACTCTAAGGAAAGCAATGTAATCCATGTAATATTTCCTTTATGCTTTCTCTCTCATTTGAGTCTAGGTTTATATAATGCCTTGATAGATGATCTACTTATACATGTATATGCATTTAACCATCTTAGTGATCCTTAGGTTAACATAGAATCAAACCCAGTAGGCTCATCTTGACCAAAGACTCATTTGGAGTCTTTGGTTCTCCAACAGTCGCTTGCTGAAGAGTACACAGTAGACTGGGTGATTTCCAGTCGCCTGTCGAGCCTTCTACAGTCGACTGTGATGCACGGCTCAAGTCATCATTTCTATTGACTCTACTTGAGATTTTCGCATCATTCGACTGATGCTCAGTTTACAGTCGCCTGTATATTTACAGTCACCTGTGAAATGGCCAACAGTCGTCTGAGTACCGTAAGTGCAAACACTGCCTCTCTCTGTTTTTCTCCATCTCCTGCAGCAGTCGACTGATGAAGGGTTTACAGTCGCCTGTCTATTTAACATTCGACTGTATCCTTGTCATCAGTCGCATGTATGCTTTTTGGAGAAAGAGTGTAGCTCTCTGTTTTATTCCATTCCCTGCAGCAGTCGCCTGCTGAAGGTTTTACAGGCGCTTGTCCTGTGTACAGTCGACTGTATTGACTTCATCAGTCGACTGTCGTGGCTCAGATTATAGCCGTTGGATATTTTCTAGATGTTGGACAATCGACTGTCATTTGTTCATCAGTCGACTGTCAATGACGTTTTTGCCTAGAAACTAGCCGTTGCAGCTTTTTGTTTTTAGCTGTTTCCTTGGGTTTTGAGGGTTGATATATGGTTCCTATATATATGAGAGGGATGAGTTCATAGGATCTTCTTGATGCTATTGCAAATCATTAGAGATTGATTAAGCCACTCTCAAACTCTCTGATTTCCCTTTTTGAGCTCTCATTCCTCTTCATACATTGAAGTTCAGCTCAATGGAAATCATCCAAGTGCTTTCAAGCAAATCTCAACACTTGGAGAGCATCTTCCATGCCTTGCATTCATCTATGAGTAATCATCTCAAGGCATAGGTAAGAGTATTTATTTTACTTGCTGTTTCTTTGTAACACTAATTCTCTTTGTGGAAATTAGTCTTTCTCTCTTTGTGGGAGTTTATCTCTTTGTGGGATTAGGATATTCTCTTAGTGTGAATAACTCTCTTTGTGGGAGTAACTCTCTTTGTGGGAGTTTGGTGTCCTAGTGTAGGGCTAACCCTAATTCTCTGAGTGGGAGTTAGTAATTCTCTAGGTGGGAGTTTGACCCCTGTGTAGGGTTGGTTGGATCCTTGTGTAGGGCAAAATCCTCTTGGTGAGGTCTCTCTCTTTGTGGGAGTATATCTCTTTGTGGGATTTGTATTCACTTCTCTTTGTAGGATTATAGTGAATATTGGTGTGGCTGGACGTACCCAAGTTTGGAGAACCATGGTATATTCTTGTGTTTGCGTTTGGATTGATTGTGTCAATTATTTCATCTTGCATTTATTATTCCGCATTTGCAAGTTTAGTTTTAATTGGATAATTTATTGCCATTACACTATTCACCCCCCCTAGTGTGTTGTTGTTAGTATTGCAAGGGTAAGGTGATCCTTACACGTCTTCGGTCATAAGTCGAAGGGCCTACGCCTCTCGCCTCTGAACGACTTCGTTAAGGTGTCAGCCACAAGCCGAAGGTGACACCCCCCCCCCCCCCCCCCCCCCCCCGCAACTGAACGACGTTCATTACTTCTTCGGTCATAAGTTGAAGGGGCTACGCCCTTTGCCACCGAACGACTTTGTTAAGGCGTCAGCCTTAAGCCGAAGGGGCCACCCCCTCGTGAATGAACGACCTTCATTACGTATTCAGTCATAAGTCGAAGGGGCTTCACCACTTGCTACCGATCGAATTCGTTAAGGCGTCAGCCTTAAGCCGAAGGGGCCACCCCCTGCAAATAAACGACTTTCATTACGTCTTCAGTCATAAGTCGCAGGGCTACTCCCCTCACCACCGAATGACTTCGTTAAGTCGTCAGCAGTAAGCTGACGAGGCCACCTCCTCGCAACTGAATGGCCTTCATTACGTCTTTGGTCATAATTCAAAGGGATACGCCCCTCGACACCGAACGAATTTGCTAAAGCATCAGCTGTAAGCCAATGGGCTAGCACCCTCGCAACTGAACGAATCTACTTAGTCATCGGCCGTAAGACGAAGGGGCCGTATCCCTCGCAACCGAATGATTCTCATCGTCATCAGTCATAAGCCGATGGGACCAACCGCTCGCAACTGAACGATGCAACTTCCGTCATCGGCCGTAAGCCGAAGGGACCATGTCCCTCGCAACCGAACGACGTCTGTCGTTAACCGTGGGTTGAGGGCCCAATTCCTCTCAACCGAACGACAATCCCCATCGTCGGCCGTAAGCCAAAGGGGCAACCCCATCGCCACCGAACGACATTTCTCCACCCGACTGATTGACCAAAGTTTATTCTTTCTTTCGATTAAATACATCGCCCGATCTCAACCTTCACAATCGGGTGAACTCTGGTGATGGGGGTCATTGTTAAGTACATGGGCCCAGCCCATTAAGCAAGTAGATAAATTCTATTGGCTGGACGAAGACGGCCCGTGGCCCGTAACATTTGGGTTGAATGAGTCAACCCAACCTCCTCATAGCCCATTACTCTTGGGTTTGACTAAGTCAAATCTCCTCATTAAATGGCCCATTTTAATAGCCTTAATTATAGTAATAAATGGCCAGCATAAATGTTTTGGGGGGCGTTACTCCTTTTGTGGACTAATTCAAAGCCCACTAATGAGACAATTAGTTGTTACTTAATGTGGATGGAAGTTACAAGGAAAAGGGAGAGAGAATAAATATACCCAGGATCCAGGAAAAGAGGAGGCCAGATCTCGTACATGAGATCTCCAAATAATGGCTAAGTACCATACAAAATATACTCTCTCATCCCTCACTCTAATATTTTCCTCTTCATCTTGCTTTTTAGTTTTTCATCTAATGGAGACTAACTTGAGCGTCGGAGGGAGATCGGTCAGGCCCCAACCCCGATCCCCTAATGATTTTCTCATGTTGCAAGATTATGGAGATATCGCGAAGCTAGAAAAACATCCATCTGTGAAGTCCGATCCTAGCACCCTCGACCCGTTCACAGGTCCCATCTATCAGCCGTCGAAGGATCGATCCAACAGAAGCATACTCGTCGGCCCAATTATCGTTTCGGTCATTTTTGGCCTTAACAAGTTCTATCAAAGCTGATTTTGTTTAACATCCGCCTTTGTGAGGATACCATGTTTTAAAAAAAGTTTGGTCAGGAAGGTTCTCCCTGGGAGTTCAATCTGCGCGATGTCATCCGATCATGCCAAATAATAGAGGGTACAGTTCTTGTTCTTATAAATAAAATTCTATAGTTTTCTTTCACTACCTCATCATTGTTCATCTTGGACTGCCTCCAAACATATCAGCTTTTGTTTAATTTTGTTGATATTAGTACAGAGATCTGTCTGAAGAAATAGGTTGTGATACAGTCATGTAAGTAGAGCACATTGTCATTGAATGTATGGTCATTTTTTGTAGATATAATCAGATTTTGACTAAAGACATGCTATTCAAGCTGCTCATTCAGCGACTATCTGTTTATTCATCACATACTCATCAGCTGGTGTTGCACAATGTAACAATCTGAAAACACTTCAACCTCATCTTACCCTCAAAACTTCCAACAGACATGTCTATTTCTATTTTCTGTTGTGAGCAAATCTGCAATGCATCTGGCATTTAATGGAATTTAACATGGTTGATGTGTGTCCCTTTGTGCAGTTAGTGAGCATATAAGTAATGCATAAGCCACTGGTGTTCACCTAAGCGATGGACAAAACCAGGATTCTTATTCTACAGCTGCACAAGTTGGTCAACCAACTCCAGCATCTTTAGCTAATAATTTACATATGGCTTTGAGTTTGTGAAGAAAAGCCTTTCAGCAGAGGGTTTTGATGTTGTTTATGACATAAACGGTTACTATTTTCATCTTATTGTCGTGGTTAATTAGGTTCTTGGTTGTAAAATTTTTTTATGTTAGTTTGGTTCTTGGTTGCTGAATTGTAGTAATGTGCAGATATACTCTACGTCTTCTTGGGGGTGCAAAGGGAACTGAACTTCATTGAACATAACATTGAACATAACAGTAAATTTGGATGGAAGCAGTGAGTGTTTCTTGATCAAACATATGTTTTTTATTTTTTTGGGTTAACTTAATGATGGTTAATTTTGTTTTTGTTTGGTGCTACTTCCTGCAGGGGGAAGAGGGCAGAGGGCAAAGCTGTTGATCATAGATCAGGGACTTTACATGTCATTGAAGTCCTAGTGCTTAATTATATGATTCTTCTATTATTTTTCGGTTTGTTGAGATTGAAGGGAACGACAAAGGCTGCACCCACAACATCAACTACAGCTGCAGCAGATGATAAGGGGTGGTTTTCATGCTTCTCATGTTGATACCATTAATGGAGTAAGTGGTGGCTGCTCAACTTTTTGGCTTATTATTTTTGCATTTAGAGCGACAGTCGGAATGAAGTGCGAAATCTGGGACTGAAAATTACGTTGGGTTTTGTGTGGTTTTGTTTCATCTAATTTCTAGGAGCTTTGTAAGATTTGGACTTGCTTTGTTCTACTATGTACAGTTGAATCAATTTGTTGGACTGTACCAATTGATATGTTATTTGTTAGTAATCTGTTGGTCGAATTTTCGATGGTGGTCATGGCCCTAGTTGCACATTGCAAGAGTGTGCAACAGAAATGGTTAATGTTCTGGTGAGCAACAGAAATGGCTGTAACAAAGCTTTAGAAATTAATTTCCCAAAGTTTTACGAAAATACCTTTAAATGTCCTATAAGTATTTCTCAACGTTTTACGAAAACGCTGCTAAATATATCATTTGCATTTTCCAACGTTTCCAATGTTTCCAATGTTTCAAGGAATCGTTGGTAAATGTACTATAAACATTTCCCAACGTTTTAAAAAAGCGCTGGTAAATGTTCTAAAGACATTTTTCAACGTTTCAACAAAACACCAGTGATGTCTTCGGTATTTCCCAATGTTTAAAGGAAACGCCGATAAATATCAGTGTGGTTTTTCAATGTTTTACCAAAACACCGGGAAACGCCAGCATTTTCCAACGTTAAGTGGGCATTTTGTGGCATTTAACCAAAACGCCGAGAATACATTTAGCAAAACCCCCTTTTCCCAACGTCTTTGCGGCGTTTCGTAAAACGCTGGGAAAACATTTGCCAGCGCTTCAAAAAAAGCCAGGAAATGTTTACAAAGGCTGGGAAAGGTCCCTTTTTAGTAGTGATTGGGGACCTCTTGGAACCCTTAAGATTCATTGATCTCAACTCTAAGCTCTCAAGCTCTCATTCTCTCTAAGCCCTAGAATCTCATTTTCTCTTGCTCTCCAACCTAGAATCAAAGTTGATATGCTCTAGGCATTTGGTGGTGACAAGATAAAGGGCTTCACTCTCTTCTTGGAAAAGATCTACGCTCACTTCACTTTGTTCCTTCAAGTTCTACTTCAAGGCATATGTGAATTGTAAGTGTATTTCATAATTTCATAACTTTCGTTATTTGAATTCACTCTCGGTTTGTGAGAGTGGTTTGCTTGATCCCAAGTTGTAGGATTCAAGTACATCGATTGTTGTTCGATTACATTTGTAGGGTTGCTACAAGTGGGTTTAAAGGAAACCTCAAGTTATGGTTCTAACTTGTGTATCCGAATGTATCCGGGCGAAAGGGACATAGGATCACCGGTGTTACGACTATTTTGACCGGGCCCGGAAGAGCCAAGTCAACGACGACCGGTCAACCGGCCTGCTACGGCCTTAGGGCCCCGGCCCCAGAGATCTCACGGGCGGGCCACGCTTATCCGCCCAAGACAAAGGCCCAAAAGACTGCCCACTTCCGTAGTGGAGGAAGTCGGGGCCCAAATCGAGAAAGCCTTCGCCAAGTATGGCAACCGTCCAGTGTCATCATGATCCGCCAATTATGACAGCCACCTTCATGGCTCGCCAAATATGGCAACCGACTTCATGGCCATCACACCCTAATAATGGCGGCCACTTTCAATGCCATCACTCCACCTTCATGGCATTTATCCCTCCATAAAGCATGGCAATTATGGGGATCAACATGGCCCATTAACACGACCTCATCAATAGCGACCATGATGTCTCATCATGGCCCATTACTATGGGACTCGCCTATATGAAGAAGGAGGCGGCATCACCACCAGGGGGGATCTGAGTGATCTACAGCAATGGTATCACATACTAAACACTCTTACGCCTTCTTCCACCTTGAATATTTCTCCTCCAAAACTCGGTCTGAGGATCGGGGCATAGTCTCTCCGTGAACCAAGTCCGATCCCGTCGAGCATCTATCAGACCCGATCTGACTTTGGCATCGGAGGGGATTCGGTTGGAACCAAGGTCCGACCCCCCTGACGAGCTCTCTCGTCTATTCAGGTTCAGGAGATCCAGCAACGCCGAGGCTTCCCCTCAGCGTCTTCCTAGCCGGAGCCAAGCGCCTTCATCCCCGAGTCTGCTCGTCTCCATCACCATGTCGTCGCTCTGCTGAGGCCACTGATCACTCCATATTTTACACCTTTTTTCTGCATGTTTTCACGCCATTTCGATTGCTCATATTGCGATTTTCACGAGTATTCGACGATATTGCGTTACTTTTCACTATTTCTTGTTTTTGTCAGATTTCAGGAAATATGGAGCGATCGGGAGCAAAAATGAGCTTAAGGAACTTGCACCCACTCCGGAGCATCACCCAAGGCACTTTTGAGGGCTATTCGGCGATGGGAGACGGGTGGAAGAAGAAGAAACTCCGTAGGAGCGACGAGGAGGAGAAACAGATAAGATTGGGCATCTACAGCATGCCACTCGACTGAGTGGAGCAGCCACTCGGCCGAGCAAGAAGACCACTCGGCCGACCAGACCGGACACGCTCCAACAGAAGGAATTGGGCGTGCACTCGACCGAGGGATGATATCCCACTCGGCCGAGTAAGAAGATCACATCGCCCGAGTGGCATGAAAAATCCACCATCAAAAGAGGCCGACTTACTGGAAATGTACAGGCTTTTGACTGTTCTGACTCGGCCGAGTACAGAATGCCCCTCGGCCGAGTGAGTAAAGCCACTCAGCCGAGTCACCTCCGAAGACAGGCCCCCAAGATCCCTGACTTACTGGAATTCTACAGGGTCTGTCACTCGGCCGAGTAGAGAAGC
>CM061135.1:119994661-120145295 GCA_030789695.1 Scilla litardierei | reverse complement strand
TCCTCTTATTTACAGAAAGCACATTGATCCTTCGCCACCTTGCGCTTGGGGCCTCTTATCTTTTCTCTGGACTTGGATCTGAAATACCCCCTTCGATCTCCACCCTTCTCACCATTACGACCCCTTACGATCGTAAGAGCGGTGCTTGAAGCTCGGCTGCTGGTGTCCCAGTCGTTCTTCCTGAACTCGTTGCTCGTCAGAGTGTTGGGCACCTCTTCAAATGTGATCGATTCCTTACCGTAGGTAAGAACCGACACTAATACTCATACTCGATGGGTAGAGAGTTGAGGAGAATCATCGCCTTGTCTTCATCATCGACCTTCACGTTGACGTTACTCAGGTCGGTAAGAAGCTTGTTGTAGTGGTCGAGGTGTTCCTTCATAGAAACCCCCTCAGCTAACTTCAACCCAAACAGCTTCTTCTTCAAGTGTAGCCGGTTCTGGGTGTTCTTCTTAATGTACTTGTCGCTGAGCTCCTTCCAGAACTTGCTAGCACTTGTCTCCTTCATATGTGTATTTCTTCTCCTTCGACAAATACAAGCGGATGGTACCACATGCACTCCAATTCAAAGTTCTCCACTCCTGATCGGACATGCCCGTTGGCTTCTCGTCCAATGCGATATCTTGACCAAGTTGGTTCAAGATATCCATGACTTCGCATCTCCACATACTGAAGTTGATCTTTTCATCAAACTTCTCAATCTCAAGCTTTGTGTTAGACACAATAGTTCGGGAAGATGAAGAATACCCAGAAGTCGAAGCCTGTGAAGAACCGTCATCGCCACCGCTACTCATCTTCGTCTTCTACGTTGATCTCTAACACTGTACAGCTCTGATACCAGTTTGTTGTGCGGTGAAGGCCTAGCAATCGCTACACAGCACAGCGGAACAACACAAGATCGTGGGGATCGAGGACGAAGGATAAACAGCAAATAAATAGAGCATAAACAAGATTGCTTTTAGGACGTGGACGACCAAAGGGGAACACCGGTGAACTTTATTACGAAAGGGGAGATCGATACAAATCTTCTCTTCATCCAACGAAGAGGAAGCACACAAGATCTCTCCAAAAGCTCACGCTACAATCCCTCACAAAGTTGGCTCTCACAATGACGGCTCTCTCTAAGGATACAAATGTGTTTCACATGAAACCCTAACCAAAAAACCCCTATTTATAACCCTAGGTTATAATAGGTGTCATCATTGGCTAAGGTCTCCTATCGGATACGGATCCCGACCTTTCCGGGATACGATCCAATCACCGCTCTACGCAATTAATGCCACTGCAACCTAGTGGGCTAAACGTCGCTTCCTAGTTGGCTGCATCCCAATGGGCTCCCTTCGACCGATCGACCTTCTTTCTGTGTCAAGTGACCTTAGTGTCGAGCCTTGCGTACGAGCCTTCTTCATTCGAGCCTCCATACGACTGATCGATCGAGCACGGACTCTAACCGCGATACGACCGAACGACCCAATGTCGAGCGATCGACCTTTAGACTCGAACTGACGTCTGATCGACCCAATGCCGAGCGATCGACCTTCAGACTCGAACTGACGAGCGATCGACCCAACTGCGCTGATGAAGCCACATGCTCGTCATTCTAATATCCGACTTGTGCAGAGTCAGATAGGTCGAATCTAGGTGCAGTCGAGTTACCCCTGCACAAGATAACTCGTCTGCCAATCAACTGCTTCTTCTGCGCCGAATCGAGCCAACTTCTCCACAAGGTTGGCATCTTAAAATCCAATATGATGTGAACAATATGCAGGGTATTGGCTAATTTTCCAAACTATGTTTTAACTTAAATTTTCAATGTTGGATTATTTTAATCTTGCATGACCTTAACAGAGTTCTTGTTGAAATTGAATAGGTGATGGCCCTTGTAAATTTTAACTTGTCAATTGGTTTCCATGGTATATTGTCTCATACAGCTTGTTACGCCTATTTGACCGAGGCCCATAAAGCACGAGCCCAAGAGCCCGACTACTGGTCAAAAGCCCATCTGCGTCCTCAAAGCCCATTCGACAAAGGCCCTACAAGGGACCTTCTCGAACGTCGATCCGACCCAGCCCCAATAACCCGTTGGTCGCTCGCCCACTCCTGCGAAAACCACTCCCCCGGACGCGCGACCACTAAATGGCGGTAATGGGGAGGTGCTGGCATGGCGGAGAGAGCGGCGGCGAGGGGGGACTGATGGGGCACGATCAATGGCGGGCGTGGGACGTGGGCCGGAGGCAATCAAGCGGGAGCTCTATAAAAGGGCCAGGAAGACGACGAAGAAAGGGACCGCATCTCAGGTAACAAAACCTAAGGTACTCCATCAACGACCTCGTTCCCCCAATTCATCTCCTTCCTCCCCCGCTCGCGCCGAGAGACGCCGTTACGATCTCCTCACGAGTCGGACCGTCTCCGCCGGGCCTCCTTTCTCAGATCTCTATCTGACTTAGGCATCGGAGGGGATTTGGCCGGAACCAAGGTCCGGCCCCCTGACGAGCGTTCTCGTCTGCGCAGGTGGACAGCAGATCAACGAGCCGAGGCTACCCCTCGCCCCTCTCCGACCACTCGATCAACCGGACAGTGAGGCTTCCCCTCACCGTCAGCCTGCCGTGGCCGAGCACGTCCTACCGAGGCCGAGCGTCCTAATCGGGTCCGAGACTCTCCCTTGCCAACCCGTCGGCCGTGCATCTACCCGGGCGACTGAGGCTACCCCTCGTCCCCCTTCCAGCCGAGGCCGAGCACACCTGTCTGAGGCCGAGCGTCTCAACCAGGGCCGAGGCTTCCCCTCGCCCCTTCTGCACCGATTCGAAGCCCCCGAGGGACCCAAAGCGGGCCCCTTGACCACGTTGACCGGGTCCTCCTCGGTCAACGCTCTGCAGTGAGAAAACACTCTGAAACATCTGGCGCCGTCTGTGGGAACCGAAAATCATCCCACAAAGCAGAAAACCACACCAGCAATGGCACGAGCCAGCAATGGAAGGAAGCGCATGCCCCCCATCCCGGAGGAGGGGAATGGCGCGTCGAACGGCAACCCCAAGGACGTACCCGTCGGCGACCACCCTACCCTCTCAACCGAGAAGACCGGCGGCTCAGAACTGGCCACGCAAGGACAGCTCCGCGCCCTAGCTCAGGAGACCAACGCAAGCCTCCAGACGTTGGTCGCGACGGTGCAGCAGCTCGTTGGCCCTGCACCGCCCAACGGAGGCACGTTGGACGATAGCCATCGATGGACAGGGGGTCCCCCGCACTTGCGGTCTGCCGTGGTCGACGACCACGGGGCCCAGAAACCGAACACGGAGCGTCGGTACACGCTGTCCAGCTCTCGTCAGGCGAGGTCACGCGCCTCCTCGCCCTATCGTGAAAGGAGCCGAAGAGAGGCCGAAGGGACGAACGGCGAATCGATGGCGGCATCGTCTCGTCGATCACGGTCGTCCCGCCGCAGGAGAAGCGAACGACACCACTCAAGAGACCGATCACGGCGGAGCAGGAGCTCCCGCAGGAGGAGTCGGGAGCGTCGGGTCAGCCCGACCCCCAGCGTGGCGAAGGCTGCGGAGCCAGCCCCGCCGGCGCCGGTGCTACCTCCACCCCCGCTCGAGCCGGAAGCAGGCGAATACCGCATCCCCGGAGGCATCCACGGGGACCGGTGTCCCTTATCACGGAGAATAACCGACGCCCGGGTCCCCTCTCGATTCAGGATCCCGGTGCTGGGAAAGTACGACGGAATAGGAGACCCGGCACACCACGTGATGGACTACGAGGGGGACATGGCCTTCCAGGGAGCTGACGATGACCTGCTTTGCCGGGGCTTCTATTCTACTCTCAGGGGAGCGGCGAGGATCTGGTACCACAGCCTGCCCGGCCGCTCCATCGACAGTTTCGAGCAACTCGCCCAGTTGTTCTGCAAACAGTTCATGGCAGGGAGGCTGATCAAACCTGGTGCTGAACATCTGTTCAACATAGTGCAAGGCCCGGCCGAGCCACTCCGACAGTTCATGCGCCGCTTCAATGCGGAAAGGCTAAACGTGAACAACCCACCCGACCTGGTGGTCCAGACGGCTCTTAAGAAAGGGCTTCGCCACAGGGGCCTCAAGAAGTCCCTACACAACGACCCCCCAAAGGACCTCCCCGGGATCATGGCAAGGGCCGAACGCTTCATGCTGACTGAGGAGGCATTGGCCGAGGATGCAGGAAAAACCGCTCGAGGGACCAAGCGTGGCGACGGCGGACGAGCTAGCCCCGAAGGGTACCGGACCGAGAAGAGGCAGAGGAACAGGCAGCGGGGAGAAAGCGCGAGGGACACCACCCCAGACGCCATTCTCGCCCAAGTACAGAAGGAAGAGCGAGCTGATCGCCCCCCACCGAAAGCTAAAAGAGGCGGGAAGAACCGGGAGAAGTACTGTAAGTACCATAAGGACGATGGTCATGACACGGAAGATTGCTGGCATTTGAAGAAGGACATTGAGAAGCTGATGAGCCGAGGGCACGCCAGGAATCAGGCCGACGAGCCGGCCCACGGAGAAGGGACCTCCACGCAGCCAGACAAGGGGAAGAAGATCAACACCATCCAAGGCCCCCTCCGCATCATAGAGTGAGCAGGCAACGTCTCTCCCCCCGGTGGCAGCCTAGTATGAGGGAGTTATCTAGTTTTACATCCCTCTGTCTAGCTTCATTTCCTTTTTTCCATTTCCTCCAAATGTACCGGTCCGACAGGACTCTTGAGAGTACAAACGCATTCCTTTTATTGTCTTTATTTAAAATCCCGACGGAGTTGACATGTCACCAATAACGCAAAAGGCTGGGGACCGCCGCCTCACTGGAGGAGGAAGAGGAGCTTTGCCCTCGACGACCGACTCCAGTGCCCATAAGTCTGAGGGCGACTCCCCTAGCAGGCGCGAACGCCGACCGGTCCTAAGTCGAGGAGCTTTGCCCTCGCCGACCTACTCCAGTGCTCATAAGTCCGGGGGCGATCCCCCCAGCAGGCACGGACGCCGACCGGTCCTAAGCCGAGGAGCTTTGCCCTCGCCGACCGACTCCAGTGCTCATAAGTCCGGGGCGATCCCCCCAGCAGGCACGGACGCCGACCGGTCCTAAGCCGAGGAGCTTTGCCCTCGCCGACCGACTCCAGAGCTCATAAGTCTGGGGGCAATTCCCCCAGCAGGCACGGACGCCGACCGGTCCTAAGCCGAGGAGCTTTGCCCTCCCCGACCGACTCCAGAGCTCATAAGTCTGGGGGCAATTCCCCCAGCAGGCACCGACGCCGACCGGTCCTAAGCCGAGGAGCTTTGCCCTCGCCGACCGACACCAGCGCTCATAAGTCTGGGGGCAATTCCCCCAGCAGGCACGGACGCCGGCCGGTCCTAAGCCGAGGAGCTCTGCCCTCGCTGACCGACCCCTGCGCCCATAAGTCTGGGGAGAATCCCCAACGCCAGTTTCGTCCATTCCCAAGCCAAGAACAAGGCGACAACGCAAAGTACACAAGAATTCCAAGTAAGTCGATTTCGTTTATAATAGTTAACCAGAGTACAAAAATGCGTCTTATTTACAGGGGATCAAGGCGAAGGGAACACCCTACAAACAATCTACTCACGACGAATGACAGAGTTCATCACCAACAGAAGCTAGATCGACGCCGACAAAGCAAAATTGGTTGACAAAAGACCCAAAGTAGGTGACCCAAGCTAGCGGCCATGCAACCAGCAATTATTGGCCGCGGGGCTGAAGGAGATAGCGGGGGCCAGGGATCCATTTCAAGTAGACTGGCCCAAAGCGAAGCGGATGCTAAAAAATTTGAGGATAAAGCCGGGAGGGGCAGCTCAGTGAGCCCGAGCTCGAGAGGACACATCCTCGGGCACTTCGCCCTGCTCGGAGCGAGGGGACTCGACTGGCGGAGGGGCTTGCCGGACACGCTCCGCACATTCCCGGAAGGAGGACTGGACGACTTCGACGATCCGGGGGGCGATGATGTCTACATACTTACCGAAGGCCTCCCTGAGGACCTCGAAGATCTTCTTCCCCAGGGTCTCGACGACGCCCTTCTCCACCTCCTCCGCAAGCCGCATTACCTGACGCCGGTCCGACAGTTCCCTCTGAAGCTCCTCCCTCTCCAGGCGGAACGACTCCGCCGCTTCCTCAGCCGACTGATGAGCATCCTCCAGCTTTCCCTCGAGGTCACCCACTTGTCCCTCCAACGCAGCCACACGGAGGGTGAGGCGCCGAGACTCCATCTGAGCCTCCGTCATGGCCACCTCGGCCGCCCCGGCCCGCTCCTGAGCCTTCATGGTGGTCTCCTCCAGCTTCCTCAAGAGGATGGCTCGCCGCTGCAGTTCCACGGCAAGCGTCGACCCCTGGAAAACGGGACATAAGCTAAGAAGGGTGTGAAGGGAAAGAAAGGACTGCGAGAGGGCCGAACCTGTTGAAGGGCCCAAACCAAAGAATCCGACACCTTGTCGGCGGGAATCTTCTCGAGGGTGCTGCGGTCCCGGGGGAAGACAGTGCTCTCGGCCACCTGCTGGGCCAGGGCTCGATCGACGAACACCGAACTCCCGGGGGCAACATCGAGGGAAGCCATATGGCCCGCCAATAGCGCTCCGATTCCCGGGGACGGAGGCGGGGACGCTGCGATGGGGGTGGACGTCAGAGTCACCTGAAGACCCCCGGTGGTGTCGGCATGAGGCACAGAACTGGCCGGGCTGGGGGACTCCGCACCCTCCTTCCTCTTCTTCCCTCCATGAGGCTCCACAAGCGCCGGAGGAGAGCGCTTCCGCCTGGCCCCGTCCCCACTCTCGAGGACGGGAGGGGACGCCCCGAGGGCGGGGGGGACTACACCGGACCCGCCATCGGCCCCTGCCACTCAGGCTGGTGGGGCGGATCCGGCTTTTACTACGCCATCGGGGAGGGGATCGCCAGAAGAGGAGGCAGGAGGCACGACAACTACCTTGCCCACAGAGGGCTCGGCTCGACGCACCTCCTCCTCAACAGTCCGTCGAGGCGCCCTTCCGGAGGTACTGCCTCGGCTCCGAGCAGCTCCACGACGGATCAGCTCATCAACGTCACGAACAAACTCGCGGCCTGCCATCCCTGCAAAGGAAACCGAAATCAGGATGAGTCACAGGGCAGTCCGAGGAAGAAAAAGCGACCTACCCGGGGACCACAAGATGGCCTTCAGGAGTAGGTCGTCCAACAAAGAGCAGATGGACTTCGATTCCAAAGGAAGAGCCGACAGCGTCGCGGCGGCTGTCTGGTCAGTGTCGGAAAGGGCCAACGGTGAGCAAGGCTGGACGGACGCGCCCCAGCCTGTCAGGATCTGGGCATCACCCAAAAAGACCACAAAGACATAATCCGAGCTCCAATCCCCCGACCAGCGGGGAAGCCCTATCAGACATTCCCTCCTTGAACGGGCACGGAGGTGCAGCCATGACCCCGGCCCGACCACCTGGATCTGATAAAAGTGGAAAAGAAGGGGGAGAGACGGCTCCAGACCGCGGATGCAACAGAGCGTTACGAAGCCCGTCAGTACCGCGATCGAACACGGGGTGAACTGACACAGGGACACCGTGAGATGTTCCATGACCTGGATGAAAAAAGGATGGAGCGGGAAGCGAAGACCCAGGCGGAACATCTCGACGTAGGCGCCGACCTCATTGCTCCTCGGAAGGCAAATCCGCTCGTCGACAAATGGAACTCGAACCTCGTATGGGAAGCAGAGATATCTTTCCCGGATCTCCGCGGCCACCGAAGGAGGAGTCCTCGACTGAGTACGGAGGACGACCGGGGGCACATTAAGCCGCACGGCAGCCGACGTAACATCGTCACAGGCGTAGTCTGGAAAAAGTTTCCCCTTCCCCTTATCTTGAAGAGAACGACTCCTGGCGGGGGAACCTGACTCCCCTAGCCGGGGTTCGCCCCGCCCGGACTCCGGAGGACCCCTCGTCCTCCGGCCAGAACCGCCTATCCTAAGAGCAGCCATAAGATGAAAGCAGGAGAGGAATTACCTATTTTCAACTAGTTTGGAGAGGGCAAAGAAGCGAAGGCGACGGGGAACTCCGAGTTGCTGAAGGCTTTGAATACCGAGAGGAGCAAGGGAGAAGTGGAAATCAACACAACTGGGGATCTTATATGCCAGGGGAGAATTCGAAGCGCCTGACAAGAACGCGTGGCGAGGCCCGAAGAGTCGGCGGCGTTCCGAATTTGGCGCCAGTAGAAGTCCAATCGATCCGCCTCATCATGACTTGCATTTATGGCCTCGCCTCGATTGAAGCGCCGCTCGGAATCCCAGGAGACACAACGGGCGATCTGAGCGAGCCGAGGCTGATCGACCCCACCAATGGCGGCTCACGAACCCTTCGGCTTCTCAAACTTAAGGCGACTCCGCGAGCGGCGGGGATAAGCTTGCCGCTACACGTGGCAGCATCTGAAGGCCGACGGCACTTCGGGACCCGCGCCTCAAAATATCGAACGGGCCAACTCATGATGACGACTAATAAATGAGTCGGCATCGACTGGCGAGCTCGTCAAAATCGGCAGAGGTCACATCGGCCGAGCCGAACCGGCCGAGGCCGATCAACCCGACCGATGGGGGCAATTGTTACGCCTATTTGACCGAGGCCCATAAAGCACGAGCCCAAGAGCCCGACTACTGGTCAAAAGCCCATATGCGTCCTCAAAGCCCATTCGACAAAGGCCCTACAAGGGACCTTCTCGAACGTCGATCCGACCCAGCCCCAATAACCCGTTGGTCGCTCGCCCACTCCTGCGAAAACCACTCCCCCGGACGCGCGACCACTAAATGGCGGTAATGGGGAGGTGCTGGCATGGCGGAGAGAGCGGCGGCGAGGGGGGACTGATGGGGCACGATCAATGGCGGGCGTGGGACGTGGGCCGGAGGCAATCAAGCGGGAGCTCTATAAAAGGGCCAGGAAGACGACGAAGAAAGGGACCGCATCTCAGGTAACAAAACCTAAGGTACTCCATCAACGACCTCGTTCCCCCAATTCATCTCCTTCCTCCCCCGCTCGCGCCGAGAGACGCCGTTACGATCTCCTTACGAGTCGGACCGTCTCCGCCGGGCCTCCTTTCTCAGATCTCTATCTGACTTAGGCATCGGAGGGGATTTGGCCGGAACCAAGGTCCGGCCCCCTGACGAGCGTTCTCGTCTGCGCAGGTGGACAGCAGATCAACGGGCCGAGGCTACCCCTCGCCCCTCTCCGACCACTCGATCAACCGGACAGTGAGGCTTCCCCTCACCGTCAACCTGCCGTGGCCGAGCACGTCCTACCGAGGCCGAGCGTCCTAATCGGGTCCGAGACTCTCCCTCGCCAAACCGTCGGCCATGCATCTACCCGGGCGACTGAGGCTACCCCTCGTCCACCTTCCAGCCGAGGCCGAGCACACCTGTCCGAGGCCGAGCGTCTCAACCAGGGCCGAGGCTTCCCCTCGCCCCTTCTGCACCGATTCGAAGCCCCCGAGGGACCCAAAGCGGGCCCCTTGACCACGTTGACCGGGTCCTCCTCGGTCAACGCTCTGCAGTGAGAAAACACTCTGAAACACAGCTGTTTGCGGAATGGGTGTTGGAATTGATAATTAAAATATTGTCCAACATATACTGAGTATTTTTTGCTGTTGGATGTTGATAATAATAGTAGATGATTCTTGAGTGTTTGAATTTAAATAAATACTGGAAAATATAACATTGATGGGTCAAAAAGGAACAAAATGGAAGGAAGTCCAGTAAGGAACAGGGGGTGGGATGGCAATTTATGGTCTGTTATGGACAGAGTTTTTGTTTTGATGTTGGTTTGATGGACATTTGAATCTTCAAATAAATCATTGAGTAGTTTGACTTGTCTCGAAGGGTAATCTTCAAGCCAGTGCAACTACATCAAATACTAGTACATGATAACTCCAAAACAGTTTACAAACCCCCCCTTCATTAAGACCAGGTGAAACTGTTCTAACTGTACTGTGAAGCTAAGACATTTGATCCCCAAGATGAACGTGAAATGACAAAAAAATTTCAAGCAAGAATTAAATAAACATAAACAGACAAGGAGCTCAATACGTTGTCAATCTCATTTCTAACATACGGTTCCCTTCAATAAACCATTAATTTATTGTGCTTTCTTGATACGTTTTCTTGCCCAAATAGATGCCTGCAGAAAGTTCCATATGTTACCTAAGTTGTACGAGGCTAAATATCTAACTATAAGAAAATTTGTATGCCCTCAGACATTACCTTCAGCCAATAATAATAAAATCAAACCGACGGGAGAATGGGGTGGGGAATAAAAGACTCTGGGAGCGAGGAAATATTACAAGGTTCTAAATGGCATGAGGCGTGGCGTGGCGGCGATGTCAAGCCTCAAGCCTCAGGAGCCTTGGCGGAGCCACGTCGTTTTTTCAAGGCGTGGCTTAAGGCGAAAAATGTGTGCATATATTATATAATATATATAGAGGTAGACAGTAGACTATGCTCCACTTAGATAGATTAGTTTCCAAATGCTACCAAATCCATAGCCTTCGGGTCTGAGAACCAAATGAATGTTTTTCTTCTTCTGAAGATTAATTTGTGAGGCACGTGTTTATATACATGAGCATTATATTTGGTGTTCGAGAATATAAGCCAGAGCATATGCCAGAGCAGTACAAATGATGCTCGGCCATGGAAATTCGAACGGGTCAATTTTTTGGATTTTAATTGATTTTAATTAAGTTTTATGTTCTTTGTATTTTATTAAAATTTTTGAATTTTTTTAGGATTTTAATTGATGTCATTGTTTTGAGTACTTTACTTACTAAAACATTTCTAAATAGACAATCACATTATAAAAAGAGTGAATTGTTGTGAGTTGAGGGAGGCCTTTGGCCTCCCCCCTCAACATCTCACCATTACTCCCCACTAAGTTAGTGGGGAGTCCCTTGGACTCCTTTTCTCTAATGGAATATATAGAGAGCCATGGCTTGTGCCATGGCTACTCCTAATTTTAGAGTTTGTTTTGCTCTTCTTCCAACTATCTCTCAACACGTTATCAGCACGAGTTCGCTCTAGAAATTTTTTTTTGAGCCAACAAAATTTCCCCACAAAATTTCCCTCTTGCTAAGGAATCTTATAGTTGTGGCAAAGTTTTCGCGACGACGATCAACTGCTTTCTTTCTCGGATTGCGGGAGCGGGGATTTTTATCTACGGATTTTATTTGTTCTTCCCTAGATCTTTGATCTAGAGGTAAAATTCTATTCCCGTAGATAAACATTATAGACCATATGTTGATTATTTTATACAAATCAACATATCAAAAAATAGAATAAATAAAAACCAATACGGTTTTTCACCCAAATTCCCCTAAATTGGGTTTATAACAGATTTTTTAATCAAATAAAAAAAATTTATTGTCCCCGAGTCTTCCTGGGCTCGGTCGCCCCACCTCGCCCCCCTCCCCCCGGTCGGGAGGGGGTTTCTCCGGCGACGCCTCCTCCCCTACCGGCCCTGAAGCACCGGTTCGGCTTCGTCGGCGACCTCCGAATCGCCCGCCTCGATTCGCCTCGAATCGACGCTTCGGCTTAGTCGTCGGTGTCCTCCGAATCGTCGCATCGAATCGTGAGCGTCGGCGATGGCCTAGATTTGCAGCGTCGGAGGCCTCGTCTGCTCCGATGAGTTGAATGGCGATGAGGTACGGCCTATATAAATTTTTGAATTGTATCAGTGGCTCCTCGGGGGAATTACTATTGGGTTTCATTTGTACCCATATGTTGAATCGTCGGGGGCTCCTCGGAGGTGTCGCCGAGTGAATTAAATTGAATGGCTGGCTGATTGCTTAGAATTGAATGGGGCTTGCATGATTAAACTTCATAGCATTACTGTTATCGAAAGAAAAAAAATATTATTAAAAGTATAGGTAATTTTTTTGTTCATTTCCATTTAATATAACAACATGCATAACTGTTTTCTAAAGAATTCCTTTGGACGTTCTATAACGATCCATTATCATTCTCCAACTTTCAATTAATATTGATTAATGGAGACATATATGAACCAAACAAATACATGCTAGATTAAAATGATGTCGGCTTATATACATGCTAAATTAATACACCTCCAATTTTGCATGTCATAATCGGATATCTCAAGGTTTTTCCTTGGAAATTAGGACTGGTATTACCTTGGAAATGATGTCGGCTTTTAACAGCAGCGCACTCATCGTTATATGTTTAAGTCCATGTCATAATCCAAGTGAACAAAAGGTGAAACATTTGGACATATTAGAATAATAATTAATTTTGTGTTTCCAATTTGGGCCTGAAGCCCAGTTTATAACAATGAAAATTAGTTTTCTATTTCTTATGGGCCCGAAGCCCCAATCAGATCAATAATTCATTTTATCTTCTAATTTGTGCCTGAAGCCCAGTTAATCCAATTGCAAAATGAATATGTTAATTAAACTTTTGCAAATGGGCCTGCAGTCCAAAACATTAAATTAATTATTAAATTATTTATGGGCCTGCAGCCCCAATAAAAATAAGAATTCATTTTAAATTCTTGTTTGGGCCTGTAGCCCAATTAGTCAAATTGCTAATATTATAACACTCTCGCTGTTATGAATGAGGGAGGCCTTTGGCCTCCCCTCCTTCATTACCCATTCATTAGGCCCCCATTACTTAGAGTAATGGGGACCCTTGGTCTCCTAGAGGCTTTTGGCCTCCCCACTATGAGATATATAAATAGAGCACCATGGCTCTTAGCATGGTGCATTATTCTTAGCAATGAAATTCTCTCTCTCTCTCTCTCTCTCTCTCTCTCTCTCTCTCTCTCTTGAGTTCATTATCATACAACACGTTATCAGCACGAAGCCCAGTTAATCCAATATACAATGAGCTATTTGCTATTATATTTAATAAATCATACTATCTATATGTTTTATGGGCCTGCAATTCCATTCCGATTAATTATTATTTTGGTTTTCCAAATTGGGCCAGAAGCCCAGTTAATCCAATTGCAAATTTTATATGTCAATTAAAATTTTGCAACTGGGCCTGAAGCCCAAAGATTAATACTAAATTAATTTGGCTTATTGGGCTAGAAGCCAAGTTAATAAAATTGCTTATTAAAATGATTAATATTTTACTTATGGGCCTGCAGCTCCAATGAAAATATTAATTTATTTTAATTTCTTGTTATGGGCCTGACGCCCAATTTGTCATATTGCTAAAATTATGTTAAACATCACTCTTGCATTATTAATTATTTATGGAATATTAAGATTTTTCAAAATATAATTATCTTAAAGATCCTGAGACCGCTCTGCCGTTAGTCAACTAACCTAACGGTGTATGACGTTTCCACGTGGTTTACGAGATAATCATATTTTCTAGTTTCCTTTACCATATGTTATGCTTGAGATATATGAGTGGTTGTTTATTTTTATGCCTGTAGCATATTTAGAACTGCGTGGATGTTTAAATAAGTAAAAATGTGTTTTTCGGGATCGGCCATTGTATACCTATTTACTTTCCTTGCACTTTTATTTTCTTTTGAGAGAATTTGTAAGTGAGGAAATTTGTATTTTAAAGCCAAAGCACGATGCAACAGCACATAGAATTGATGAAAACTCCTTCAATGGATCATGATGTCGGTCAATGTGCTTAGCTAAGTTTGCTGGACCAACCTAGCTTGACTGGGTAACAAGTGGTCCTGGCTTAGTCAATTCCCTGGCCGCGTCCGCTGGACCGCAAGGAGTCGATTCATGACTGTGTAAGCCAAAGCTCGATGCAACAGCATATGAAGACGGAGATATAGGGACCCAGTTCAGTTTGGGTTTCCAAAGTTGTATTATTATTTTTTTCTCTATTATGGACTTTAAACGAACTTTGGACTGTGTACTATTTTGGGTATCTGGCCGATCCCCGCATTTTTACTTGTTTATTTCTTTATGCATGAATTTTTGAATTTTAATTAATTCATGCTCATTTTAAAATACGTAGATAAATGGCAAAATTGGCAAGCGTCGATTTCGAGGTCCTCGATTCTGCAGGGACAAATTACCTGTGTTGGCGAGTGGACCTGAAGTTCCACTTGCGTTCAATGGCCCTCCTTGGGTCCATTTTGGCTCCTTCCTCGGCCCCAGCAGCGGCCGAAGCTTCTGCTACAGCTAGCAGCAGCCCCATAACCACTGTATCCGATGTAGATAAGGCGAAAGCCATAATCTACATTAGGAAGCATATAGATCGGACCTTAAAGGCCGAATACTTAACGGTTGAGGACCCGAAGGACCTGTGGACAGCACTGGAAGCACGGTATAAACATCAAATTGATGTTATATTACCCCGTGCCAGTTATGAGTGGGAAAACCTCAGACTTCAGGACTATAAGTCCGTCGCTGAGTACAATTCTGCACTTCATAACATCACCTCACGCCTGAAATTGTGCGGTGAAGAAGTGATAGAACATCGCATGTTGGAAAAGACATTTACCTCGTTTCACGAGAAAGATGCAATCCTCATGCAGCAGTATCGTGAACGCAATTTCACGAAATTTTCCGATCTGATCTCATGCCTACTTAGGGCAGAGCAGAATCGAGACTTACTGCTTGCAACTCATAACTTACGTCCAGCTGGCACTGCCCCTATCCCTGAAGCCCACCACGTTTCTCCCCAGAAGTGGAAAAATAAGAGGAAGGCTAAAAACACTAAAGGGAAATCTATAATGAAGCAACCAAGAGGTGCAGCTCCACAGACAAACAAAAACAATAAGGGAAAAAGAAATTTCACTTGGAAGCGAAAGAACACCGAGCAAGTGTCACTTCCAAAGAAGAACTGGGAGGATAAATGCCATAGATGCGGCATGACTGGCCATTGGTCCAGAAACTGCCGCACTCCTCGCCACCTCCAGGATCTATACCAGGCGAGCCAGAAGTCTCTACCTGAAACAAACTTGGCGGCTGTTCAGCCGCCAACAATGTTTACTGCAAAAGACTTCGTGAACGACGACCTTCTCGATTGAGCATCATCGTTTATCTATTCTTTTTAGAATTAAATGTATCTTCATCTTTTATTTGCTTAAGTACGAACTTTTATTTTCGAATGAATGTTTACATTTTTGCTCAAATAAAATTTCGTTTTTGCTTATATAGATGTTGTCTGAGTGCCTAGTGGACAGTGCCTCAACGCACACAATCCTTCGCGATCATTGCTATTTTAATAGCGTAAATAAATATGACGGTCCTGTTATCACAATTTCAGGACTGTCCCAAATAATCGAAGGATCTGGTGAAGCAATTATACTGCTCCCAAATAACACAAGACTTCAAATAAAAAATGCATTATTCTCTCCTAAATCAAATAGGAATCTCGTAAGTTTCAAGGATTTCCGTTTAAACGGATATCACTTAGAAACCAGAGTTGAAAATACGGTTGAATATCTGTATGTAACTCGTCAGAAAGATGACCGGAAGATCATCTGCGAACGATTCAAGGGACTCCCGTCGGGTCTCTACCAAACATACATTCAACCAATAGAAGCCAATATGACTGAGCACCAGACGTGCCAATCACTGCCAGAGTTCGAACTCTGGCACAATAGACTTGGTCACCCTGGAACAGCAATGATGCGACACATCATTTTTGAATCCCGTGGACACAAATTGAAGAACCTGAAGATTCTTCAAAAGGGTGAATTTCCATGTCTCCCTTGTTTCAAGGGAAAACTTATAACGAGACCATCCCTCCTGAAAGTGGGATTAGAGTCTCCTGGCTTCCTTGAGAGAATTCATGGTGACATTTGCGGGCATATTCACCCCACAAGTGGCCCATTTCGGTACTTCATGGTACTGATTGATGCATCAACCAAATGGTCTTATGTGTGCCTATTGTCCACCCGCAACCTAGCTTTTCCAAAGCTATTGGCACAAATAATAAGGTTGCGTGCTCATTTCCCCGATAACCAAATCAAGAAACTACGTCTTGATAATGCGGGAGAATTTACTTCACAAGTCTTTGAAGACTATTGCCGGGCAACGGGTATTGAAGTTGAACATCCTGTAGCACATGTTCACACCCAAAACGGATTAGCTGAGTCCCTTATAAAGAGACTCCAATGGATTGCACGTCCATTGCTTATGCAATCCCAGTTGCCTGTGGATGCTTGGGGGCATGCTATTTTACATGCCGCATCACTTATTAGGATAAGACCCTCTGGAGGTCATACTTTATCCCCGATGCAACTAGCATATGGCGCACCTCCGGATATCTCTCATTTGAGAGTATTTGGTTGTGCGGTATATGTCCCAATAGCACCACCTCAGAGGACCAAAATGGGTCCTCAGCGTCGTCTAGGTATATATATTGGGTTTGATTCGCCCTCTATTATAAGATACCTTGAACCCCTGACGGGTGACGCATTCAAGGCACGTTTTGCTGACTGTGAATTTAATGAGAAAATTTTTCCTAAACTAGGCACACAGTCTAAGAAGCCAGAAGCTTCTGAGACCATTAGTTGGGACCAGAAGTCTTTGTCCCTATATGATCCGCGTACTAACCTGTGTGAAGATGAGATCCTGAAGATCCTTCACATCCAGAATACAGTACATCTTTTGCCGGATAAATTCACGGACAACCAGAAGATTGTCCGTTCACACGTCCATGCTGCCAATACGCCAGCTAGGATTGACATCCCCATAGATGGATGCAATCCACCGGCAGCAGAATTGGCTGTACCTCAAATGAAAAGAGGACGCCCACCAGGTTCAAAAGATAAAGTTCCTCGAAAGAGGAAGACTCCTGGAGATACTAAGATTATCCCTCCACAGGATGCTGAGCTCAGACCAGCTACTTCTCCCCTCCTGATTTCCCCAGCAGAGGAAACAATAGGAGAAACATCATTAAATTTTGTACGTACTGGAGAAGTACTGGACAGAAATAGCATAGTCGTCGACGACGATTTTGCGTTCGATATTGCCGTTCACGTCACTGAATATGACGATGACGTCGAACCACGATCTCTGGCGGAATGTAAACGCCGAAATGATTGGCCAAAGTGGGACGAGGCAATAAGAGTAGAGCTGGACTCACTCTTGAAACGCAAAGTCTTTGGACCAGTAGTCCAAACACCAGTAGGTGTAAAACCTGTGGGATATAAGTGGGTTTTCATAAGAAAAAGAGATGAAAATAATGTGATCGTTCGCTATAAGGCACGCCTTGTAGCCCAGGGATTTTCCCAAATACCGGGGATTGATTACGAAGATACGTATTCCCCGGTCATGTATTCGATCACCTTCCGATTTTTAATCAGCGTAACTTCTCTGGAAAGCCTAGAAATGCAGCTCATGGACGTTGTGACTGCATATCTATATGGCGATATAGATAAAAATATCTATATGAGACTTCCTGATGGGTTTAATCTACCCCCAGAGATGAAAGAGATACCTCGGGACGTATTCTCTGTAAGGCTACATAGATCATTATATGGTCTAAAACAATCGGGCAAGATGTGGTATAACAGACTACGTGATTTTCTTGCACAGCAAGGATTCACGAATAACGAAGTCTGCCCGTGTATCTTTATCAAAAGAACGGGAACAAGATTTGTCATCATAGCTGTATATGTAGATGACTTAAATCTCATAGGATCTCCTGCAGAGATCAAAGAGATATCTGAAAGCCTTAAACATACTTTTGAAATGAAAGACCTAGGCAAAACAAAGTATTGTCTTGGCTTACAGATAGAACACCTAAGAGGTGGAATCCTATTACACCAATCTAATTATACAAAGAAACTTCTACGCAAGTTTCATATGGATAAATGTCATCCTTTAGGTACTCCTATGGTCGTAAGATCACTAGATGTACATAAGGACCCCTTCCGGCCACTGAAAGAGGGGGAGGAGATACTGGGTCCTGAAGTACCCTACCTCAGTGCCATTGGAGCACTTCTATATCTGGCTAACTGTACGCGTCCCGATATAGCGTTTACAGTTAATCTACTAGCCAGACACAGTGCTGCGCCCACAAAGCGCCACTGGAACGGAGTAAAGCATCTTCTGCGATACCTTCAGGGTTCCATTGATCTTGGACTTTACTACCAGAGAGGTGCCTCCCCCAAATTGTTTGGTTATGCTGATGCAGGTTATCTCTCTGATCCGCACACGGCAAAATCTCAAACAGGTTTTGTATTTACCTACGGAGGTACTGCTATCTCTTGGAGATCGGTAAAACAAACCACTACTGCTACATCTTCCAACCATGCAGAGCTCATCGCGATCCATGAGGCGAGCAGAGAATGTTTTTGGCTACGCTCCGTCGTCCAACACATCCTCCAATCCACTGGCCTGAAGACCAGTGATCTGGAGCCTACTGCCCTATTCGAAGACAACGCCGCATGCATTGCTCAGCTTCAGAAGGGCTACATCAAAGGCGACAGGACAAAACACATTTCTCCCAAGTTTTTCTGGACGCACGAGCAGAAGAACGACAAGCAAATTGAAGTTCGACAGATCCAGTCATGCAACAACTTAGCTGATCTTTTTACTAAGGCATTGCCTAAATGTACTTTTATAAAGCATGTAAAGAACATTGGTATGCGACAGTTGAAAGACCTGTAAGCCTGAAGCTTGTACGGATCAGGGGGAGTAACATGTGGGTTGCACTCTTTTTCTTTAAGCTGTTGGGTTTTTCCACTGGGTTTTCCACAGCTAAGGTTTTAACGAGGCAAACACACTTACTCTGGATCTAGAAGTATCCACCCCTTGCCTCAGTAGCTGAGACCGAAGTGATGAATGTGTAAGGGGGAGTGTTATGAATGAGGGAGGCCTTTGGCCTCCCCTCCTTCATTACCCCCATTACTTAGAGTAATGGGGACCCTTGGTCTCCTAGAGGCTTTTGGCCTCCCCACTATGAGATATATAAATAGAGCACCATGGCTCTTAGCATGGTGCATTATTCTTAGCAATGAAATTCTCTCTCTCTCTCTCTCTCTCTCTCTCTCTCTCTCTTGAGTTCATTATCATACAACACTCGCATTATTATTAATTTATGGAATATTAGAATTTTTTTAAAATATAATTATCTTAAGGATCCTGCGACCGTTCTGCCGTTAGTCAACTAACCTAACGGTGTATGACGTCTCCCCGTGGTCCGAGAGATTATTATATTTTTTAGTCTCTTTTTCCATATTATATATGCCTGTGTTATATAAACTGTGTGGTTGCTTATTTTGTGCCTGTAGCATATTATAAACTGCATGGTTGTTAATATAAGCTAAAATGTGATTTTTGGGATCGGCCATTTTGATACCCTTTTTTAAATTCCTTGCAATTTTATTTTCTTTTTGAGAGAATTTGTAAGTGAGGATTAAATGTATTAATGCCAAAGACCGGTGTACCGATAAATGAAGACGGATGCAAAAATTGGAAAATATAGGTACCCTTCTGGGTTTCCAAGTTGTAATTTTCTTTTATTTATGGACTGTATATTCGGACTTTGGACATTGTATGTCTTTGGGTATCTGGCCGATCCCCACATTTTACTTATTTTATTGTTTATGCATGAATTTACACTTTAATTAATTCATGCTTATTTTAAATTGCATAGATAAATGGTAAAATTGGCAAGCGTCGATTTCGAAGTTCTAGATTCTGCAGTAAATAATTACCTGAGTTGGCGAGTGGACCTGAAGTTCCACTTGCGTTCGATGGCCCTCCTTGGCTCAATTTTGGCTCCTTCATCGGTCCCAGCAGCGACCGATGCTTCTGCTAGTAAGGCCCTAGAAGCGGAACAATCATCTAGCAGAACTCCTACCACCGTCTCTGATGTGGATAAGGCGAAAGCCATTATCTATATTAGGAGACATATAGATCGGACCTTAAAGGCCGAATAACTAACGGCAGAGGACCTAATGGAGCTGTGGACAGCGCTGGAGGCACGGTATAAACATCAAATTGATGTAATATTACCGCATGCCAGTTATGAGTGGGAAAACCTCAGACTTCAGGACTATAAGTCAGTCGCTGAGTATAACTCTGCACTTCATAATATCACCTCACGCCTGAAATTGTGCGGTGAAGAAATGACAGAACAACGCATGTTGGACAAGACATTTACCTCGTTTCACGAGAAAGATGCAATCCTCATGCAGCAGTATCGTGAACGCAACTTCACGAAATTCTCTGATCTGATCTCATGCCTACTTAAGGCAGAGCAGAATCAAGATTTATTGCTAGCCCCTCATAATTTACGTCCAGCTGGCACTGCACCTATCCCTGAAGCCCACCACGTTTCTCCCCAGAAGTGGAAAAACAAGAAGAAGGCTAATAATAACAAAGGGAAAGCTGTGATGAAGAATGGACGAGGAGCAGCACCCCCGTCAAATAACAACAATACAGGAATGAGTAACTTTACATGGAAGCAAAAGAACACTGACCAAATGTCACTTCCTAAGAAGAACTGGGAGGATAAATGCCATAGATGCGGCATGACTGGCCATTGGTCCAGAATCTGCCACACTCCTCGCCACCTCCATGCACTATATCAGGCGAGCTAGAAGTCTCTGCCTGAAACAAACTTGGCGGCTGTTCAGCCACCAACGATGTTCACTGCAAAAGACTTCGAGAACGACGACCTGCTCGATTAAGCTTCATCTTTTATCTATGCATTTAAAATTCAATGTTGCTTCATCTTTAATTTGCTTAAGTACGAACTTTTATTTTGAATGTCTTTTTCATTGACTTAAATAAAATTTCATTTTGCTTATAGATGAAGTATTTAATATTGTGGACAGTGCCTCGTTGCACTGGTGTAGCATTAATATTGCTCCCACATACAACGAGACTATAAGATGCAAACTTCTCCCCTTAAACATATAGGAATTTTCCAAGTTTCAAGGATATTTCGTTTAAACGAACATAACTTAAAAACTGTGGATAATAAATATTGAATATCAATATGTAACTCGTAAAGAGGATGGCCAGAAGCCCATCTACTTACGATTTCATTGGACCCCCGTCGGGCCCATATAATTACAGATATTCATCATATAGAAAGCCAACTTGACTGAGCACCAGAAGTGCCTTTCATTGCCATAGTTTTTAACTCTGGCAAAATGGACTTAGTCATCTTGGATCAGTGATGATGTACGCATCATCAAATGAATCCATTGGAGAACCTGAAGATTCTTCAAAAGATTGAGTTTCCTTTGTCGTAAGGGCATACTTTGAGAGAGACCATCCCTCCTGAATGTGGGATGAGTGTCTCTTGGCTTCATTGAGAGAATACATTGTGACCTTTGCGGGCCTATTCACCCCGCAAGTGGCCAATTTTCGGTACTTCATTGTACTGATTGATGCATCTACTAGATGGTCTTATGTGTGCTTTTATATTCACTCGCAACATAGCTTTCTCAAAGCTTATAATGTGGGTGAATTCAATACATATATCTTTAAAGACTTCTGCCAAGCAACTGGCTTTGAAATTGAACATCCTGTAGCATGTTCATACTCAGAATGGGTTATCAGAGTCTCTGGTAAAGAGGCTCCAATGGATTTCACGTCCATTGTAAAATCGCAGTTGCCTGTTGATTTTTAGGGACCATCACACTGCATTCCGCATCGCTTATCACGATACGGCCCGCTTGTTGCCATATCTAATTGCTGATGCTGCTTGCTTATGGTTTACCACCAAGTCTTGATAAATGTGAATTTGATGAGAAAAATCTCATTGAAATAGGCATGCAGTCTAAAGAAGCCTGAAGCTTCTGAGACCATATCATGGACACAAAAGTCCTAATCTCGTTATGATCCGCATACTTTTTCTGTGTGAAGATGAGATCCAGAAGACCCTTCACATTCAGACTAAAGTACATCAATTGCCGGATAAATTTGCGGACAACCAGAAGATTGTTCGTTCACACGTCCATGTTGCCAACACGCCATCTAGGATTGACATTCCCAAAGATGGATGCAATCCACCGGCAGCAGAATTGGCTGTACCTCAATTGAAAAGAGGACGCCTGCCAGGTTCAAAATATAAAATTCCTCAAAAGAGGAAGATTCCTGGATATATCAAAATGATCCAACCACAGGATGCTGAGCTCAGACCAGCAACCTCTCCCCTCCTAATTTCCCCTACAGAGGAAACAACAAGAGAAACATTATTATATTACGTACGTACTGGAGAGGTACTGGACAGATATAGCACACTCGTCGACGACGGTTTTGCTTTCGCTATTGTCGTTCACGTCGCTGAATACGACGATGACGTCTACCCACTTTTCTATAGCGTAAACGCATAGAATGGCCAAAGTGGGACGAGGCAATAAGAGTAGAGCTGGACTCACTCTTGAAAAGCAAAATCTTTGGACCGGTGGTCCATACACCTGAATGTGTAAAACCTGTGGAATATAAGTTGGATTTCATAAGAAATTGAAATGAAGGAAATGTGATCATTTTCCTACTAAGTCTACACTTCTCTGAAAAAGCCAATACATGCAGCTCATGGATGTTGTGACTGCATATATATACTGAAATATAGATATAGAGATCTATATAAAACTTCCAGAAGGGTTTACTCGACCCCCAGAGATGAAAGAGAGACATAGAAACGTCTTCTCCATAAAGGCTACAAAGATCATTAGTTGATCTTAAGCAATATTCTGCCTGTGTATCTTTTTCGAAAGATTGTTGATAGGTGATCACTCCTTATTTTACACTTTTTTTCCGCATGTTTGCATGCCATTTAGATCGCCCAAATCATGTTTTTCACGATATATCGACGATATTGCGATGCTTTTCACGATTTGTTGTTTTTGTCGCATTTCAGGTGATTTGGAGCGATTTGGAGTGATCTCGAGATACGCCTACAACAGAGTGTCACCGACGACCTCCCCGAGGGGTACTTTGCTGTTGGAGAGGAGAGGAAGAAGAAAGAACGTCGCAGGAGCGACGAGGAGGCCAAAACAAGCTGTTTGGGCATTTTTGGTGTCTCACTCAGCCGAGTGAAGGAGTCACTCGGCCGACCAGCGAGACACCGCTCGGCCGACCAGATCGGACACGCTTTATGTGTGCACTCGACCGAGCATCGGAAGCCACATCGGTCGAGTGACGAGACCCCGTCCGCCCGAGTGGCGCTCAGACGAAGCCATTCAAAAAACGCCAACTTACTGTTTTTCGTCTGCCTGAGCTTCAGAAGACCCACTCGGCCGAGTGGATAATGCCGACCGCCGAGTACTAAGAAGCCATCGGCCGAGTGACGACAACTCACTCGGCCGAGCGACTCCCGAAGTGAAGACCCCCGAAAAACCCAGACTTACTGGAAATTTCGTCTGCCTGAGCTTCAGAAGGTTAGAGAGCTTTTCTCTTTAATTTTTGCAGCTTTTTAGATTAACTTTTTAGCTTTTATTCTTGTGATTGGAGAGGAGACAAAAGTTTATTTTTGTTGGATTATTGGAAGAACTCCATTGGTTTGTCTCTCTCCCCTCTAAAAATACTATTTTTATTGCTTATTTGAATATTGTGATGAATTCTCTTGTGATTTCCATTGATTATTTTTGTGATCGTGCTATGAATTGTGAGTAGTCCTTACGTCTTGGGGCATGTGGATGAACCCTACGAGCCCAATTTCTTATATGTGATGAATTGGTAGAAATATTGCTAGAATTTGCTATTAGGGATTAGTTTGGGATCGATTTACTACGGATAGCTAGGTATTCATATCGATTGGGATTTGCAAGAGATTGGATCCCAATTCGGTAGGAAACCCTAGAAATCCGAATTGGGTTGGAATCAAATTTTCGTAGTATCGGTTTGCAAGAGATTGGACCGATACTAGGGTTCTCGGTTGCAATTCCATGCCAATACCCGTTTGCAAGAGATTGGACGGGTAGGAACTATCCCAACCTAGGTCGTGGCCCGAGTTTGCACGAGAGTGGGCTCGGGGCGCGATTGAACGATGATGTTGATCCTAATGCTAGCTTGCCTAGGCTAGGGTTTGCAAGAGATTGGACCCGAACCTAGGATAGCTATAGACCGGCAATAGCGCGAGAGCGTGAGCTAGGTTTTACATTCAGTTGCAACTAGTTCAACCAAAATTTTATTCTAGCAATTTCGATACCAATGAACCACATTGACGAGATACGGTGAGTAGCGGGAATTCCCTATTCCCTAGACGTCCTTTATTTGATTTGATATCTTCGTACTTTGTCTGACGATTGTGACAGGATCGCCAAAGGCAAAATTTCTCTCTTTTCTGATCTTAATAGCCAGGTTGATTGGAGCAAGCACTTTCATTCGTCCTCCCTGTGTTCGATAACCCGCTTGCCGCTACACCGTGCGCTTGCGGTAAAACTACACGGTCGCACTTTTGGGTTACATTCCAGAGCGATCAAGTTTTTGGCGCCGTTGCCGGGGAGGCGATTGCGTTTGATCTTACCACCCTAGCTATTTCTTTCTTTTTGTTTTATTTCTTTATTTTTATCTACACCTTCCATTGTGCTAATCACTTCTTTGAAACTTTGTCCTCCTGTGCATGTACACGAGATCCACTGCAGACCCTGAAGGTATATTATTTGATCCCGAGATTGAACGTACTGTGCGGAGAATCAGAGCGGAGAGGAGACAAGATCCGGAAGGGAGGTTTATGACCAACCCGGAAAATGCAGACCAATTAACGGCAAGAATGACGAGGATTATTTCTATTCGCGATAGGCTTCGGCCTAAGACCTCTTCTACGACCTCATCCATTGCCATGCCAGAGCTGGTGGCTGACAAGAACTTTAAGCTGAAGACTGGACTAGTGGTTCTGATGCAGCAGGAACCATTTCATGGGAATGCCCATGAAAATCCCCACTACCACATCCAGTTATTTTTGTCGAAGTGCGCCACATTTCAGATGACGGGGGTCTCCATCGATGCCATCAGACTGCGCCTCTTCCCCTTCATACTAAAGGACAAGGCACTTTATTGGTTGAGGACGCAAGCTGAGGGAGTCTTTACCACATGGGACGAGTTGGCGAGTGCATTCATTGACAAGTTCTATCTGCCCTCTAAGACGGTAAAGATTCGGAGTGCTCTTATGTCCTTTAAGCAAGGACCCCAAGAGACACTCTACGAAGCTTGGGAGCGTTTTAAAGATCTGCAGTATCAATGCCCGCACCATAGCATTGAAGATTGGGAGCTAGTTCATAGTTTCTACAATGGTCTCCAACCGGGGACCAAGCAAATTATTGATGCCGCGGCAAATGGTGCCATCCTCTCGAAGACTCCCGAAGAAGCTACGGCCCTTATTGAGGAGATGGCCTCAAACAATCAACAATGGGGCGATGAGCGAGGATACTCTACGTCCTCCTTGAAGCCAACTAGCATCTATGAGGCAAAGGCCGTAGCGGAGCTGACAAGCAAGTTTGATTCTCTCCACAAGGTAGTGGAGAGACTGTAGAAGTTCATCACGGAGCCCCAAGGAACCCCTTCCACATCCACACCAACGAATCAAATGTGTGATTGGCAAGACCAATCTCAAGCTATGTATTTGGGAGGAGAGCAAGGAGAGGGATCCTTGGAGCAAGTTCAATATGTCGCGGGGAACCAAGGGTATTGGGCCAATCCGGCCACAAGAAATCATCCCGGTTTCTCTTATGCCAACAATGAAGGAGCTTTGAACCCGCCGCAACAACCACCTCAACAAGCTCGACCACCACCACCACAACAACAGCATTATCAACCGAGGGGGCCTCCACAACAAAATTTCCAACCGAAGCAACAAGTTCCACCCTATAGGCCGCCCGGATACAATCAAGGGTGGAGAAATCAAAACCCTCCACAAGCTCAACAACGATCCGACTTTGAAGCTAGAGTGGAGGAGTTTATGGTCGAGCAAAAGAAGGTCAATGCTTCCTTGAAGGCGGGGCAAGACTCCCTTACAACCGTTGTAGCTCAAATCTCGGAGCAATTGGCGTTGCTCAATCGAAATACTCAACAATTGCCGGCGCAACCCGAGCAAAACCCACGGGGCAACACCGGCCACATCAATGCCGTGGTTGCCGTTACAACTAGAGGCGGGAAGGATACCACCCCCGCCATGATTCCTACCGAGGAGCCCGTGGAGGAGAATGTAGAGCCAATTGAGCCGGTAGTTGAAGTTGAGAGGGAGAAAGAGCCGCAAGAAAAGGAGAAGTCTAGAGCGGAGCAATTGATTGAGGAGAGGCGCTTTATGCCACCGGTCCCATTCCCCCAAAGGCTTGCTAGAGCAAAAATGGAGAAAAGGCTAGCAAAGTTTCTCGAGTATCTGAGAGGGGTTAGCCTCAACATTCCCTTCCTCGACGCCATCGTGGAAATCCCCACATATGCTAAATTTTTAAAGGATTTGATTTCGGGGAGAAAGAGGAAGGAGAAAATTATGCTAGCCGAGGAGGGCTCTTGGTTCACCAAGAGAGAGAAGGAACCGGCCAAATTCAAAGATCCGGTGAGTTTTTGAATTCCTTGCACCTTGGGCGGCGTCCCTCTACAAAAGGCGTTGGTGGATTTAGGGGCTAGTGTTAGCCTCATGCCTCTCTCCATGTTCCTAAGGCTAAACACCGGGACGAAATTGAAGCACACCGACATGCATATACAACTAGCCGATGGACGGATAACAAGGCCGGTAGGGATCGCCGAGGACATCCCGCTACAAGTCCCGGGGGGCATATGTTTGCCATGTGACTTCGTGATTATGGACGTTAAGGAGGAGGGAGATACGTCATTGATACTTGGACGCCCGTTCCTCGCCACCGCCGGTGTCATTGTCGACGTGCGAGAAGGTACCCTAACGTTGAACGTCGGCAACATCGAGGTGGAGCTTCACATTCCTAAGGCAATGAAACATATGCCTTACCACGAGGAGCTGGACTACATGGACCTCCTTGACGAGGTAATCAAGGAGGCGATCCCCCATTCGATCGGCGCTCTATTTAAAGAGGATTTCGAGGAAGGCCCGGATTTGGACCAAGAAGAGAAGACAAATGATTCCCCCGACTTCTCCGCTGAAAATGATGAAGGCGACGCTGATGTCGCAAGGATTCGAGAGCTCTGCAAGCTCTCGAAATTAAAGTCTCCGAAGAAAGCTCCGCCGATACGGAAATCTGCGTCACCGGTGAAGCCGATGACCGAAGCAAACGCTAGCTTGGGGGAGCCTCCCCCCAACACTAATCGAGACGGGAGACCACTGAGGGAGAACACGCCGCTGCAACTTCCGAATCCAAGCGTTCTCCCCGGAAAGTTTGACGGGTGCATCTCATATGCACCAAACATCCCGCGTTAATTGAAAATCATAGGGGGTCGAGCTCACGACCTTAAACGAGCGCTTGTCGGGAGGCAACCCGACGGTTATAGCTTTATTTTTACTTTTCTTTTATTTTTGTTTTAGAAATTTTTAGTGATTTGAGTCGTTCGCCCAAAAATTTTGTGATAACGGGTCCTATTTTTCTTGACAGGAGAGGAGAACGAGGTACACATCATTAGGGGGATGAACGAGGCGACGAGGAGCGCCCCATGAAGACACTCGATGCTTAGGAGGAAGATGAAATCGACTGGAGGAAGAAAAACAGAGTTTAGAGCCCAAACGAAGACAAACAGCAGAAAACAAGGCTCACTCGGCCGAGCATACTAGTCACTCGGTCGAGCACACAAGTTCGTCCGGCCGAGCCGCTCACGAACGAGGGAAGTCTGCTGTACCCAACTCTCTGTTTATTTTCCTGATTTCAGTATAACTGCTACTCGGCCGAGTATATATATTCACCCGGCCGAGTAAAACTGATACGCTCCTAGGGCGATTCTTGCCGAGTAGCTTGAGCCACTCGGCCGAATGGACTTACTCCACTCGGCCGAGGGTGGCAAGGCCACTCGGCTGAAGCGTAGCGGGGAGGAATTTTTACTTAAAGTTCACTCGGCCGAGCGACCCAGTCACTCGGCCGAGTCGTAACTTTTACTATAAGTAGGGGCGATGGTCAGGCGCATTTTTCGAAACGAACTAAACCGATCGCGCCCCGACCCTTCGCATTCCCAGCGCCCGAATCCCCCTCGCTCGCCCGATCACTCGCGCCGCGCCGCCGCTCGGCCACCCACCGCCGGCCGAGCCGCCGCCGCACCTCGCCCGAGTCGCCGCCGGCGGCCACTGCTCCGGCCGACTCCGGTAACCCCATTGTTAGCCTATTCTCTCCTCTTTTGTGTATTTTTCGAGGATCCATGTATCTAACGAACCCCAAACCCAAATTAATTTCAATTTCTATCTATTATACCCCTAATGCCCCATACGTTTTGAATATTACTCGCCGATATCTCCGTTTCATACGCAGGTTATTTTTGGGAGCTTAGGGGAGCCCAGGGGAGCTTCCAGGGACTGATTTGGGCTACGTGGAGGCGTCGTCTTCGCACGCTTCCATATCTTTGCACTTGCGGCGTGTCATGGTATATTCTTTCCTTTATTTTACGCACGTAGCATATTTATTGGTTTTGGTGAGTGCTCGGGGCCCATATGCCGCCCCGGACACGGCCGAGGTCGAGGAGAGCTTCCGCCAAGCGGAAGCGGTCGGATGATGCCGGCCCCTCCCACGAGGTGGAGGACTCTCCTCCGCCTTCTCCAGCACACCCCATCCACCCAGCACAGCCTGCAGGCCCCGCACACCCTGCACAGCCTGCAGAGCCCGCACAGCCCATACACCCCGCACAGCCACTCCCTGCCGCTCCACAGCCACCACCTCCGGCTCCACTTATCGGGCCGCTGGGGATCACGTTTCGGAAAGACGCACACCGCGTCGCTTTCGAGCGTATCTCCCAGCGCTCGATCGTACCCTCCAGGTTCGCACACCTTGCAGACCTAGGACGCCTGGGGGGTACTAGAGGGGATGCTCACGTTGTACGACAACGTGGGCTGGCGAGATTTCTTTCAGGTGTCGACGGACACGTTTATCCGTCCGACACTTGAGGTGCTTAGTTTGATCGCCCGGACCGACGAGGGATGCTCGTTTCGGTTCATGGACCAGGAGTGCCAGGTCACTCTCGGTATGATGAGAGCCTTCTTCTCGTGGCCCGATGTCCCCGGGGCCGACCGTGGTTACGCCCCCACCCATATCCCCCTACCTTCCTTCGACGCCGGTGCCTTCTGGGCCCGGATTACGGGTCTTCACGCTGCCTTTGACCCTAGTAGGGTGATCACTCCTTATTTTACACCTTTTTTCCGCATGTTTGCATGCCATTTAGACCGCCCAAATCATGTTTTTCACGATATATCGACGATATTGCGATGCTTTTCACGATTTGTTGTTTTTGTCGCATTTCAGGTGATTTGGCGAGATTTGGAGTGATCTCGAGATGCGCTTACTCTAGACGGCCACCGACGACCTCCCCGAGGGGTATTTTGCTGTTGGAGAGGAGCGGAAGAAGAATGGATGTCGCAGGAGCGACGAGGAGGCCAAAATAAGCAGAATGGGCATTTTTTGTGTCCCACTCGGCCGAGTGGAGGAGCCACTCGGCCGACCAGCGAGACACTGCTCGGCCGACCCGTTCTGACACGACTTCCATGTGTACTCGGCCGAGCGACGAAGACCACATCGGCCGAGTGACGATACCACGTCCGCCCGAGTGGCGCCCAGACGAAGCCCCTCCAAAATATCGAAGTTACTATTTTTCGGCAATCCGAGCTTCAGAAGACCCACTCGGCCGAATGGTAAACCACGTCCACCCGAGTGCAGTGAAGCCATCGGCCGAGTGACGACAACTCACTCGGCCGAGCCGCCCCCGAACTGAAGACCCCTGAAGCCCCCGACTTACTGGAAAATGACAGGGTTTTCACTCGGACGAGCGACTTTTGTCACTCGGCCGAGTGCGATGCGCTGCCTGTAGCGAAATTTGCGGAAAACAGGCTGTGCAGGGGCGTTTTGGTCAGGATTTTTGGACGATTTTGAGGGCTATTTAAGCCCTGTTTTTACCCTAGTTTTAAGAGCGATCTCTTAGATTTTTTACAGCTTTTTGAGACTACTTTTTGCTTTATTATTTGTGATTGGAGAAGAGGGAAAACTTGGATTTTTGTTGGATTAATTGAAGAACTACATTGGTTTGCATCTCTCTTCCCCAAAAACTCTATTTTTATTGTTTATATCATTGTTGTGATGAATTCCATTGCCTATTTCATTGATTATTTTTGTACTATTGCTATGATTTGTGAGTAGTCTCCACGTCTTGGGGCGTGGGGATGAACCCTACAAGCCCTATTTCCTATTTGTGTTGAATTGGTAGAAATTGAGCTAGAATAGCTATTAGGGATTAGATTGGGATCGATTTACTACGGATAGCTAGGTATTCATATCAATTGGGATTTGCAAGAGATTGGATCCCAATTTGATAGGAAGCCCTAGAAATCCGAATTGGGTTGGAGTCGGATTTTCGAAGTATCGGTTTGCAAGAGATTGGACCGATACTAGGATTTCCGGTTGCAATTCCATGCCGATACTCATTTGCAAGAGATTGGACGGGTAGGAACTATCTCAATCTAGATCGTGGACCGAGTTTGCAAGAGATTGGGCTCGGTGCACGATTGAACGATGATGTTGATCCTAATGCTAGCTTTCCTAGGCTAGGGTTTGCAAGAGATTGGACCCGAACCTAGGATAACTATAGACCGGCAACAGCGCGAGAGCGTGAGCTTGGTTCTACATTTAGTTGCAACTAGTTCATCCAAATTCTCATTCTAGCAATTTTGATACCGACGAACCACATTTATGAAATACGGTGAGTAGCGGGAATTCCCCATTCCCTAGACGTTCTTTATTTGATTTGATATTTCGCACACTTGTCTGACGATTGTGACAGGATCGCCCAAGGCAATTATCTCTATTCTTAAATAGCCAGGTTGATTAGGAGCAAGCACGGTCATTCGTCCTCCCTGTGTTCGATACCCGCTCGCCGCTATACCGTGCGCTTGCGGTAAAACTACAACCGTTCTTTGGGGTCACATCCCGGAGCGATCAAGTTTTTGGCGCCGTTGCCGGGGAAGGCATTTTGACGGTGCTCGGCATCGACCACCCGGTTATTTCTTCTTACTATCTTCCTTTACTTCCATCTCTATCTTATTCTAACTTCATTCGCAGCACTATTTGCATGTTCTCCCCGTATTTTGCGTAAGATCTTAACAGGGAGAATGGAGGATGCAACGCCAACAATAGAACTCAGTCAAGAAGACTACGACTCCTTCACAGACCTCCTTAAGGAGCTTGTCGACGAGGTCCACACTACCGGAGCATTTGCTATTGATGTCAAGGACCCCGACGAACAACTATTTGCTAGTTTTGTGATGGACCAAATCTCCCCGGAGGGGATTATCGGCGGCAATGTCAGAGTTGACGTGGTCGACGACAAATTGTATTTCGAAGCCAATAGAGCAAGCGTCGAAGAACACTATGCTCCCGAAGAACCCTTCGAACAAACCGACATTCAGGGAGTTACACTCTATGACGCTCACTCTTGTTTTTACGAATCGTCTGATGAGTTTCTTGATTCCAGGTACGAACTGGAGCAGAGTGAAGATTTTGGCGATGCTAGCACTGAATCGGAGGGCGCCTATTTCGATGCCTCATCCTCACTAAGTAGCGAGTCTGACTCGTCACAAGAGAGCATGCCCCCTGAACATGAGGTAAACACGGATAACAAGGAAGAAGTCGAACTCATGCGAGCCGATGAAGTGGAAGGAGCAGCGCCACCTGAGGTAGAGCTTAAACGATTACCACCGAATCTAAGGTATGCCTTTTTGGGTAATAAATTAACTTTCCCGGTGATAGTCAGTTCCCACCTCACACAAGATCAACTTGAAAAACTCCTAGACGTTCTCAGGAGCCACAAAGATGTCTTGGGATACACAATCTCCGATCTAAAAGGGATAAGCCCTAGGCTTTGCACGCATCGGATCCATTTGGAGGATACCGAAGCCACCTCCATAGAGCCTCAAAGGCGGCTAAACCCGAACATGAAGGAGGTGGTTAAGAAGGAAATCCTAAAATTGTTAGAAGCCGGTATAATTTATCCTATATCTGACAGTAGATGGGTTAGCCCCGTTCACGTCGTCCCCAAGAAAGGGGGGATGACTGTCATAAAAAATGAAAAAGGTGAGCCAATATCTACGCGCACTGTCACGGGATGGCGAATGTGCATTGACTATAGGAAACTCAATAAAGCCACCCGAAAGGACCATTATCCATTGCCATTCATTGATCAAATGCTTGAACGCCTCGCGAACCATAAATATTTTTGCTATCTAGACGGGTATTCGGGTTTCTTCCAAATCCCTTTGCACGAAGATGACCAAGAAAAGACAACTTTCACTTGTCCCTATGGCACCTATGCTTACCGTAGGATGCCGTTTGGCCTTTGTAATGCCCCCGCCACTTTTCAAAGATGTATGACATCCATATTTTCCGATTACATTGAAAATATTATGGAAGTTTTTATGGATGATTTCTCGGTTTATGGAAGTGAGTTTGACTCTTGCTTGGAAAACCTCACTAAAGTCCTGAAAAGGTGCCAACAAAACAATCTCACTCTCAATTGGGAGAAGTGTCACTTCATGGTCACGGAAGGTATAGTTCTCGGACATCTTGTTTCCTCGAGGGGAATCGAGGTAGATAAAGCAAAAATTGAGGTAATCGAAAAACTTCCTCCTCCTATTAATGTCAAGGGCATTAGAGGCTTCCTTGGTCACGCGGGGTTTTACCGCCGCTTCATCAAGGATTTCTCCTCGATTGCCCGACCACTTACTTCCTTGCTCGCTAAAGATGTTCCTTTTGACTTTTCAGGAGAATGCTTGCAAGCTTTCAACACCTTGAAGGAAGCGCTAGTCTCCGCGCCCATCATACAACCGCCGGATTGGAGCCTCCCTTTTGAGCTAATGTGCGATGCTAGCGACCAAGCCATTGGAGCGGTATTGGGACAAAGGAAAGATAGGAAGCTTCATGCGATATACTATGCGAGCAAGACATTGGATGACGCGCAGAAAAACTACACAACTACCGAAAAGGAGCTTCTAGCGGTCGTCTATTCCATAGAGAAGTTTCGCTCCTACCTCCTCGGCTCCAAGGTGATTGTCCACACCGACCATGCGGCATTGAAGTATCTTTTGAACAAGAAGGAGGCCAAACCCCGGTTGATTAGGTGGATACTCTTGTTGCAAGAATTCGACCTAGAGATCAGAGATAAGAAGGGTATGGACAACGTCGTGGCGGATCATTTATCTAGGCTCGTTTGCGACAAGGAGGATGAGAGCTTACCTATTGACGACACATTTTTTGATGAGAGGCTATATGCGGTAAGGACCGGGGAAGTACCTTGGTACGCGGACTTCGTCAACTACTTGGCTTGCGGTATCAAACCGCATGGGATTTCCACACAACAAAAGAGGAGATTTATGCATGAGGTCCGTAGCTATTTTTGGGAAGATCCTTACCTTTTCAAGATATGCAAAGATAGTGTCATTCGTAGGTGTGTTTCTAAAGAGGAGGCAACGTCTATCATTTTGCATTGCCACGGTCTACCATGCGGGGGACATCATGCCGCCTCTAAAACCACCGCTAAGATCTTGCAGAGCGGGTTCTTCTGGCCGACAATGTTTAAAGACACCCACACCTTTGTAAAGGGGTGCGATAGATGCCAACGGACCGGGAACATCTCCAAGCGCAATGAAATGCCAATGAGGCCCATCCAAGAAATTGAGCTTTTTGATTGTTGGGGAGTAGACTTCATGGGACCATTTCCATCGAGCAATGGTAACAAATACATCTTATTGGCCGTCGACTACGTCTCCAAATGGGTGGAGGCAATTGCCACCCCCACTAATGATGCAAGGGTCGTCTCCAAGTTCTTCAAGCAAAATATCTTCCCGCGCTTTGGAGTGCCGCGTACCTTGATAAGCGACGGGGGAAGCCACTTCATAGAGAACAAGTTTGAAGCCATGCTAAAGAAGTACGGGGTGAATCATAGAGTTGGCATGGCTTATCACCCCCAGACAAGTGGTCAAGTGGAAGTCTCAAATAGAGAGATCAAGCAGATTCTCGAGAAAACCGTGGATCGGTCTAGAAAGGATTGGTCAATGAAGCTAAACGATGCTCTATGGGCATATCGCACGGCCTTTCGCACCCCCATCGGTACCACACCGTTCCGACTAGTTTATGGGAAGGCTTGCCACTTGCCGTTTGAGTTGGAGCACCGCGCATATTGGGCCATCAAGACCTTTAACTACGACTACAAGAGTGCGGCGGTGAGGCGACTCTTGGACATCAACGAGCTTGATGAAATAAGGAGAGACGCCTATGAGAGCTCGAGAATTTACAAGGAAAGGACCGAGATTTTCCACGATGCCCGCATAACCGTCACGGATTTCAAGGTGGGAGACAAGGTCTTGCTCTACAATTCCCGGCTCCGACTATTTCCCGGTAAGTTGAGGTCACGTTGGTCGGGACCTTTCACCATCAAGTACATACAACCAGGAGGAGCTTTCGAGTTGGAAAGCAAGGATGGTGCCACATTTAAGGTGAATGGTCAAAGGCTCAAGCACTATTCCGAGGGGATCCCGACGGGCGAAACCAATAGAGTATATTTGCTTAAAGAGCGATCGGATGATCTCTCGGACCTCCTTGATGAGGTGATAGAGGAGGCGACTCCTCACTCAATCGGCTCTCTTTTTGATGAAGAATTTGAAAAAGGCCCGGATTTAGGCCAAGATGAAGATAATAAAGATGATTCCCCCGACTTCTCCGCTGATGAAGATGAAGGCGACGCTGATGTCGCAAGGATTCGAGAGCTCTGCAAGCTCTCAAAATTAAAGTCTCCAAAGAAAGCTCCGCCGGTACGGAAATCGGCATCGCCGGTTAAGCCGTTGACCGGGGCAAATGCTAGCTTGGGGGAGCCTCCCCCCAACACTATTCGAGATAGGAGACCTCCGAGGGAGAACGCTACGCCGCCACGTCAAAATCCAAGCGCGCTCCCCGGGAAGTTTGACGGGTGCATCTCATATGCACCAAACAACCCGCATTGATTGAAAATTATAGGGGGTCGAGCTCACGACCTAAAACGAGCGCTTGTCGGGAGGCAACCCGACGGTTTTTGCTTTATTTTTACTTTTTCTTTATTTTCGTTTTAGAAATTTTTAGTGTTCTGAGTCATTCGACCAAAAATTTTGTGATAACGGGTCCTATTTTTCTTGACAGGAGAGGAGATAGGTAGATCCATCATGAGGAGGATGAACGAGACGACGAGGAGCGCCCCAAGAAGACGCTCGACGCTTAGGAGGAGGATGAAATCGACTGGAGGAAGAAAGACGGAGTTTAGAGCCAAAACGAAGACAAACAGCAGAAATTAAGGCTCACTCGGCCGAGTATACTAGTCACTCGGCCGAGTACACAAGTTCGTCCGGCCGAGCCGCTCACGAACGAGGGAAGTCTGCTGAACCCAACTCTCTGTTTATTTTCTTGATTTCGATATAACTGCTACTCGGCCGAGTACATTTGTTCACTCGGCCGAGTAAAACGGATACCCTCCTAGGGCGAGTCATGCCGAGTAGCTTGAGTCACTCGGCCGAATGGACTTACTCCACTCGGCCGAGGCTGGCAAAGCCACTCAGCCGAAGCGTTATCGGGGAGAAAATTTTTATTGCCTCGCTCGGCCGAGTGAGCACGTCACTCGGCCGAGTCGTAACTTTCTTTTATATAATTGGCGAGGGGGGCGCGGATTTCGAAATCGAAAAATCCCAAATCCGCCCGCGCCCCCTAAGCTACCCTCGACCGATCTCGCTTCACTCAGCCCCCACTCACCCGACCAAGCCCGCGCGCGCCGCCGCTCGGCCAGCCACCACCGGCCGACCGTCGCCGCACCCCGCCCGAGTCGCCGCCGGCGGCCTCGTCTCCGATCGCCTCCGGTATAGCTTGATTTGCCTGTTTTTTCCTCTTTTTACGTATTTTTCGAGGATCCGTGTATTAATCGAACCCCTAACCTGAATCAATTCCTATATCTATCTGTTATACCCCTATTGCTCCATACATTTTGATTATTACTCGCTGATATCGCTTTTTCATGCGCAGGTTGCTTTTTGGAGCTTAGGGGAGCCTAGGGGAGCTCCTACGGGCTGCTTTGGACTTCGTGGAGGCGCGGACTTCGCACGCTTCCACCGCTTAGCACTCGCGACGTGTTTTGGTACACTCTTTCCATTCTTTTTGCACACGCCACACTTTTTCACTTTTCGGCGCACTCGGGGCTGATATGCCGCCCCGGACACGGCCGCGGACGAGGAGACCTTCCGCTAAGCGGAAGAGGTCGGATGACGCCGGCCCCGCCCACGAGGCAGAAGAGTCTCCTCCTCCTTCCCCCACACACGCCGTCCACCCAGCACAGCCTGCAGGCCCCGCACACCCCGCACAGCCTGCAGTGCACCAACAGCCTGCACAGCCTCTCCCTGCCGATCCACAGCCACCACCACCGGCTCCACTGGTCGGGCCGCTCGGGATTACGTTCCGAGACGACGCACACCGCGCCGTCTTCGAGCGTATCTCCCAGCGCTCGATCGTACCCTCCAGGTTTGCACACCTCGCTGACCTAGGACGCCTGGGGGTACTTGAGGGGATGCTCACGTTGTACGACAACGTGGGCTGGCGAGATTTTCTGCAGGTGTCGGCGGATACTTTTACCCGCCAGACACTTGAGGTTTTGAGTTCGATCGCCCGGACCGATGAGGGATGCTCATTCCGGTTCATGGATCGAGAGTGCCAGGTCACTCTCGATATGATGAGAGCGTTTTTCTCTTGGCCCGCCGTCCCCGGAGCCGATCGCGGTTACGGCCCCACACATATCCCTCCACCCTCTTTCGACGCCGGTGCCTTCTGGGCACGTATCACGGGTCTCCACGCCGCCTTTGACCCTAGTAGGGCCAAGGCCTCGGCCATCGTACATCCCTGCCTTCGCATCGCTCAGCGCCTTATGGCGACGACATTTTTGGCCAGATATGAGCCGGGCACGATGTCTACGCCAGAGCTTTACATGCTCTACGGGATGACACGTCCCAGAGCTCTATCTAGGGATGGAGATGAGCTTGTCCCCGCCGTCGTGATCGATATCGCAGCATGGTACTTAGACCGCATCATTGTATCGGTGGGCGCTCGCTCACCGATATGCTGCGGCGGCCTGATTACCTTGCTGGCTCTTATGACCGGCGAGGACTTCCCTGACGACTTGCGACGCGTCCCGGGCCCCACCTCTTTGTCGATAGATGTTATGGCCCGGATGAAGATGCTGCGTCCGCATGGTGAGCGTCACTGGGTCTGGTTGCACGGCCCTTTCGGTGCCGACTACATGATTCTCCCGAGCCCAGCTCGGACCCAGATTGCACCGGCCCACGTTGACTGGCTCCCTGCGATGGATGTCCTCATCCTCGCTGCGTACTTGCTCGAGGCCGAGGAGGCCGAGCAGGCCCCCGTTCCCCCTGTAGACCCTGCTGCACACCCTGCCGAGCCTGCTGCCGACCCTGCTGCCGAGCCCGTTGACCCTGTGGCCCCTCAGCCCATACCAGATGTTTCCGCTGCTCCTGACACCGCTGTCGGTGTCGGGAGCACCTTAGCTGAGCCCACCCCCACCACTTCCGAGGCTGTCACCACCACTCCCACCACCTCCTCCGGCCCTCTGTCCGTCGAGCCTCTTTGCTCCGCTCTCCCCGAGCGCCCGCAGACCTTTGTTGAGAGTGGAGAGCCCTCGTTCGCCGCGGTCGTGGAGACCATGGCTAGCATGATCTCCGCTGGGATTGCGCCTTTTGGTCCACACACTTCCACCCCAGCGGTAGAGCCCTCTGTCTCCACAGCTGCCGTATTCTCCGAGAGCGTCGTGGCGTCTGTCCACACTTCTGTGCCACTGACCTCTCTAGCCGCCTCGCAGCCGCTTTTGTACTCTTCTTTCGCTGCCGCTGCCTCCACTTCTCACCGCCCGCCCCGGCCTCACACTGAGGCCCGGCCCACATTTCCAGGCGCGGCACCTTTCGTCCCCTTCCCTGCTGAGCCCGTTACATACTCCACTCGTGTACGCCAGCCTCGCCCTGCGCAGCCTCGACCGGTGTGTCCCTCTGCACCACCCCCGCCCGACACTGTACTGCAGAGCATACGTGCTCTTGAGTTGGCGGTGAGTGGTCTTCGAGGAGACCTTAGGACCCTGTCCTCCACCGTCTCTGCGATGGCTGGACGCTTCGAGCTGATCCCCCAGATCCACTACTGCCTTACACAGGTTCTGGAGCGTCTCCCTCGCGTACCCCCACCCACCCAGCAGGTTCCCACACACACTTCCACACACACACTAGACCTGCTTCCACTTCCACGCCCACCCCAGCTCAGCAGCCCGCCCAGCCAGCACCACCCTCACGACCTCCGCCTCAGGACGGAGACGGTGCAGCACCGCCTTCTTAGGCACTCTTGATGCCTTGATCCATTCCTGTCGTTGTGCTGCCCGTCTCTGCTGGGTCCTGATGCACTTTTGTCCACCCCCCTCCCCTCACTTATTTTGGGATTATATTTTTGATCATATCTATTTGCGCATATCATATCATATCTACTTGGGATTCTCATTTTGATCACATCTATATATATCTTTTTTGGGAGAGAGGGAGAGTTTTTGGTGCCGCATTTATTTTCATATCACTCCTATCTGTGCATGCATCATTTCCGCATCATATTTTCATTTCTTTTTTCTTTCCTTTCATTATCTTTTTTTCTTCCCATCATGCATGCATTCTCACTTGCCCCTCACATTACTTGTCTCTCTGGGTGCCACACTTTACACATTGAGGACACTGTGCCGTTTAGCTTGGGGGAGTGAGTTCTCACGTTCTTTTTCGATTCGTCACCTTTATTTTCAGTTTTTCACACCGTTTTTCACTTTTGCACTCATTTTTCATTATTTTTCTTTTATTTTGCCATGCATCACGTTTTTCTTATTTTCCTGTGTGCCGCATTGCATAGTTCTATTTTCCTTTTATCTTTACTTCTTTCTTTTTCATCTCATGCTAGAGATGAATTTTCTGTGATGATGTCTACGTGGAGTTAGCTTATTCTATATGCATGCTATATTTGTCATGTCTTAGATTTCATTTCTGATATCATATGCTATGACTTGCTTTGCATTTAGGAGTAGTAACCCACACTTTTTCCTCATGAAAATGGATGAAATTTTATTATTAGCTGAGCCTGAATATTCATATGTATGCTATCACAGAAAACACACCAAGATTCACGCATTGAATGCCTATATCTGGAGTACTGATTTCTTTTCCTTTATCACTTCTATATGCATGAATTGTACACTTCACTTCAGGATGATTGAATGATGATTAGCTATGATATATCTGGATTAGTTAGTTTTTTTGTGATCGAAACTGAGTAGATTAGATTACCCTGCTGAAGTTGTCGTGCATGTCTTATAGAGTGAGCCGAGAGTTATATGTATTTCTTTCTCCACAAATCTTGAACATCATTTCTCTACTTTTAAAAATCATTGGTGAATCTCCCCTTAGTGATTCTGTTTTATGGCATTTCCCCCGCTATTAATTCCTAGCTCCAAATCTCTTATTCTAAAAAATAATAATAATAAAAGAGAGAAGAACATTCTTGTATATCATTATATCTCTCTGAGTTGGGATCACTGTGTATATATTGCTTATTGAAGAAAAGAAAAAAAAAAGAGGAAAAATCCTCAATAAAAGATCCCATCTCGCTTACTTTCTTTCTTCTTTCTCTTCTTTGCCTTTGGAGCTATATAAAAATGGGGATGTAAATATTTTTGTGCCACCACGCTTATAGATAAGCTTGGGGGAGGGGATCCATTGATGTGTGAGAGAGCGACTACTTGACATTGCACGACAACCTAGGCTAAGTAATATTCTATACTCGGTGAGATTGTTTCTAGCTTTACGAAATCCAGAAATCTAAGCCTAGCGTTCATTTCATGAAATCCGTACTTTTCTATTCTCTCTATTCTATGGTGTGATACTCTTATACTCCAGATAGAAAGCGTTCAATTGAAAAGTGTGTGATCTGAGATTTGTATACCGCTTTAGATGATTCAGGCGATGTTAATTTTAAAATTATTCTGTTTTTCATGATTATACCGTTGTTCGTGGGTTTTCTATTTTCTACTTGCACTATTATACTATGATATCAAAATGAGATTCTTTGACATGTATTTCTCACTCGGTGCATGCTATAAGAGTAAGTGAAACCCACGTCCTGAGAAAATGATCTAGCATCCTACCTCTTTCCTTCTTTCTTTCTTTCTTTCTTTATTTTCATTTGGTTTTCATTCTTCTTCGTTTTTCATTTTTTTCGTTTTTCGCCGTTTTCATTTTCCGAATCCACCGGGTTCGCCTTTTACTTATCTTCCTCGAGGACGAGTAAGAGGTAAGCTTGGGGGATTTTGATCACTCCTTATTTTACACCTTTTTTTCCGCATGTTTGCATGCCATTTAGACCGCCCAAATCATGTTTTTCACGATATATCGACGATATTGCGATGCTTTTCACGATTTGTTGTTTTTGTCGCATTTCAGGTGATTTGGCGCGATTTGGAGTGATCTCGAGATGCGCTTACTCTAGACGGCCACCGACGACCTCCCCGAGGGGTATTTTGCTGTTGGAGAGGAGCGGAAGAAGAATGGACGTCGCAGGAGCGACGAGGAGGCCAAAATAAGCAGAATGGGCATTTTTTGTGTCCCACTCGGCCGAGTGGAGGAGCCACTCGGCCGACCAACGAGACACTGCTCGGCCGACCCGTTCTGACACGACTTCCATGTGTACTCGGCCGAGCGACGAAGACCACATCGGCCGAGTGACGATACCACGTCCGCCCGAGTGGCGCCCAGACGAAGCCCCTCCAAAATATCGAAGTTACTGTTTTTCGGCAATCCGAGCTTCAGAAGACCCACTCGGCCGAGTGGTAAACCACGTCCGCCCGAGTGCAGTGAAGCCATCGGCCGAGTGACGACAACTCACTCGGCCGAGCCGCCCCCGAACTGAAGACCCCTGAAGCCCCCGACTTACTGGAAAATGACAGGGTTTTCACTCGGCCGAGCGACTTTTGTCACTCGGCCGAGTGCGATGCGCTGCCTGTAGCAAAATTTGCGGAAAACAGGCTGTGCAGGGGCGTTTTGGTCAGGATTTTTGGACGATTTTGAGGGCTATTTAAGCCCTGTTTTTACCCTAGTTTTAAGAGCGATCTCTTAGATTTTTTACAGCTTTTTGAGACTACTTTTTGCTTTATTATTTGTGATTGGAGAAGAGGGAAAACTTGGATTTTTGTGGGATTAATTGAAGAACTACATTGGTTTGCATCTCTCTTCCCCAAAAACTCTATTTTTATTGTTTATATCATTGTTGTGATGAATTCCATTGCCTATTTCATTGATTATTTTTGTACTATTGCTATGATTTGTGAGTAGTCTCCACGTCTTGGGGCGTGGGGATGAACCCTACAAGCCCTATTTCCTATTTGTGTTAAATTGGTAGAAATTGAGCTAGAATAGCTATTAGGGATTAGATTGGGATCGATTTACTACGGATAGCTAGGTATTCATATCAATTGGGATTTGCAAGAGATTGGATCCCAATTTGATAGGAAGCCCTAGAATTCCGAATTGGGTTGGAGTCGGATTTTCGAAGTATCGGTTTGCAAGAGATTGGACCGATACTAGGATTTCCGGTTGCAATTCCATGCCGATACTCGTTTGCAAGAGATTGGACGGGTAGGAACTATCTCAATCTAGATCGTGGACCGAGTTTGCAAGAGATTGGGCTCGGTGCACGATTGAACGATGATGTTGATCCTAATGCTAGCTTGCCTAGGCTAGGGTTTGCAAGAGATTGGACCCGAACCTAGGATAGCTATAGACCGGCAACAGCGCGAGAGCGTGAGCTTGGTTCTACATTTAGTTGCAACTAGTTCATCCAAATTCTCATTCTAGCAATTTTGATACCGACGAACCACATTTATGAAATACGGTGAGTAGCGGGAATTCCCCATTCCCTAGACGTTCTTTATTTGATTTGATATTTCGCACACTTGTCTGACGATTGTGACAGGATCGCCCAAGGCAATTCTCTCTATTCTTAAATAGCCAGGTTGATTAGGAGCAAGCACGGTCATTCGTCCTCCCTGTGTTCGATACCCGCTCGCCGCTATACCGTGCGCTTGCGGTAAAACTACAACCGTTCTTTGGGGTCACATCCCGGAGCGATCATAGGGCCAAGGCCTCGGCCATTGTCCATCCCTGCCTCCGTATAGCTCAGCGCCTTATGACGACGACCTTTTTGGCGAGATATGAGCCGGGTACGATGTCCACGCCGGAGCTCTATATGCTCTACGCGATGACACGGCCCAGAGCTCTATCTAGGGAGGGCAATGAGTTGGTCCCCACCGTCGTGATTGATGTCGCGGCTTGTTTTTTGGACCGCATCATCGTATCGGTGGGCGCTCGCTCACCGATATGCTGCGGCGGCCTATCACCTTGCTCGCCCTTATGACCGGCGAGGACTTCCCTGACGACCTGCGACGAGCACCGGGCCCCACTTCTCTATCGATTGATGTTATGGCCCAGATGAAGATGCTTCGTCCGCACGGTGAGCGACACTGGGTCTGGCTACACGGCCCCTTCGGTGCCGATTACATGATTCTTCCGAGCCCAGCTCAGACTCAGATTGCACCGGCCCAGGTGGACTGGCTCCCTGCGATGGATGTTCTGATCCCTGCCGCATACGTGCTCGAGGCTGAGGAGGCCGAGCAGGCTCACGCTGCCCACGCTGCCCCTGCAGACCCTATTGCGCCTGCTGAGCCTGCTGCCCCTGTTGACCCCGTGGCCCCTCAGCCTATCCCTGATACTTCCGCTGCTCCCGACACCTCTGTCCACACCTCTGTCGGTGTCGGGAGTACCCTCGCTGAGTCCACCTCCACTGCTTCCACGCCTGCCACCACCACCACTGGCCCTCTGTCTGCTGAGCCCGTTTCCTCTGCCCCACCCGAGCGCCCGCCGACTATAGTTGAGTGCGGAGAGCCCTCTTTTGCCACCGCCGTGGAGACCGTGGTCTCCACCTCTGTCTCCATCGCTGATGTATTTTCTGAGAGTGTCGTGGCGTCTGTCCACACTTCTGTGTCACCGACCTCTCTGGCCGCCTCGTTGCCACTTTTGTATTCCTCTTTCGTTGCTGCTGCCTCCACTTCTCACCATCCTGCCCAGCCTCGCACTGAGGCCAGGCCCACACTTGCGAGCGCAGCACCTTTCGTTCCCCTACCTGCTGAGTCCGTCACCTACGCCACCAGAGTACGCCAGCCCCGCCCTACACAGCCCAGACCGGTGCGTCCCTCTGCACCACCTCCCCCCGACACTATACTTCAGAGCATTCATGCTCTCGAGGGGGCGGTGAGTGGCCTCAGAGGCGACCTTAGGACCCTGTCCGCCACCGTCACCGATATGGCTCACCGCTTTGACCTGCTCCCGCACATTCACTACTGCCTTACCCAGGTCCTAGAGCGTCTCCCCCGCGTACCCACGCCCACCCAGCAGGTTCCCACCCTCACTACCACACACACTCATCCTGCTTCCACTTCCACACCCACACCCGCTCAGCAGCCTGTCCAGCCACCACCACCACCTCCGCCTCAGGACGGAGACGGCGCAGCACCACCTTCTTAGGCACCCTTGATGCCATTTATTCTTTTTGCCGTTGTGCTACCCGTTTCTGCTGGGTCCTGATGCATTTTTGCCCCCCCTCCCCTCACTGTTTTTGGGTACACATTTCCTTTATATATCTTTATATATCTTTTTTGGGAGAGAGGTAGAGTTTTTGGTGCCACACCTTTATATCTGTATCACTCCTATATCTGCATGCATCATGTACGCATCATATTTTTCATTTCATTATTTTTTATTTTTTTTATTTTATTTTATTCCTCCATCATGCATGCATCCTCACCTACCCCTCTCTTTACTTGTCTCTCGGTGTGCCACACTTTGCACATTGAGGACACTGTGCCATTTAGCTTGGGGGAGTGAGTTCTCACGTTCTTTTTCGATTTACCACCTTTATTTTTAGTTTTTCACGCCATTTTCCGCTTTTGCACTTATTTTCATCATTTTTTCTTCTATTTTACCATGCATCACGTTTTTCTTATTTTTCTGTGTGCTGCATTGTAAATAGTTTTATTTTCCCCTTTATCTTTATTTCTTTTTCATCTCATGCTAGAGATGACTTTTCTGTGATGATGATGACGTGGAGTTAGCTTTCCTTTATATGCATGCTATATTTGTCATGTCTTAGATTCTATTTCTGATATCATATGCTATGACTTGCCTTGCATTTAGAGATAGTAACCCACACTTTTTCAGCATGAAAATGGATGAAATTTTATTATTAGCTGAGTCTGAATATTCATATGTATGCTATCGCAGAAAACACACCAAGATTTGAATGCTTATATCTGGAGTATCGTTTTCTTTTCCTATATCACTTCTATATGCATGATTTGTACATTTCACTTCAGGATGATTGAATGATGTTAGCTATGATATATCTGGATTAGTTTAGCTTTTTTGTGATCGAAACTGAGTAGATTAGATTACCCTGCTGAAGTTGTCGTGCACGTCCTATAGAGTGAACTGAGAGATATATTTATTTCTTTCTCCACATATCTTGAACATCAATTCTCTATTTTAAAATCATTGGTGAATATCCCCTTAGCGATTCTATTATATGGCATTTCCCCCGCTATTAATTCCTAGCTCCAAATTTCCCAAAACCAAAGAAAAAGAAAAATTCTTGTATATCATTACTTCTCTTTGAGTCGGGATCATTGTGTATATATGTTATTTGAAAAAAAAGGAACAAAAAAAGAAAAAGAAAAGAGGAAAGAACCTCAATAAAAGATCCCATCTCATGTTCTCTCTTTCTTTCCCTCTTTTTGTTTTTTATTTTCATTACTTTTGGAGCTTTATAAAAATGGGGATGTAAATATTTTTTATGCCACCACGCTTATAGATAAGCTTGGGGGAGGGAATCCAATGATGTGTGAGAGAGTGACTACCTGACGTTGCACGACAACCTAGGCTAAGTAATATTCTATACTCAGTGAAATTATTTTTAGCTCTACGAAGTCCAGAAATCTATGCTTAGCACTCATTTCATGAAATCCACACTTTTCTATTCTTTCTATTCTATTGTGTGATATTCTTATACTCCTCTTAGAAAGCGTTCAATTGAAAAGTGTGTGATCTGCGATATTGTATACCGCTTTAAATGATTCAGACGATGTTAATTCTAAAATTATTCCATTTTTCATGTTATATCATCATTCTTGGGTTTTCTATTCCTATTTGCACCATTATACTATGATATCGAAATAAAATTCTTTGACATGTGTTTTTCATTCGGTGCATGCTATATGAGTAAGCAAAACCCACGTCCTGAGAAAACGATCTAGCAGCTTCCCTCTTCGCTTTCTTCTTTCTTCTTTGTTTTTATTTCGTTTCTCGTTTTTTCTTCGTTTTTCATTTTTCGTTTTTTTGCCGTTTTCGTTTTCCGAATCCACCGGGTTCGCCTTTTACTTATCTTCATCGAGGGCGAGTAAGAGGTAAGCTTGGGGGATTTTGATCACTCCTTATTTTACACTTTTTTCCGCATGTTTGCATGCCATTTAGATCGCCCAAATCATGTTTTTCACGATATATCGACGATATTGCGATGCTTTTCACGATTTGTTGTTTTTGTCGCATTTCAGGTGATTTGGAGCGATTTGGAGTGATATCGAGATACGCCTACTCCAGAGTGTCACCGACGACCTCCCCGAGGGGTACTTTGCTGTTGGAGAGAAGAGGAAGAAGAAAGAACGTCGCAGGAGCGATGAGGAGGCCAAAACAAGCTGTTTGGGCATTTTGGTGTCTCACTCGGCCGAGTGAAGGAGTCACTCGGCCGACCAGCGAGACACCGCTCGGCCGACCAGATCGGACACGCTTTATGTGTGCACTCGGCCGAGCATCGGAAGCCACATCGGTCGAGTGACGAGACCCCGTCCGCCCGAGTGGCGCTCAGACGAAGCCATTCAAAAATCGCCAACTTACTGTTTTTCGTCTGCCTGAGCTTCAGAAGACCCACTCGGGCGAGTGGATAATGCCGACCGCCCGAGTACTAAGAAGCCATCGGCCGAGTGACGACAACTCACTCGGCCGAGCGACTCCCGAAGTGAAGACCCCCGAAAACCCAGACTTACTGGAAATTTACAGGGTTTCTCACTCGGCCGAGCGACTTTTGTCACTCGGCCGAGTGCGACGCGCTGCCTGTAGCGAAAATTTCGATTTTAAGGCTGCGCAGGGGTATTTTGGTCACAGTTTTTTGGACGATTTTGAGGGGTATTTAACCCCTGTTTTTACCCTAGGTTAGAGAGCTTTTCTCTTTAATTTTTGCAGCTTTTTAGATTAACTTTTTAGCTTTTATTCTTGTGATTGGAGAGGAGACAAAAGTTGATTTTTGTTGGATTATTGGAAGAACTCCATTGGTTTGTCTCTCTCCCCTCTAAAAATACTATTTTTATTGCTTATTTGAATATTGTGATGAATTCTCTTGTGATTTCCATTGATTATTTTTGTGATCGTGCTATGAATTGTGAGTAGTCCTTACGTCTTGGGGCGTGGGGATGAACCCTACGAGCCCAATTTCTTATATGTGATGAATTGGTAGAAATATTGCTATAATTTGCTATTAGGGATTAGTTTGGGATCGATTTACTATGGATAGCTAGGTATTCATATCGATTGGGATTTGCAAGAGATTGGATCCCAATTCGGTAGGAAACCCTAGAAATCCGAATTGGGTTGGAATCGAATTTCCGTAGTATCGGTTTGCAAGAGATTGGACAGATACTAGGGTTCTCGGTTGCAATTCCATGCCAATACCCGTTTGCAAGAGATTGGACGGGTAGGAACTATCCCAACCTAGGTCGTGGCCCGAGTTTGCACGAGAGTGGGCTCGGGGTGCGATTGAACGATGATGTTGATCCTAATGCTAGCTTGCCTAGGCTAGGGTTTGCAAGAGATTGGACCCGAACCTAGGATAGCTATAGACCGGCAACATCGCGAGAGCGTGAGCTAGGTTTTACATTCAGTTGCAACTAGTTCATCCAAAATTTTATTCTAGCAATTTCGATACCAATGAACCACATTGACGAGATACGGTGAGTAGCGGGAATTCCCTATTCCCTAGACGTCCTTTATTTGATTTGATATCTTCGTACTTTGTCTGACGATTGTGACAGGATCGCCAAAGGCAAAATTTCTCTCTTTTCTGATCTTAATAGCCAGGTTGATTGGAGCAAGCACTTTCATTCGTCCTCCCTGTGTTCGATAACCCGCTCGCCGCTACACCGTGCGCTTGCGGTAAAACTACACGGTCGCACTTTTGGGTTACATTCCGGAGCGATCAACAGGATTTGTGATATTCGCCGTTTATGTGGCCGACTTAAGGCTAATAGGATCTCCTGCAGAGACCATTAAGATATCAGATAGCTTTAAGCATACCTTGGAAATGAAAAACCTAGGTATAACATGGTATTATCTCGGCTTATATATTTAGATATCAGAATGATGTCCACTTGCATCCTATTAAAAATGGATGCTTATTTATGACACCTTCCATTAGCTGGAAGAGGGGGAGGACATCCTAGGTCCCGAAGATCCTAGCTCTAGTGTACTTGTTACACTTCTTTATCTGGCCAACTGTACGTATCTTTGATAGAACGTCTCCAGTAAAGTTGTTAACCAGATACAGTGTTGTCCTGGAGAGCAACACTAGACCAAGGATAAGCTGCTTCTGCGCAACTACCAAGGGTCAAGGAATATATATCGCATATGCAGGTTTAAAGATCATCGCGATGAATAAAACACAATAGGTCGGCCACCTCCTAAATATTTACACATCATCCTCTAATGTCTACATCTTCTCAGAAGCTCATCATCCAAGAAGCAAGTATTGAAAACGCTCAGCCAGGTCCAACATTACCTCGCAGACACACTGAAGACTGATTCAATGAATACTTTAGTGGCGTCATCTACCAAACTTCGAAGAGCATTCCACTCCAGAACGCCACTGCTTTACTATAGCCGCTAGATGAGTGAAACTTGTATAGATGAGTGATGATTGTATTTTCTTTCAGAACATGATAGATGTATAGATGAATAGGAGATGATTGTATACATACATATGAGATCTGCAAGCCTGAAGCTTATACAGATCAGGGGGAGTCCCTCGATAGTTGTACTCTTTTCCCTTAAGCTGCTGGTTTTTCCCACTGGGTTTTCCACAGCTAAGGTTTTAACGAGGCAACCACACTGGCTCTTGATCCAGAAGTATCCACCTCATTAGCATACTGAGTCCTGAAGTATTCATATGCTTAACCCAATGTAATGGAGAGATGAGGGGGAGTGTTGTGAGTTGAGGGAGGCCTTTGGCCTCCCCCCTCAACATCTCAACATTACTCTCCACTAAGTTAGTGGGGAGTCCCTTGGACTCCTTTTCTCTAATGGAATATATAGAGAGCCATGGCTTGTGCCATGGCTACTCCTAATTTTAGAGTTTGTTTTGCTCTTCTTCCAACTATCTCTCAACATGAATCATTTTTTTTATAAAAAAAATAGAAGGGCGGTGAAGTGCTCTTCGAACCGGCATTTAAACCACAATAAAATCCCACATACAACCCCAATTTGTAAGGGATTAATGAAAAAGAGTACCATTAAAATCTGGGAATGTAAACAATTTCCTATTCATGGACCGATAATTGTTTTTTTGTGGCATGCCTTGTGTCGCCATGGCGGCGTGCCGACTCAAACAACCTACATGGACATTAACGGGGCGTGGGGATCACGCCTTGCCGTCATGGCGCGCCATGGCGTTGCCGTGACGAGTTTTTTAGAACCTTGGAAAATAAAGCATTCAGTTCTTTGCGGTCTTTACTGTAAACCAATATCTTAGGAAAACAAAAACTATATTTAAAAAATTTAGAACAGCAAGATTACAAACATTACCACACTAATTGGTCATAGAGGCAAAGAGTTTTAAAATTTTGAATCAAACAATGCTAGTATAGTTATTCGAATATTATATTGTACAAGATAAAATTTTTTTTTTGGACAACTTGGTAAAAGACTAAGATGCGGACAGAACATAAAAAATGGTCTCCATATGCATAAGAGAGAACACAACCCTTATCAAAGGACAAAATAATGGACAATGTCCTACAGACATGGTCCTTATCAGAAGAGAGAATGCTGAAGAACCATATTCCATAGTATGGGAATTCTAAAAATCAATAAATGGGACAACTAGGATTCATAGGATCTCAGGTTGTGGATCAACAAGAACTATGATAAGACTGAAAAGAAAATGAATCGATGTAGTAAAAAAAAAGAGGATATTGTAGCTAACAGTTTAAAAGAGGAGATGACCTTGGTAGGAGGTGGCCAGGTTAGGAGATGGCCTTTGAACGGATATAAGGATTCTCTTGCGGGTCGAAATCCGCCCGACAATGAAATTTGTTTGATGGGGAATTAAGGGCATGATGATTAACAAGTGAGGGGGTGATTTGGAAGGCTCTTTACAAGTGGTGAGGGGATGTAGAGGCCAAGCGCACTTCGAATGATGATTTCGGGATCACCTCTGCAAGGTCGCCCTTTGTACGCCGCTCTCCTGGAGTTTGTCGCCGGTGGCTCGCTGCTTGGAGGAGCTTTCCTGTGCAAAGAGCAGCTCATAAGAAAGGCCGAGTTGGGTTCCAACCCTTAGCCTCTCGGATGTCTAAGTCAGAATTAGGGCATAGAAATATGGGTCGGACACGTAGGCCGAGCTAGAGGTAGGTCGGACACTAGGCCGAGCTAGAGGTAGGTCGACCTTACATGGCGAGCTTGAGTGGAAGAACAAATTTATTGACGATATTTGCTCTTGTGTGTGAGTGAGAGTATGATTTCGAAGAACAAACCTCTTTCTCGATGGAAGTGGAGGGGTATTTATAGTTGAGTAAGGCGGTTGGGTTCGGTTGAGCTGGCATGCTGAGCTGGCGTGTCAGACTACTGAAGGTTCGGCCGAGGATGTCAAATCTGAGCATGTCAGGCGTGCTTTTGTCAGGGTGTTAAAGCCGAAAGCGTCAATCGTGCTTTTGTCAGACGGTCAGACGACACAACGTCCAGGTGCTCTTTTGTCAGGCTGTCGGGTGGCAAAAGTGTCAGTGATCTTCTTGTACAAGGATGTTTGTAGTGTTTGATAGGCTGAAGGGACTCCAAGGCGCGTCTGAGGAGAGGGGCCACTCATTGGTCGCTTGGTCGCTCCCTGAGGGCGCCGAGCTTGTTACCTAAGAGCAATGCCCCAGGTTCTCGATGGCTGCCCCCTCGTGCCCCGGTCGGGGGGAGAACTCGGAGGATGATGAGCGAGCTGGTCGCTCGACCGGTGAGCTTGGAGGAGGACATGCGACCAATCGACGAGGCTGGGGGCGAAGTGCGACCTTCCTGTTCGATGAGGCGGACTTCATGGATGACGAGCGAGCTCGTCACTCGTCTGGCGAGCTGGGAGGGGAAGTCGAGGCGTGCCGATCTTTGGTCGTAACAATTGCCTCCGTCATTCGAGCTTGAGGCAGAAGCCTGGACTAGTTCGGATGACGTATAATCTCTCCATCTGTTCGAAAGGGGAGTGGGGGACCCTCGCTCTGAATATTTGGATATGGCTGCTTCGCATCCATCATTTCGATTTGAAAGGCGGGAAAAGATCGAGGCAGCCCAGTCATCCCGAACGTGATGCGTGGCTGACGTGACGGTGGGTGTCAGTCGAGGCGTCCGGGGAACTTGGATTCGTCCCACGTGGCCTGGCTTCGACTGCGGAGATGGAACGATGCTCGCTATAAGTAGGGGAGGGGGAGATCCAGCGAGAGACTTCTTCTTCTTCCCAGCTTCTCCGAATTTTCTTCTCCACGTCGTTGTCGCCGGAGTTCTTGCTAACTGTTCCGGCTGCTTCCTCGGATCATCTTCTTTCTTCTAAGTATCCTTATTGCTTCTTAAAATGGTTTCTCCCTCTTCTTCCCGTTCAACCGCTTCGAGAGAGATTGAGGGCTGGTATGGGGGTGGTGGAGCACTGGAGATTAAAGCCCCAGGAAGCCGCCGTTCTGCCGAAGCTACCCGTCGGCATATTGACGCACGGGTCCGCGTGTTTCCGCCCCAGCGAATGCTCGGACAATCGATCCCGGAGGCCGCACGCGTCCCACGTGACTGCGACGACCAACGGACCATCGACCTATCAATCAGTGGTGAGAAATCACCTCGAAACATGGATATAACTTAAAAAATGGTCTCCACATGCATAAGAGAGAACACAGCCCTTATAAGAGGATAAAATGATAAAGAATGTTTCAGAAAACAAAGGACATGGTCCTTAACAGAAGCGAAAATGATAAAGAATCATATTCCACAGTATGGGAATTCTAAAAATCAATAAATGGGACAACTAGGATTCATAGGATCTCAGGTCGTGGATCAACAAGAACTATGATACGACAAAAAGAAAATGAATCGATGTGGTAAAAAAGGATATGAATGTATTTAAGGATTACTATTGACAAAAGAGGGCTAGTAAGAGTTCAAGAGCATCTCTCCATTTAGTTAGAATTTGGATCCTAACAAGGACTCAATTCCTAAGGAGTTTGAATGCATCTCGGGTTTCAGGTTTAATTTGCACGACTCCTGCAAATACTCAAACTCAACTAGGACTCAAATTCTAAGATGGTTCAGGATGGATGGCCAAGTTTAGATTTAGTTATAATCATATGTTATTGTGATTAGGAATTGGATTCCCAATGCAAGAAGCACCCTGCAGAAGTTCTTTTAAAAGAAACCGTTTACCTAAACTGGGTGAAGAATTTTAGTCGGAGAAAAATTGACAAAAAATTGGACGTGCGTTAATGCGAAGAAGCTATTAAAAGAACAGTAAAATTCATGGCTCTGTAGAAATTAATTTGTTGTGTGCATGAACAGAAATACCGCAACCTTGCAGACGTGTCATCCATTCTACATGCAATTGCTTGCGAAACGAATATAGTTCGGAATTGACAGAGAGAAATTTACGAAAGTTAAAACGAATTCTAACATAGGCTTGCAGCAGGTACATGATCAAAAGGGAGGCATTAGAGAGGTTTTTAAAAAGTAGATGTAACAATTTAACTGAAAACCCCAAGAAGGGAAAATCAACAATAGCAAATTTAGGGTGATAGCATAGGCTGCAATGCCAGCAATTACAGGGTCAAAAGGGAGAAATTAGGGATGTTATAAAAGGAAGAAGTAGCAATTCACCCAAAAGAAACGAAGAAAGGAAAAATCGCCAAAAAAATTTGGACCATTTCTCGATTTGTGCGTGTCATCCTTGCGCAGGGGCCATGCTAATCTTCTCTGTATCGTTCCAATTTTATCGGATGTCTCCGAAGAGACACAAGGTAAGGAGGAAGAGCAATACAAGAAGAGAGAGAATCAACCTATAACAGCCGATGTGGGACTATAAAACTGAGAGTCGGTGGAGCTAACCCGCTAACTGGGCCGAGCCTTGCTGGGTGAAACTCAGTTCGGTCTGGTAGGAGCCGAACGGATTTGCAAACGAATCGTGGCCGTTGGTGAGGTCACCCAACAATCCGCGACTTTTTTGTGCTCGAGTTAATCCGGAGAAGATAAATTTACATTTCTCCCTCGTGTTATCCTTTGAAATTTGTTCTTCCTATCCATGTTCGTTTGGTTTCCACTGCAAATGGAGACAATATCATTAATACTACCCTTCATATTTATATAATTATATTGGTTTCAACTGCAAATGGAGAAAAAAAATCTGACATTCATATTTATAACATTATTTGGTACCCAAGTAAAATAATGAGTACAACGAGTATCAATCAGACTGTTCCTTTTGAGATTGTTTTTTTCTCTCACAAAAACTCAATTCGCCCACTTCTTTACTTGATTATCAACATTGTTGACGTGATCTGCATGTTCTACAACATAAATACAACAAAAGTCATATGTATTTGCGGGTGTTTTCTGCATTAAATGTCGTTGGACGACGTCGACAATCGACTGGTTCCGGACAAGCTAGCCTCCGGATGAGTGGGCTTCAATCCGATCTGCTGTCGGTTGATTGGGCCCAGGGCGAGCTGACCCCAGGCCGAGCTGGTCTTGACCCGTCAATGCATGGTGGTTGCCCACGTCATGTTTGATGTTCAACTGGCTTGGCCGGGGATGGTGAAGACTTCAGACTGAGTGCTGGACGAGCTTTCACCCACGCTAAATGTGCCTTGGTCCGAGCTGATGGAGGCACGTCCGAGCTCTGCTCTCCAGGTCCGAGCTATTCGGACCACCTTCAGCCTCCTGGGTACTGCGGGAGTCGATCTCTGGCTGAATTGTCCTCGGTCCGAGCTGTCGGAGCCAATCCCCAACTATCTCCGCCATGTTTGAACTATTGGCGCTCTGGTCCGGGCTCTGGCAACCGACTCTGAGCTGCTTATGCTCTAATCCGAGCCATCTCCCGTGCTTCCTTTCGCTTCTAGCACCACAAAGCTCGTAAGGGATGGTCGGATCTGTGGTCCGACTAATCCCATCAGATGCTTAAATCAGATGGTGACTCAAAAGAGGCTTGGGATAAATATGTCCGATCATTTCGGAGACATGCCACTAGTTATCGTGCCAAGCCATGGAGGAAATGTAGAGAGCTAGGTCAGAGAAGATCCTGAGTGTAGGAATGCCTAACCGAAGATTGTCCTAGAGTTCTTTCGAGATTGTGGTGGAGAAGTTGTATGAGAGATTGTTTCTCAGAAGTCGTGTGAGAATCTGGAAGAGGCCCCCCTCTCATTGTCTGATAGGCTTCTTATAGGCGGAACGTAAAAAGGTAACGTCATGGCCTTTAATTCGCTGAGCTGTCCCTATTGATGAAGGGCATAACAATCGGTCATTGAATGCCCTAATTGATGACGATCTTATCGGTCGATATTGATGAGGGAGCCCAATGGTCAGCTCGGTCGTTGCCTAATGAAAGTGCTTTCAGGTGGTTGTTGAGATGGAGTTATGGGCCTTAGTGGACTTGTCCACTCAAATAATCTGCTGATTGATCATTGAAGGTCGGCCCAGTATTGTATCACTAAGGTTCCTATTAGGAGTCAATTTTTCGAATAGAATGATAGACTAGATTGCTTGAGTAAATTTCTCCCTAAAATGTAATGTAGAACATTCACGCTACATTGATTGTGTCTAAGGCTCAATCTAAACCGCTCTAACATTCAAATTGATGACACATTTGAGCGCAATTACAGGATTGCAGTAATTACAGGATCAAAAGGTAGACATTAGAGATTTGGAGGGTGTGGAGCTGCCGCATGACAATGCCATCATCATCAGCACCATCATTTGCATGGTAGAAGTAAGGAGATTGCTCGTCGACACGGGAAGTTTGTGCGATGTGCTTTCCTTCACCTCATTGGAGTGAACGGGATTGGCTTCATCTGAATTGAAGAAATGTCTTGGCCCCATGGTTGGTTTTACAGGACACTTTGCACATGTCGCTTGGGTGATCGCACTACCTGTCACCTTAGGACAATCCCTGCGTCATGTCATGTAACGACCACATTATTGTCGTACGTATTTTCGTCCATATCTCTCTGTCGTGTTAGTTTGTGTGTATTTTTGCACTTCGATTTTTATCATCATTTCTTTGACTCGTACTTGTGTTTGGACCCCGTATTCATGACCCTCTCAGAGGCGCGATCGCCCCTGTATTTTGTTTGCAATTTTTGGGTACCGAGGGGCGAAGTTGTGAATATCGGATTGTATTATTATTATTATCTTTTAATTATATCTTTAACTCAAACTTAATTAGATATCATCTAACTTTTTAACTGATTATCTTTAAATCCTAACTAATTATATTTTAAATTCGAACTTTTTAACCGATCTTAACTTATACCTGCAACTCAGCCCACACACTTTCCCACAATCCCGAAAAAATCTCTACCATGTGATTCCCATGATACTGTGCAACCCATCAAACCCCTTACTCGTTCAACCCAAATGCCACACGTACTCTTTGTAATGGTCATTTTCCGACCGTGCGTGTTTTAGTGTGTGGTTGTGTTTTGTGTGTGTTTGGTGTACTTGATTTTTATTACTGTTTTCCGTAGCTCAAACGCGCGACCGGACCCCGTATCCACGACCCTCTTGGAGGCGCGATCACCCCGGGATTGTCTTGGTAATTTTTGGGCGTCGAGGGCCCAATCTTCTTAAAACATTACTACTTTACAAATGTTGTGAAGGGAATTTAGGGAGAAATAGGTGTAAGGGGTTAAGAGCCCCCTACCCGTGTATTTATAACTTTCAATAGTGGGTTGGATACCCAATTGGCCCAATGGGCCTATTCATAACACTTCCCCTTATCCAATCAACATTGAAATAAGAGGTGGATTCTTCAGGATCCGAGTTAGGGTAACTGTCTTGTTAAAGAAAGAACAGTTAACCCATAACTTCCCCTGTTTTGGGGATGTGTCTAGGGGTGGATACTTCAGGATCCAGAGTCAACGAGGTTGTCTCGTCAAAACCTTGACTACGGAAAACCCAGTGGGAAAAAACCTGTAGCCAAGGGAAAAGAGTACAACTCTGCAGTTGACTCCCCCTTATCTGACCAAGCTTCAGGCTTGCAGATTTCCTATGAATCTATACATCAGTCTCCTATATATCTATGAGTTCATAGTTCTCTCATCCTGACCCAGTTTACATTTACTCACTCTCCTCATCCCAATCCCATATACAAGTTTCTCAAAGATACTAGTAGGCAGGGATTTGGTAAGCAAATCCGCCAAGTTATTACATGATTGGATCTTCTGTACCTCAATCTGCTTTTGCTTCTGAAGGTCGTGCGTCCAGAAGAACTTGGGGGAGATATGCTTCGTCTTGTCACCTTTGATGTAGCCGTCCTGTAGCTGGGCTATACATGCTGCATTGTCTTCATAGAGTGTAGTGGGTGCAAGAACGCCGGTCGTCAGGCCGGTGGAGGTGAGTATGTGCTGGATCACCGAGCGTAGCCAGAAGCATTCCTTGCTTGCTTCGAAGATCGTAAGTAGCTCTGAGTGGGTGGATGAGACGGTCGTCATGGTCTGCTTCACAGATCTCCAGGATATGGCAGTGCCGCCATATGTGAACATGTATCCGGTCTGAGACTTCTCTGTATGAGGATCGGACCTGTAACATGCGTCAGCATAACCAACTAAACCAGTTGATGCCCCTTTCTTGTAGAATAGACCTAAGTCTATGGACCCTTGGAGGTAGCGCAGAAGATGCTTAACTCCGGCCCAGTGCCGCTGTGTAGGTGCAGCACTATATCTGGCTAGTAAGTTTACTGCGAATGCTATGTCAGGGCGAGTGCAGTTAGCCAGGTAAAGGAGTGCACCGATAGCACTTAAATAAGGCACTTCGGGGCCTAGTACTTCCTCCCCCTCTTCCAGCGGCCGGAAGGGGTCTTTGTGTACATCCAATGATCTGACGACCATCAGAGTGCTGAGGGGGTGGCACTTATCCATCTGAAACTTTTTCAATAAGTTCGATGTGTAAGTTGACTGGTGTAACAGGATCCCATCTTTAAGATGCTCTATCTGAAGGCCTAAACAGAATTTTGATTTTCCGAGGTCTTTCATCTCGAAAGTTTCTGTCAGGCTTCTAGAAATCTTTGCGATCTCTTCAGGAGATCCGATGAGGTTTAAGTCGTCTACATAGACGGCTATAATCACAAATCCTGTTGCCTTTGCTCTTATAAAGATGCAAGGACAGACTGGGTCGTTTTTAAATCCTTGCTGTGCAAGGAAGTCGCTCAGTCTGTTATACCACATCATTCCAGATTGTTTTAGACCATATAATGATCTTTGCAGTTTCATTGAGTAGATGTCACGTTCTCTCTCTTTTAGTGCTGCAGGCAAAGAATAACCGTCAGGCAATCTCATATAGATGTCTCGGTCTAGGTTGCCATATAGGTATGCAGTAACCACGTCCATGAGTTGCATATCTAACCCCTCTTGTGCTGTTATGCCAATGAGGAATCGGAAGATGATCGCGTCCATGACCGGGGAGTATGTGGCTTCAAAATCCATCCCAGGACGTTGGGTAAAACCCTGCGCTACAAGCCTTGCTTTGTAGCGTACGATCTCATTCTATTCATTTCGTTTTCTAACAAATACCCATTTATAACCCACAGGTTTTACACCTTTTGGTGTCTGGACTATTGGTCCGAAGACCTTGCGTTTGGTGAGTGAATCCAACTCCACTCCTATTGCCGCTTTCCACTTTGGCCAATCATCTCTGCTTTGACATTCTGTCAGAGAGCGTGGTTCAATATCATCGTCACAGTACGCGACGTTGATGGCAATATTACACGCAAATGTGGCATCTATTGTTGTGCTTTTTCTGTCCCAATACTCCCCAGTTCGTAGATAGTGTATCGATACTTCATTTTCTCCCGGTTTTTCCTCTTCATGAGAGTTTGGGAGAGATGGGGTAGCAGGGCTTAAATTAGCATCCTGTGGTGGTATTTGTTTACCATTGCCAAGGGTCCTACTCTTTCGAGGGACTTGGTCCTTGGATCCCGGTGGTCGTCCTCTCTTTTTGAGAGGTCCAACCATTTCTGCTGCAGGCGGATTGCATCCATTTTGCGGTATGTCAATCCTAGCTGGAGTGTTAGCAGCAAGGACGTGTGATTTGACAATCTTCTGGTTGTCAGTAAATTTGTCCGGCAAGAGATGGACAATGTTTTGGATGTGGAGAATCTTCAGGACCTCCTCCTCACACTGGCTTGTTGGCGGGTCAAAGTGACATAAAGTTTTTGTATCCCAAGTGATACTTTCTGAAGCTTCAGGCTTCTTTGTCTGTGAGCCTAGTCTTGGGAACGACGTTTCATCGAATTCACAGTCTTCTAGACGTGCCTTAAAGACGTCCCCCGTAAGGGGTTCTAGGAATCTAATTATGGAGGGGGTGTCAAACCCAACATAAATGCCTAGGCGACGTTGTGGACCCATCTTTGTCCTTTGTGGTGGTGCTATAGGGACGTATACTGCACAACCAAATATTCTCAAATGTGAGACAATTGGTGGGGCTCCAAGTGCTAGTTGCATTGGAGAAGATGACTGACCTCTAGAGGGTCTTAATTTTATTAAAGATGCAGCATGCAAAATTGCATGACCCCACGCATTCACTGGCATCTGGGATTGAAGTAATAATGGACGAGCGATCTATTGCAGTCTCTTAATTAGAGATTCTGCTAACCCATTTTGGGTGTGAACATGCGCTACAGGATGTTCGACTTCAATTCCCTGAGCTTGGCAATAGTCTAGAAAGACTTGTGACGTAAACTCCCCCGCATTGTCCAGACGAAGTTTCTTTATCTGGTGGTCAGGGAAGTGGGCCCGTAACTTTATTATCTGAGCTAAAAGCTTAGATAGTGCTAGGTTACGGGTGGACAGTAGGCACACATGTGACCACTTAGTAGATGCGTCTATCAGGACCATAAAGTACCTGAACGGACCACTTGATGGGTGAATCGGCCCACAAATGTCTCCGTGGATTCTTTCCAGAAAGCTGGGAGACTCCACATCCACTTTCAGTGGAGAGGGTCTCGTGATCAGTTTACCCTTGTAACAGGGTGGACATGGGAATTTACCTTTTTGAAGAATCTTCAGGTTCTTCAGGTCAATGCCCTTGGAGTTCTTTATGATGCGGTACATCATAACAGAACCAGGGTGTCCCAGTCGACTGTGTCAGAGTTGGAATTCTGGTGTTTGGGGGCACTGCAGGTGCTCCACCATGGATGTTTCTGGAGTTTGTATACTTCTTTGGTAGAGTCCCGAAGGGAGTCCCTTGAAACGTTCCACAATGGTTTTTGAACCATTTGTAAGAGCCGTTACAAGCAAGTATTCCCTTTTATCTTCCTCGACCGTCTCTAAGTGATATCCGTTTAAACGGATGTCTTTAAAACTTAGGAGGTTTCGGATAAATTTAGGGGAGTATAACGCATTTTTAAGTGTTATTTGTGTGTTGCCGGGGAGCAATATAATTGCTTCCCCTGATCCTTCGATTATGTTTGCTGGTCCTGAGATTGTTCTCAGTGGGCCAGAATAGCTACTTACGCTCGTGAAATAGTCTATGTTTTGAAGGATCGAGTGCGTCGATGCACTGTCCACTAGGCAGATAAGTTCCATATCTAAAAAGGGGAAAGACATTCAAGCAATAAATGAAGAGAAAAGATCTACTTTCATAAAGATAAATGCTCAAAAATATTGTTTTGACATGGAAATAAAACTAGATACGATGCATAAAATAGAAGATACATTGCTAATTGCATAAAAGGTGGTCCAGATCTAGAGAGTGTCATCTCCCATGAAATCTTCAGGAGTCCATGAGGTCTCTGCCAACGCTGCGCTCTCCATCAGGTTTGTCTCAGCTCGAGGCTTGAGGCTTGCCTGGTAGAGGTCCTGGAGGTGTTTTGCTGTGCGGCAGATTCTGGACCAGTGGCCCGTCATCCCGCATTTTGAGCATTTGTCCTCCCAGTCTTTCTTGGGAGTGCCTCCTTTGTTGGGAATCCTCTTCTGCTTCTTGTCCACGAACTTCTGGTTCTGGGGAGGAGCTGGGTGAGTGGCCTTCTTCCGCTGCTTCTGTTCTTTCCATTTCTGGAATTTTGCCTTTTTATCCGTCTTCTTCTTCTGGGAAGACTGGAAGTGGGCCTCTGCAGGAGGTGGCAATGGAGCGGAGCCAGGAGGGCGCAGGTTGTGGGTGGCAACCAACAGGTCTCTGTTCTGTTCAGCCATAAGCAGGCATGAAAGAAGGTCAGAGTACTTTGTGAACTTCCTCTCTCGATATTGTTGCATAAGGATCATGTCCTTTTCGTGGAAAGACGTAAACGTCTTTTCCAGCAACATCTTCTCCGTCACTGGTTCGCCACACAACTTCAGGCGTGAGGTGATGCGGAAGAGAGCTGAGTTGTACTCCGCTACGGATTTGAAATCCTGTATGCGGAGGTGAGTCCACTCGTACTGTGCACGGGAGAGTATGACATCCCTCTGATGTCTGTACCTCTCCTCGAGTGCATCCCACAGCTCGTAAGGGTCCTCTACAGTGAGTTACTCGTCCTTTAAGGTCGAGTCTAAGTGTTTCCTGATATATATAATGGCTTTCGCCTTTAATATATCGGAAACTTCCTCTGTATGAGGTGCTTCCACTGAAGCCTCCTTGTTAGCTGGGGCAGTACTAGTTGTTGCCTTTTCAGTCTGTGTGAGACTGAAACCATGAGAGCGCAGATGGAACTTCAGGTCCAACTGCCAACTCAGGTAGTTTGACCCATCAGCCTTCAGGACTGAGAAGTCTACATTTGCGAGTCTGGCCATTTTATGATCTAGCATGTAAAGAAAAGTAGCATGTATCATTAAGACTGAATAAAACAGACATCCACGCATGTAATGTAGTCATTTTCATGGCATGAATTTTAATTAGTGTGATACATGCTTTTTTTCAGGTAATGTGAATAATTAATTACTAAAAATTAACAATCACGCATGCTGTTAAGGGATTTCATTGTGACATTAGAACATGGTATTAAAGCTAATTAATCAACCACGCAGTTTAATGCATAATCAATGAAAACAGAAAGAATGACCTTAGGCTATGGGGATCAGCCAGCCGACACCGAAAAAATAAAAGAGTCCAGTCCGAAGTTACATCAAAAATGCATGAAAATTAAAGTACAACTCGGGAACTTCAGAGAGAAGCCCCTATCTTCATTGTGCGAACGCCTTCAGCTTCTTCTTGGTGTCCTTCGGTCTTCTTTTTTACATTTTCATCCTCACATACAAAATTTCTCTCAAAAAGGAAGAAAAATTGCAGGAATTTAAAACGGTGTCGGAAACCTGGCTGATCCCTAAAAACATAGCCTAATATTTGCACATCCACGCAGATAATATATTTGCGACATACAACCACGCAGATAATCAAAGACACATGCATTTAAAGTAATTTAAAATTGTGTGTGTCGTGCAAAAAACATTTTTTTTTTGAAAAACTTTTTGCCTTTTTGATCCATAATTTATTGTTTTATTTTACCGCTTTAAACCCTATCAAAATTTCTTTTAAATATTTTGGGCTTTTTAGGGCCAAAAATAAATAAAATGATTTATGTGGATGGGCTAATTTTCTGGCCTTTTGGGCCATGAAAACAACCCATTAGGGTTAATATTGGGCCTCCCCCGAAAAATAGCCCGTTAGGGTTGGGTTTCGGGAAACCCTAGGGGGCCCGCGGCGCGTCGCCGCGACGGCTGGCCGCGTAGGGCGCGGCCGCCGCGGCGGCGGGCCGCGGCCTGCAGGCCGCGGCAACAGGCCGCGGCCTGAGGCCGCGGCCGCCGCGGCTTCAGGCCGCGGCAACTGGCCGCGGCACAGGGCCGCGGCTTCAGGCCGCGGCGCAGGGCCGCGGCCTGAGGCCGCGGCTGCTGGCCGCGGCGTCAGGCCGCGGCGTTTAATTTCCGCCGGCGGCGCAAAGGGCGCGCCGCCGTTCCGCCCTATGGGCGTGCGGATTTTTGGATCAAAGGCGGGGAGGTAAAAATCGGATTTTTCAACAATTTTGATCGCTAAAAAAAGTTTTTATTGTTTTAAACAAGCAGATCTATTTAAAAAGGTTGAATTTTACCGAGTTTATGAACTTTTTGATCCTAAAACATGCAGATCTAATGAGAAAAGCAAGTTTAGATCTAAAAGTTTGGATTTTTACCTCTAGATTCGACGAGGAATCTAGGCGACGGTTGGTGAAGGATGCCCTTTTCGCTCCCCGTTGAGAAGATTACGATCTTCTTGAATCTGAGCGATTTGTGGATCTCCTTTCTCGCGAGCCGCCGTCTCCTCCAACGAGCGTGATCGTGCTGATAACGTGTTATGAAGGGAATTTAGGGAGAAATAGGTGTAAGGGGTTAAGAGCCCACTACCCGTGTATTTATAACTTTCAATAGTGGGTTGGATACCCAATTGGCCCAATGGGCATATTCATAACAACAAAGTACTTTTTATAAAATTCTTTTTTTTAGGTGATGTACGTATAAACAAGCTCAATTATTAATTTCTTAAACCTTTAACCTATTTTTTTCATATCTCATATCCTAATCTAGTACTGCAAGATTTTTTAAAATGAAATAGAATCAAATCTTTATAAATGTTTTCAAATAAATCCAAACTCTCAATTAACTCGTATCCTACCCTAACCAAATGACAACAAACTGTTATTTGTTTTAGATAATCTAATCTTTTTAATATCCAAACTAAATATAAAATCCTAACAACTCAACCACCCCCCTTTTTCGTGCAATAGCCCACGTTTTGTGCACTGCCCCATCATCCACGCCTCTCCCCATGCACGCACATGGGAGGCGAAAATCTCAATTGCTCCTCTCGTTTTCATTTTCGCCGCTCACCCTCCTTGTTCTTCTTTCAAACCACAGAACCAGGCCTCCTCTTCCTTCTGAAGCCCGTACAAACCCAGTTACTTCCGATCACCCTTCATCTTCAACCCGACCCGCCACCGGCAGTCCCCGCCTAGACCAACTCCGCCTCGCCTCTGACCCAGTTTCGCCAACGCCGCCCCTCTACATCCGTGCGTCTTCCCCACTTCGAAGCCCCAAATCAGCAACACCCCCACGACCGCCAGATCTCTCTCCTCCGCCAACACGAACTCACCCCTGCCTCCCACTCTCCCCTGTTTCACGGTAAAACAGAGGACCGCTCCACTCGCCAGAGCCCACTGTCGGGCAGCTCCGGCAGCACCCGGAACCCGTTGCCACCTTCTCCTCCTCCTTCCACGACCCGACGTCATCGACGTCACCTCCCGTCAAACCCACGCAGACTTTACAGCGACCCCACACCGTCTCTCAACCGTCTCCGACTCCCGGCCGCCTCCTTACTCCCCTGTCAGTCTGCAACCAAGCCGCCCGACCGCATATCCCCTCCCTCCAAGCATCCCAAACACCCAGTTGACCGGTGACCACCCTCCTAGAGGCCCGGAGCCCTCTCCCACCTGGTGAACGTGCGTAACACCCCCCGAGTCGCCAAGACCGCAGCTGTTCACTTTCTAGCCCGACGTTCAGGCCCCGGTGAGCTCACCATTTTCATTTTCCCTCCGATGACCTCTCCAGGCGGTCTCCATCGTCCGCCCCTCCAGCGATGTCCTGCCACCGCCGCGACTTCATCGTCCTATTCGTCGCTCAGCGCCTCGCCGCCTTCCTCCTTTCGACCGTGCCCCCCTGCAAGAATCAGTGACGAGGAGAAATGAAAGCAAGTGAGAACACGCGAAACTTATTACCTTTGCAATGTATATGCAAGTATTTAATTGGGCTTGTCCTCTTCTTTTGTAACAATACCCTAGTACACTTTGTAGCTCAGAAGCTAAGGAGTAGCATGATAAATGATAAAGTCTTTTTCACTCAACCCAGTACCCTACGTCTATTACTAACCCATTACCAAGTAATCTACGACTATAAGTTTCCTCTAATGGGTATGATTATAGAGCATCATGTGAGCTGTAGGGTTGGTGAACTCAGTATATTTTTATATTATGATATAACCAGTGTGTCACCCTTATCAGTTAATAAATTTTAATTAGTTTAACCTTTAAGATTATACTCAGTCAGCTGTTAGCATTTTGAGTTTATATATATATAAGAATGGCAACTTGTATATTAATGTAGGCCATTTAGGTAACAAGAGTGATAGAAAATACATAAGGGAGTAAGTGTTACTGTATCCTTTAGCTTGATACTTTGAATCCGTTGATACAGAGATCCCGACGCCTCCCACTCGTTGTTTTTCGTGCCTCCACCTCGCTGTCCAGAGTTGTCTCGCTGTGCTACCCGCGGTCGAGGAGTTGCAGACGATGCCGACACATCGCCGGTCAGACCCGACATCCGCTTTTGAACGACGTCAAAAGGTTAGTCCTCTAACGTGTAGTAAGAAGTCACACGTAGCAAAACGTAAAACCTAATCTAAAAGTTGTCAACGTAAACTAAAGTTAATTTCTTCATCTTTAAAATGTTGTCCACCGTAGAAAATCGACGAACGAACTGAATTTCTGTGCACATAGGATAGACATCGATCTAGGCCAAACAAATCATCAAAAGACGTGACTTTTTGACTGTTAGGGGAATTCCCGTCAAATTTAGAAATAAACCGCAATAGCACTGATGGAAAGCGCGATCTGACGTCGTCGTTATCCTGTTTCAGACGGACCATCGCCGATGTGACGCTTTGACGGGACCCTCCGGACAGACGACGCACTCGCCATCGTAGGCAAGTGTACTCACTTGTACTTTCGGCCATGTTTAGGCCATAGACTATTAGAACTGTTAAAACATAAACAAAGAGAACCAGACGTGAAATGATAGCATCCGGGACCCCCTTGACAGCTTAGACTTGACGACGAAGTCTAAGCGCAACAATAACAACTGACACCTTAGGGATTTCCTGTGTGTGCGTGCGTGTGGACCCCCTAGAAGAACACTTCCTTACTTGTCATGTCATGTTACACAGCCTGCGGGCAATAGGACACTCACTGGACAGAGTGAGTGATCCCTTGTACGGATACACAGCCTGCGGGCAATATGGCACTCACTTGACAAAGTGAGTGATCCCTTGTATGGATACACAGCCTGCGGGCAATAGGGCACTCACTTGACAGAGTGAGTGATCACTTGTACAGATACACAGCCTGCGGGCAATAGGGCACTCACTTGACAGAGTGTGTGATCCCTTGTACGGCACAGCCTGTGGGCAATAGGGCACTCACTTACCAGAGTGGGTGATCCCTTGTACGGACTTGTCTTGTGCACTTGGGTGGGATAGGGTGGAGCGTGCGCACGGGGAGAGGGTCTGATCCCCCTCGAACTAAGGCGTGAACCCTTCGAGTCACACTTGTCTTGTCTTGTCCCGTTTAGGTTAGTCCCGTAGTCGGTAGCACACGCTATGGCCACTACTTGTCGTGTTTACTTTTCCTGCACCGTTTTACTTTCTTTAACTACCATGTTATAACCCAAGCATGTTAATCAACCAGTAAATTGTTGCTTTAAATTACAGTACACTTGCAGTAGAGTCTAACCCTCCTTTGTAGACTTTACCTGACGTACAGTTCCTTTTCTCTTAGGTGTTGTACGTCAGGTGTCGAGCCGGAGTTTGTGGACGAGACAGACTTACTAAAGTACGTGGAGCCTGAGGACGTCGACCCAGAGTACGTGCCTGACGAGGACCAGACCTTGAGGTCTTTTTCGTCGCAGCCTTTCAGAGGTTACTACTTTTAGTTTACTCTCTTTCAGTAGTTTGTTGTCATGCTTAGGCTTCTCTTTTTAGACTTCTGTACTCGTTGGATATTATCTCTTTATATTAATGAATGCAACTTTCTTTCTGTACTATCTGTTGTTCCGAATTTTATAAATGCAAGAACCTGAAAATTTTAAAATGGTATCCCTGCAGACGCTTATTGGGTCCGAGCTTCACAGCTCCGACCCAATTGGGCCTTAGTCATGCTTCGCCTCCGTAGTTTTGGGAAGCAGGGCGTGACAGTTTTAGTGGTGGCCCATGCATGGCATGCAAAAGTTCGGAACAATAAGAGTATCGCATTCATTTAATATCCATGTGCAAGTCTAAATTAGGTTTTCCTAGTCTTACATGGTAGGAAGACTTAGGTAGATGTCCTAGTTTGATAGTCAGACGCCTTGGTTAAGACTTGGTCATACCCGTCTTAGGATACCTTAGTAGCGCTCACTTGACTCTAACCGTGTTAGATTTCTAGAGCCCTTCTTTTAGTAGTTCGCTCGGGTCCATCGACTTCGGGCCAGCAGAACGTAATCTTGACTCGCTTAGGACTCTACCCTGAGATCCTTAATACTTTCTGGTTCATTTGAAAGTCTTAGTGTTGAGTTTTTCCTAATCTTTAGACGGCCTGATAATTAGGAATCTCGGATTTCTAGCATCTTCCTGATCATTACACTTTTGTGTTATCGGCCGTAGAGTTCAATCGTAGCTTTCATGAACCATCTCTTAGGCGTAGTCATCATGCGATCATTTTCCTTTCCCCCGATTCACGTGATCGGTTCCTGACGATTATCGTTGATCCTTCGAATCTTTCCCATTGCAAATCCTGCTTCCTTTAAAAGTATTTTCGAAATTCATTTTTAAATACTTCGCTCAGTTTAACTTCTTTGAAAACTCTTATTGAATATTTAAAATTTCTTACTTTCGGTTGAGTTAAAATTCTTTCGCAAATTCTGAAACCTTCTTGGTCGTAAATTTTAAGTTACGGTCTCGTACTTATTTTCGAATCGGTATCCTTCGTATTTTAGTTTTAAAACTTTGTTACCATTTTGGAAATTCAATATATCATTTTTCTAACTTACGAAATTTATTTTTAACTCGCGTACTTTTAGAATATTTTCTAACCAAAAGAGAACTTTTTTTTTGAAAGATAAGCTTAACTATATTATAGAATATACAAAATTTACAAAGTGGGGGACGTATACAACCGGGATTAGTAGAGAGAGGATACGACACAGGCGTCGTCACTCTCCACTACCGATCCCATTGGTACGCACCCACCACAGCACCGTACATTTACTCTCAACCATTATCAAGTATATCCCAATTACTAAACGCCTCAGAAGCTTCCCCCTCATTTCCATCCTCATCCCGAAGTGCAATACGAATATCAGCGGCCATTTCTTCGAAAAGAACAGTCTTTGGCTTCTCAATTCTTTCATAAACTCTACGGTTGCGCTCACGCCAGAGATGCCATACAGCAGCCGCAAGTATGGTACTTGCAAGCCGGCTTAAGGCACCCTTGTTCATGAATTTTCCCAAGATAAATTGTCCAATCCCATGAAGCGAGAGTGCAGGCGGATTAATTATCCCCAGTTTCAAAAATGCCCGGGCAATGACATACTGTGAAAAAGCACAGCCGAAAAAAATGTGCTCATTTGATTCCATGACGTTTTCTTTGCATAGGACACATTCGGCATGTGCCTGGACCCCCCATTTTGCCAATACATCCATAGTGAGGAGCTTGCCCTTAAATGCCCTTAGTAGTGTTAGGGACATCTTAGGGACATGATTCTTGTACAAAATTAGCTTGTAGAACTGGAATGGCGCCGCTTTGGTGCGTACTGTTTCCCACACATCTTTAAATTTGAAGACCGGACCTAGTTTCCATTCCCAAGTGTCTGCTCCTCCATGTAGTTTAACGTTCTGTAGTATAGGCATTATATCATGTATTGCCGGATCCGCATTCCATGCCGTACCATCCTAATAATCAATGACACGCTTCCTACCATCCCCATATGGGACTACAAACAGGGAATTGAGGGGCCCACAGGGGAGCCAGCTGTCATGCCAAAATAGTGTGTCATTCCCATCTCCTACTTTCCTCACAATTATGTTCCTCGATTGGTCCCTGCATTTCAGTAGAAACTTCCATGTTCCTGAATGGAGAACAGAACTCTTCGCATCATAAAAAACATCAACATCTTTATACCTGCTGCGCATATACTCCGCCCATAATCCCCCGGTCTTCAACAATCTCCAAATTAGCTTAATTCCCGATGCCACATTTAGGTCCTTAAGAAGCCTTAGACCAACACCACCCTCTTTCTTAGGACGACAAATATCATTCCAAGCCCAGGTAGCAGTATTCCCCCAGATAAACCTTCTACACATAGTTGTCAAAGTACGTAGTACAGTAGTTGGAATTCTATAAACTTGGGACCAGAAAGAAATCATACCATAAATGACGGTCCGTACCAACTCTATCCGCCCAGAAATTGATAGGGATGTAGAAGTCCATCCGCTCATGCGCTTCCCACATTTGTCAAGCAGCCGTCTATACATGCATCTTTTAGGATATTTAGTAGACAAAGGGAGGCCCAAGTATGTGGTAAATGAAGTTGCATGTTTTGCACCCAAATACTCAGCTAACAGGCCTGGACTCTTAGTCCCCTTACTGAACATAACAAGACTTTTGCTCCAATTCATTTCCAGTCCAGTGAAGTGTTTAAATTCCTCTAGAAGAGTCTTAAGTCCCAGAAAAGACTTGTGATTTGCTCTACAGAATACCAACAAATCATCAGCAAAAAGTAAATGAGAAATGGCACCTGTACGACGCATGGGTTGTATGTTTCCTTTAGTGAGGGCCTTCTCCAGGAGAAGAGAGAAAGCCTCCATGACTATGACAAATAAATATGGAGACAAGGGGTCTCCCTGCCTGAGCTCCATGTTGCCTTCAAAATGACCAACCGGGGAACCATTTACCATCACAGAATAAGACGGCGTTGAGATGCACTCCTTAATCCAACCAATGAATTTAGTTCCAAACCCCATTTGATGAAGGAAAAAATAAACAAACTCTCTGTTCACACTATCAAAAGCCTTCCTGAGGTCTAGCTTCATGCAAGCCCTGGAACCCATAGGGTTGCTGAAATCTCTAATCTGCTCATGGTCCAAAAGGGTGCTATCAGAAAGAAGTCTTCCTTGCAAGAAAGCCGCCTGATTTGGGGATATCGGATCATGGATAACCTTTTTAAGTCTAATGCACATGATTTTGCTGATTATTTTGTAGATAACATTGCAGCAGGATATCGGCCTGTAATCGCCAAGGGTGCTAGCGTTTGAACTCTTAGGAACCAGAGTAAGAAAAGTGTAATTTATTTGACGGAGAAGAAATCCCTCCTTGAAAAATGACTGGACTGCCCCTATAACATCAGAAGAAATTAGTTTCCAGTTGTATTGATAGAAGAATCCATTGAACCCATCTGGTCCAGGCGCCTTAGAAGCATTGATTTGGAACACCGCCTCTGTAATCTCCTCAGCAGAAACCTGTCTATCCAGCCACCTTGCAGCTTCCTGTTTCACTTTCCTTTTAGGTACCAAATTTGGAAAAATCCTCCAGTAATTTGATTGGTTATATAGCTCCTCATAGTACTTTGCAGCCTCAGATTTAACTTCATCGTAGGATTTGATTTGAACCCCATTATCATCCACCAAATGAAGTAAATTGTTATGCCCATGTCTAGCCTTCATGGAGCTATAAAAGAACTTGGTATTCTTATCTCCCAGAGTTAGCCAGTCTTGCCTGCTCTTCTGTCTGAACATCTCTTCTTCTAATCCCAGACGATGTGCAAGCTCCTTTGATAATTTGTTTTCCAAGTTTTGAAGAGCAGCATCATAATGGATTGCATTCTTCGCCCGAACATCCTCAAGATGATTCCGACATGATTCAATAGCATTGCTTGAATGATGGTTTCTGGCCCACAAACGGAGCTCATTTTTTAAACACTGTAGCTTATTTGCAAAGCGGAACATAGGGGACCCTCTCACGGAATGAGTCCAGGATGCATGAATAAGCTCTTAGTACCCTGATAGACGAACCCAGTGATTGAAGAATTTAAAAGGCTTAGGGTCAGAAAGTACCTGAGGATGTAGATTAACTATCATAGGAGAGTGGTCACTAGTATGTGGATCCAAGTAAGAGACGTAAGATTCCGGGAGCTTGTCCATCCATGAATCGTTGTATAGGACCCGATCAAGTTTTGCCGAAATTCTATCCTTGCCCATCATATTATTACTCCAGCTTAGTCTCCGTCCCGAACTCTTGAGTTCTTGCAATCGGCATAATGAAATACAATTGTTGAAGACCGATAATGCACTAGTGTCTAGCTTACGCCCTCCAATTTTATCTTTAGCATATAAGACACAATTAAAATCCCCCCCCCCCCAACCAACCAAGCTTCATTATTTAGTTTTTTTGCATCACGCCCTAGCTGCTCCCAAAGTTCTTTTCTTTCTACGGCGGTATTGCATCCATAGATTCCAGAGAGAGTAAATTCAAACCCTCCAACATTGCGTACCCGAACTGTCAAATGTTGATTTGATGCCGAGAAAGGAGCCACATGCCATATAAGTGGATCAAAACCCATAAGAATACGACCACCTTTATGCAAGTCGAAATTATCGAACTTTAACCAGCTCTTTTGGATACAGGACCTGCTGCTGACATTCTCCCTTTTCAATTTAGTCTCCACTAGAACAATTGCCGAAGGTTTCAACTTCTTAATTCTTTCCTGTAAATCCCTACGCCGCACAGGATTATTCAACCCTCTAGCATTCCAGATTAACAAGGTCATTAATAACTTGAGGTAGATTGTTTCGGCTGGCTCCCATCCTTAAGCCACATGCCATATATATCAGTTCTATGTTCATCGTGCTCATATTTCAAAAAAAATCGTTGTATAAACTTATTTTTATTCGCAAAACAAATTACTACCTCACCCTACTCTTCATTTCTCTGTCTAACTCTTTTTCCGAGTTGAAATTTTCTAGCATCTGCTCACTTTTTCTACATAATTTTTTTATAAGTATAAAAATATATGATTCTGTATTTTACACGTGATTCTTTTCTATCTATTTCAATATTTTGAGCACTATCTTAGTTCCATCCAACCAGTTATCTCCGTATCCTTGCCTTATCCAAACTCGTTCTTTCCGATCTTGTTTCGTTTCGCTTTTGGTTTCTGTTCCTTTCTTTCATGTAGACAATAGTGATTGTAGTTGCCTGTGTCAACTCTAGTTTTGTAGTGGGCCCCTTGGTTTTGTAATGTCGTCGTGGTGTATGTTTGTAGGTAGAGTATGTGAACCAGTACGAGTGTGCTACCTTTAGGATATTAGTTATTGTCTCTTGTATCATGTATGTATACTCAGTGTGGTCCGTGATATACGTTTGGAGTGGTCTGAATGATGGTATTCATATAGGTATGGATAGCGTTATAGCAGGCAACTCCTTAGACTTAGTCTTTCATGTTATTGAATAGCTTATCTTGGCTGGATGTGATTGTATCAAAACTTATGTTTTCTTTTAAACCAAATCTTTAAAGTTTTTGAAACTAGCTCACAAGATCACAAATCACCTATCTTCCCTCATCCACTACCACAACTCCACACATTTTCCCACATGTTATTTTTTTAAATATGTCTTTGGCCTTAAAATTTCTTTCCTCTTCTTCCCTCTTTGAAGTGTTATTTTCATTGTTGTTATATTATTAGAACTAGCAATTATTGTTATAGGGTTATGCTTGCGGGTAGGCTTAGAGTGAGATGGGATATGTCGTAGCGGTGATTGGTTGATGATATTAGATTAGAATTTCTTTCGGATGAAAAGAACGAGGTGTCCAAGACTTATTTATGATACCAAAGTGTGACGTGTTCAAGGGAGAATTCTGGTTGGATGAAATTATATGGGGGAAGATGAGAACTTGTTAGACCCGAAACTTGGACGAGTGGTAGATAGGAGTAGCTAGGAGGAGATAGTAAGAGTTAGGGTGATCATAAGAATGAGTAGAGCATTTCTTTTTTTAGCATCAAGATTTGACTATAGGTTGGGGTGAGAAGACATTGGAAGTAACACGACTTGTTGAGACGGATGGAATGTTAGGAAGACGGATTTTATATGATTAGGAGATTAGATGATAGGGGTAAGGATATATGTAGTTTGATGGTTCATTGATTATGGAGAATAAATTTATGAGAAAATATGATGAAGAATGTATTGGGGGCGAGATGATTGATGACTGGTAGACGATAATGTGGATTTATAGTTAAGTGATAGGATGGGATTCTAGTTGTAGCATTATCCAGTGGAGAGACGAGCAATGATGAAATGTTTGAGGAATGCTGATTAAAGTTATGGGATTAGCGATCATTGTGGTATATGGGAGTGGTAGGCATATGTGCTTATAGCTATTTTTATTATTAGTATAAGTGATTCCGAGGGCGGAATCATTTCTAAGGTGGGTAGAATGTAACGATCATTTTCTGACCGTGCGTGTTTTAGTGTGTGGTTATGTTTTGTGTGTGTTTGGTGTACTTGATTTTTATTACTGTTTTTCGTAGCTCAAACGCGTGACCGGACCCCGTATCCACGACCCTCTTGGAGGCGCGATCACCCCGATATCGTCTTGGTAATTTTTGGGCGTCGAGGGCCCAATCTTCTTAACTCATTACTACTTTATAAAGTAATTTTTATAAAATTCTTTTTTAAGGTGATGTACATTTAAACAGGCTGAATTATTAATTTCTTAAACCTTTAACCTATTTTTTCATATCTCGTATCCTAATCTAGTACTGCAAGATTTTTTTAAAGGAAATAGAATCAAATCTTTATTAATGTTTTGAAACAAATCCAAACTCTCAATTAACTCGTATCCTACCCTAACCAAATGACAACAAACTGTTATTAGTTTTAGATAATCTAATCTTTTTAATATCCAAACTAAATATAAAATCCTAACAGCTCAACTACCCCCCTTTCTCATGCAACAGCTCACGTTTCGTGCACTGCCCCATCATCCACGCCTCTCCCCATGCACACACAGGGGAGGCGGAAATCTCAACCGCTCCTCTCGTTTTCATTTTCGCCTGCTCACCCTCCTTGTTCGTCATTCAAACCACAGACCCAGGCCTCGTCTTCCTTCCGAAGCCCGCACAAACCCAGTTACTTCCGATCACCCTTCCTCTTCAACCCGACCCGCCACCGGCAGTCCCCGCCTCGACCAACTCCCCCCTCGCCTCCGACCCAGTTTCGCCAACGCCGCCCCTCTACATCTGTGCGTTGTCCCCACTTCGAAGCCCCAAATCAGCAACACCCCCACGACCGCCGGATCTCTTTCCTCCGGCCACCATGAACTCACCCCTGCCTCCCACTCTCCCCTATTTCATGGTAAAACATAGGACCGCTCCACTCGCCAGAGCCCAATGTTAAGCAGCTCCGGTAGCACCCACGAACCAGTTGCCACCTTCTCCTCCTCCTTCCACGACCTGACGTCGTCATCGTCGCCTCCTGTCAAACCCATGCGGACTTTGCAGCGACCCCACGCCGTCTCTCAACCGTCTCCGACTCCCAGCCGCCTCCTTACTCCCCTGTCAGTCTGCAGCCAAGCCGCCCGACCGCATATCCCCTCCCTCCAAGCATCCCAAACACCCAGCTGACCGGTGACCACCCTCCTAGCGGCCCGGAGCCCTCTCCCACTTGCTGAACGTGCGTAACACCCCCCCGAGACGCCAAGGCCGCAGCTTTTCGCTTTCTAGCCCGACGTTCAGGCCCCGGTGAGCTCACCATTTTCGTTTTCCCTCCGATGACCTCTCCAGGCGGTCTCCATCGTCCGCCCCTCCAGCGATGTCCCGCCACTGTCGCAACTTCATCGTCCTATTCGCCGCTCAGCACCTCGCAGCCTTCCTCCTTTCGACCGCGTCCCCACCTGTAAGAATCAGTGATGAGGAGAAATGAAAGCAAGTGAGAACACGCGAACCTTATTACCTTTGCAATGTATATACAAGTATTTAATTGGGTCTGTCTTCTTTTGTAACAATACCCTAGTACACTTTGTAGCTTAGAAGCTAATGAGTAGCATGATAAATGATAAAGTCTTTTTCACTCAACCCAGTACCCTACGTCTATTACTAACCTATAGACTATAAGTTTCCTCTAATGGGTATGATTATAGAGCATCATGTGAGCTGTAGGGTTGGTGAACTCAGTATATTTTTATATTATGATATAACCAGTGTGTCACCCTTATCAGTTAATAAATTTTAATTAGTTTAACCTTTACGATTATACTCAATCAGCTGTTAGCATTTTGAGTTTATATATATATATATATATATATATATATATATATATATATATATATATATATATATATATATATATAGAATGGCAACTTGTATATTAATGTAGGCCATTTAGTTAACAAGAGTGATAGACAGTACATAACGGAGTAAGTGTTATTGTATCCTTTAGCTTGATACTTTGGGTCCATTGATACAGAGATCCCGACGCCTCCCACTCGTTGTTTTTCGTGCCTCCACCTCGCTGTCCAGAGTTGTCTCGCTGTGCTACCCGCGGTCGAGGAATTGCAGACGATGCCGACACATCGCCGGTCAGACCCGACATCCGCTTTTGAACGACGTCAAAAGGTTAGTCCTCTAACGTGTAGTAAGAACTCACACGTAGCAAAACGTAAAACCTAATCTAAAATTTGTCAACGTAAACTAAAGTTAATTTCTGCATCTTTAAAATGTTGTCCACCGTAGAAAATCGACGAACGAACTGAATATCTGTGCACCTAGGATAGACGTCGATCTAGGCCAAACAAATCATCAAAAGACGTGACTTTTTGACTGTTAGGGTAGTCCCGCCAAATTTTAAAATAAACCGTAATAGCACTGATGGAAAGCGTGATCTGACATCGTCATTATCCTGTTTCAGACGGACCATCGCCGACGCGACGCTGTGACTGGACGCTCCAGACAGACGACGCACTCGCCATCGCAGGCAAGTGTACTCACTTGTACTTTCAGCCGGGATTAGGCCATAGACTCTTAGAACTATTAAAACATAAAGAAAGAGAACCGGACATGAAATGATATCATCCGGGACCCCCTTGACAGCTTAGACTTGACGACGAAGTTTAAGCGCAACAACAACAACTGACACCTTAGGGATTTCATGTGTGTGCGTGCGTGTGGACCCCCTAGAAGAATACTTCCTTACTTGTCATGTCATGTTACACAGCCTGCGGGCAATAGGGCACTCACTTGACAGAGTGAGTGATCCCTTGTATGGATACACAGCCTGCGGGCAATAGGGCACTCATTTGACAGAGTGAGTGATCCCTTGTACGACACAGCCTGTGGGCAATAGGACACTCACTTACCAGAGTGGGTGATCCCTTGTACGGACTTGTCTTGTGCACTTGGGTGGGGTAGGGTTGAGTGTGCGCATGGGGAGAAGGTCTGATCCCCTCAAACCGTAAGGCGTGAAGCCTTCGAGTCACACGTGTCTTGTCTTGTCTTGTCTTGTCTTGTCTTGTTTTGTCTTGTCCCGTTTAGGTTAGTCCCGTAGTCAGTAGCACACGCTACGGCCACTACATGTCGTGTTTACTTTTCTTCACCGTTTTACTTTCTTTAATTGCCATATTATAACCCCAGCATGTTAATCAACCAGTAAATTGTTGCTTTAAATTACAGTACACTTGCAGTAGAGTTTAACCCTCCTTTGTAGACTTTACCTGACGTACAGTTCCTTTTCTATTGGGTGCTGTATGTCAGGTGTCGAGCCAAAGTTCGTGGACGAGGCAGACTTACCAAAGTACGTGGAGCCCGAGGACGTCAACCCAGAGTACGTGCCTGACGAGGACCAGACCTTGAGGTCTTTTCCGTCGCTGCCTTTCAGAGGTTACTACTTTTAGTTTACTCTCTTTCAGTAGTTTGTTGCCATGCTTAGGCTTCTCTTTTTAGAATTTTGTACTCGCTGGATATTATCACTTTATATTAATGAATGCAACTTTCTTTCTGTACTTTCTGTTGTTCCAAATTTTATAAATGCAAGAACATGAAAATTTTAAAATGGTATCCCTACAGACGCTTATTGGGTCCGAGCTTCACAGCTCCGGCCCAAGCGGGCCTTACTCACGCTTCGCCTCCGTAGTTTTGGGAAGCGGGGCGTGACACTCTTCAAACTTCCCCCTTCAAAACCCATGCAAAACCGGGCAAACCCAAACCCACAGCTCCGAAATGTCCTCATCCTCCTTCATAAAGCTGCAACCCTTCATTGGCCAAGCCCCAGGCCTTCTCTGCCGGACCTCCAAACTTCTCTTCGACACCAAACCGATGCCCAGCCCAACTCAGCCCTCCTCTCCCCTCAAAGAACCCTCTCCTCCTCTCACTATAGTCGAAACCCCTAGCCCTCTCCGACTCGTCTCCGGCGCCACCGCCGCAGGTCTCCAGCCCCACATCTTCACTTCTCTCCTCGTTGTTACAACCACCGAGCCCACAACAAGACCCTGCCCCCGCCTCTTACCATTCTCCCTCCAGTGACTCGACGGTACGCCACACTGCCCCGTCTGCCTTCCTCCTCTCGCCGCACCACCAGGCCAGCAACCTCCAACCTGCCGTGCCTCCGTCTCAGCACCAAGTCCCTCCCTCCGACTCATCGCAGAGCAGTAACGACTCGCCTAGCCCCGCTTCGGCGACCTACACCACAGCGATCAGCGGCTCTTCCACACAACCCAGCCATCCTCCACGCTGTCACCGCTCCCTCAGCCCATGGCGACGCCCCGCCGTCGAAGAACGCTGTTGAAGACACCCCGCAATGTTGACTGCCTGCACCGTTCACTTGCGCCCCTCAGCCGTACGCACCGCCCCTCTCACCTCTGAGCGTCGGCTCCGACCCCAGACTCCGACCCACCGTCGCCGCAAGTGGCCGTCCCTGCCTGCAAAGCAACGAAATGGTGAGTCACTCATTTTATTGACGTGAACAATGGCATATGGGTTATATTATAAACGTTATACGATAAAAATGTTACAGATACCATATTATGCTAGCAATAGTTATTATACCTCATAGTTGCATTATAAGTATGTCGTATATAGTTAGCTTTATTAATATACAGTTAGTCATATTATACAGATATATGTTAGGTAAGATAATTATTATATAAGTTAGTTTAGATATTTGTAGTATATATACATGTTAGTTTAATTCTTTAAGCTTGATATCGCGTATCCGTCGGCACAGATATATCACGCCCCTTATACGTCTGTTCGGATACCCCAAATCGCGTCACATCAGGCAAGTGCACGTTTTTACATATCCGTTGCATTTAATTGTTTAACTAATATATTAGGAATGCAAGTGTGCACTTTTTACGTACTCTGAAGTATTGTTTCACCTCGTTACTTTCGTGTGTTGTGAAAAAAAAACTGCGTGTGCGTGTGTGTGGACATATCATCAAGTCAGTTGACAGGGTCAGAACCTGTGTGTGCGTGTGTGGGGACACTTTAATTAATAAATGCTTGTAAATTACAGAAGACACAATCATAGAACATGCGGCCTGTTTGGAAAATCATAGAACATGCGGCCTGTTGGCAAATCATTGAACTAAATGGCATGTTTAGCTACTCTGGCTCGTGCCAGAACTATAACTCCTGATGGCTCGGTTGGCCGTATCTGGCTCGTGGTCCAGACAATAAAGTATACTTGGGTGGAGTTGGGTTCACGGGCACTAGCCGGTAGTAAACGGACTACCTCTCGGGGGCACCTGAAGGTAGATCCACTTACTAGCCATCTAACAACGTGAACCTTAGTCACGAACTTGCACATACTATCGAATAGATTGAAATGGATATACGGAAGTGTTAACATTTAAAACCGTTGTTGTTTTTCCTTTTTAATAGAAATGACATGTTATCTCCTTTAATAAAATTGCCATGCTACTGCTTTACACACTACACTTGTCATGCCACTGCTTTACGCACTACACTTGCCAAGCGTATTACTTTGCACACTACAATTGTTATGCTTACTACTCTGTAGACCACATTTGCTATACCCACACGTTGCTTACGCTGCCATGCTTTAAGTACTGCAACCTTATTATGTCATTCTTATTGCCATGAAATATTTTTGAAAACCTTACCGAGGGTCTTTGTTACTAACATCTTAAATCTTGCCGAGTGACCCTCGCTGACGTATATTCCTTGTTTTCTATCTTGTGGAATATATGTTAGGTGTTAGATAGATTTTGCAGAGTATCATACCTTGAAGCTGAGCAAGTTGACCAGGAGTACGAGATCCCCTGCTGAAGAACGTCGTGCCTTCGCAGCTCTGCTATAATTTATTAATTGTTGTAATCTTATACATGTGTAAATTCATTTGTGTTTCTGTTTCTAATTGCCATGATAGGACTTATTTGTGTACATGTAAATCTAGACATTGATGTAATAATAATGAAATTCTATGTTGTTCTGAGTTTGCATGGAAGGACCTGCTTACGGTTTACTCACAGACGCTTACTGGGTTGGAGCTTCACCGCTCCAGCCCATGTGGACCCGCTCGCAGCATCGCTCCCAAGTATAACGGGAAGCAGGGCGTGACATGTATTAGTGGTGGCCCAAGCAGGTTGTGCATACTGCAAAATACTCGGAGCAATATGGATGTCATTATTAGCCAGATTATCTAGATAAATCTTGTACGATAATGTTTACTTTGTTTCTTTTACAGCATGGCAGGTGGACTCCATACTCGAAACGAAAATGGAGCTGACAGAAGTGGTACTCCCGACATTCATGAACTTATGGGCATCATGAAAGGAATGATGGAGATTCAGCAGCAACTGATTCAACAAGGAAGACAGCATGCGCAACCTACACTGCCACCTCCTCAAGCTGAACCCGGAATTATGCAATTCCACAAGCTGCAACCTAAGAGATTCTTGGGAAAAGAAGGGTCTTTAGCTGTGGATGAATGGGTCCAAGGAACTGAAGACAAGCTGAGTGCTGCTCGTATACCTCAGGCAGGATAGGTCGATGTCGCGAAGCTCCAGCTGACAGACAATGCTAGGAGCTGGTGGCAACTGGAAGAGAAACGTTTGGTCAGAACGATCTCTTGGGACATGTTTCAGAAAAGGTTTGATGCTAAATACTTTCCCAAGGCAGCCAAAAGAGAACTTCAGCAGTGCTTCACTAATCTGGTCCAAGGAGATATGATCATCGACGAATACGAGGCTCAATTTGCTATGCTCAGCCGCTTCGCACCCCACCTGGTCGAGGACCTAGAAGACTGTGCATTTCAGTTTCGCAAAGGCCTGAATCCCAAAGTTCAATCATAGATGACCTCGGAGAGACTGACGAACCTTCAGGACGTTTTGGAATGTGCGCGAGAACATGAAGTTGTTGCGAGACTTCCAGCGGGACCTTCAACTGGAGAAAGCAAGCGTCTCATGGAGCCACCTAAGATGGAACCCAGAGGAAATTTTCGACCTCCCCAGACCACGCAGTTCAAGAGGCCAGCTGCTCCTATCGACCGTACACAATTGACCTGCCACTTCTGTGGCAAGCCCGGACATCAAAGGCAGGATTGTAGGAAGAGGCTGAACCAATGTTTGATCTGCAGAGCACCTACACATGCTGCGAGGGACTACACACACAACTGAAACCGTCAAGCACCTGCTAGAGTACCTGGATCAGCTCAACAGGAATCACCTTTGGTTCCCCAGCGTCTGAATCAGCACCAAACTTACTCCATGGTCGCCGAGGAAGCTAGAGACGATGCGCCAATGACGAATGATGATGTCTGAGTCATGCATTATCTTCACATTTAATGGTTCGTGTCATAAATGTGCCTATCTTAGCTTTGTCTTATCCTAGTCGTTTGTTTGTAGCTGTTTTAAATCTTAGATCTTTTCAACTCATAAGTCTCGTTCCTCTATGTCTCTTGCCTTTTTGATACTGTAATAATACTTTCATCCTTCGTCTATCAGGTGTCCCTTGATCCTCAAAGAGCTTATGAAATTTAGAGTGCGGAATTTTTCTTAAAGTGGATAGGATGTAACGACCACATTTCTGTCGTATGTATTTTCGTCCGTATCTCCCTGTCGTGTTGGTTTGTGTGTATTTTTGCACGTCGATTTTTTCATCATTTCTTTGACTCGTACTCGTGTTTGGACCCTGTATTCATGACCCTCTCAGAGGCACGATCGCCCTGGTATTTTTTTTGCAATTTTTGGGTACCGAGGGGTGAAGTTGTGAATATCGGATTGTATTATTATTATTATTATCTTTTAATTATATAATTAATTCAAACTTAATTATATATCATCTAACTTTTTAACTGATAATCTTTAAATCCTAACTAATTATATTTTAAATTCAAACTATATATTTTAAACCGATCTTAACTTATACCTGTAAGTTGTAACTCAGCCCACACACTTCCCCACAATCCCGCAAAAATCTCTACCACGCGATCCCCCATGATATTGTGCAACCCATCAAACCCCGTACTCGTTCAACCCAACTGCCCCACGTACTCTTCAAACTTCCCCCTTCAAAACCCATGCAGAAGCGGGCAAACCCAAACCCACAGCTCCGAACTCTCCTCCTCCTCCTTCATAAAGCCGCACCCCTTCATTCGCCAAGCCCCAAGCCGCCTCCGCTGGACCTCCAAACTTCTCTTCGACACAAACCCGATGCCCAGGCCAACTCAGCCCTCCTCTCCCTTCAAATAACCCTCTCCTCTTCTGACTGCAGTCGAAACCCCCAGCCCTCTCCGACTCGTCTCCGGCGACACCGCAGGTCTCCATCCCTACAGCTTTGCTTCTCTCCTCGCTGTTACAACTAGGGGTGGGCATCGGGTTAAACCCGAATTTTTAAGGACAACCCGAATCCGAATCCGAATCAATTCGGATGTAAAATCACAAACCGCTTCCGAAACCGATGATTCGGATTCCGAATAATCGGGATACGATTAATGCACACGAAGTCAAACCCGAATTGAATCCGAATACGTCTCCAAACACGGGAACAAAATCTTATTGCCCTGTCCGCACCATCCCCCCGCATGCGGGAACAAACTCGCACTGCACGTGGTTACGAGAGAAGCCAGGCTGCAAGCCTTTGGCTGGTGATGCACAATAAATTACCTTAGTCCCACATCGATTAGGTATATCCTTGTATAAATAGGTGTTTTAGACACTGTGTTCCGAACTTGTCTTTGCCTTGCATCCTTCAAGTTTTCCAACCCGAAACCGGTTCCGATTTCCACTTGACCGAAAATTCGGAATCGGATTCGGGTACGGAACCGGGTTCGGAATCGGAACCGGGTTTTTTGCCCACCCCTAGTTACAACCGCCGAGCCCACATCAAGCCCCTACCTCTGCCTCTTACCCTCTTCCTCTGGTGACTCGACGGTACGCCGCCACTGCCCCGTCTGCCTTCCTCCTCTCGCCGCACCACTAGGCCAGCAACCTCTGACCAGCCATCCCTCCGTCTCAGCCCAATGTCCCTCCCTCCGACTCATCACCGAGCAGCAATGACTTGCCCAGCTTCGCTCCGACGACCCACATCACAGTGACCAGTGCCTCTTCCACACAACCCATCCATCCTCCACGCTACTACCACTCCCTCATCCCGTGGCGACGCCCCCGTTGTCGAAGAACACCGATGAAGACAACCCGCAACGCTGCCCACCTGCACCGTTCACTTGCACCCCTCAGCTGTACGTGCTGCCCCTCTCACCTCCGAGTGTCGCCTCCGACCCCAGCCTCCGACCCGCCGTTGCCGCGATTGGTTGTCCCCACATGTAAAGCAATGAAACGGTGAGTCACTCATTTTGTTGACGTGAATGATAGCATATGTGTTATATTATAAACGTTATATGATAATAATGTTACAGATATCATATTATACTAGCATGAATTATTATACCTCACAGTCTCATTATAAGTATGCCGTATATAGTTAGCTTTATTAATATACGGTTAGTTATATTATACAGATATATGTTAGGTAAGATAATTATTATATAAGTTAGTTTAGATATATGTAGTATATATACATGTTAGTTTAATTCTTTAAGCTTGATATCGCGTATCTGTTGGCACAGATATATCACGCCCCTCGTACGTCCGCTCGGTTACCCCAAAACGCGTCACGTCAGGCAAGTGCACGTTTTTACATATCTTATAACCGTTGCATTTAATTTTTTAACTGAAATATTAGGATATGCAAGTGTGCACTTTTTACGTACTCTGAAATATTGTTTCACCTCGTTACTTTCGTGTGTTGCGAAAAAAACCTGCGTGTGCGTGTGTGGACATATCATCAAGTCAGTTGACGGGGTCAGAACCTGTGTATGCGTGTGTGGGTACACTTTAATTAATAAATTCATGTAAATTGCAGAAGACACAATCATAGAACATGCGGCATGTTTGGAAAATCATAGAACATGCGACCTGTTGGCAAATCATAGAACTAAATGGCATGTTTGGCAACTCTGGCTCGTGCCAGAACTATAACTCCTGATGGCTCGGTTGGCTGTATCTGGCTCGTTGTCCAGACAATAAAGTACACTTGGGTGGGGTTGGGTTCGCGGGCACTAGCCGGTAGTAAACAGACTAGCTCTCGAGAGCACCTGAAGGTAGATCCACTTACTAGCCGTCTAACGACGTGACCTTAGTCACGAACTTGCACATACTATCGAAAAGATTGCAATGCATATACGGGCGTGTTAACAGTTAAAACTGTTGTTGTTTTTCCTTTTTACTAGAAATGCCATGTTATCGCCTTTAATAAAATTGCAATGCTACTGCTTTACACACTACACTTGCCATGCCACTGCTTTACGCACTACACTTGCCATACTTATTACTTCGCACACTACAATTGTTATGCTTACTACTCTGTACACCACATTTGCTATACCCACACATTTCTTATGTTGCCATGCTTTAATTACTGCAACCTTATTATGTCACTCTTATTGCCATGAAATGTTTTGAAAACCTTGTCGTGTGTCTTTGCTACTAACATCTTAAATTTTGCCGAGTGACCCATGGTGACGTATATTTCTTGTTTTCTATCTTATGGAATATATTTCAGGTGTTAGACAGATTTTGCAGAGGAGCATACCTTAAAGTTGAGCTAGTTGACCAGGAGTACAAGATCCTCTGCTGAAGAACGGCATGCCTGACGTTACCTAGTTTTGCACAAACATGGATACCAGAATTAAATGTTTGTAACCGCAAATGCACGATGTTGTAGTGTGGCTTGGGGGTCAAACACGGTGAGGCGTGAGGTGTGCTTGTCAACAAAGAGGAACCGGATCACCCCGTAGGTGGGCTAGCCCTATCGCTTAATGGGTTGTCACGGTATGAAACCACGGAAATGTATAAGTTATAAAAAAGTAACATAGGACCCTGGTTTCCACCCAATCAGGTGTTCTCACTATTACGATCGACGGATAGGGATGCTATCGGATTCTAGGGTTTAGTGGTAAGACGTTGGCTCTGATAGCGGTACCTGGCGTACCATGGCCCGATATTCCAGTCGATGCCCAGGATGATACGATAGGTCTACCCGGGTTCGGATGGTGGGCATTCCCATGTCCAACACCGCCCGACTCTGGGAGCAGTAAGCTCGCAACAATTGTTTCCGACATCTCATCAAAGCCGTTCCCACGCGCGAGGAATCGATGTCTACACTAGGGGTGTAAGCTGTGGCTAGAGGATCAAACTCATGTTTTATTTCCCCTTGGCACGACGGTCAAAGGATGTCTTTATCCTGCCAATGACAATAAAACACCCCGCGTAACCATCTAAATCCCTATATCCTATCAAAACTCTAATCCTATGGTCGTTCTAGGGAGAACCCACGAAGGGGCTTCCACCAAAGTCCCAGATTAGGAAACTACTCACTAATCATTGCAAAAGATTCAATGCAACAAAATATAGCCATCAAAATTAAGATCAAGCAATAGATTAGAGAAGCGAACAATAGTATTAACGCAATATTAAAGTATCAAATCGATCAGAGAACTTACAAGACAAGTTTAATTAACAGCAGCCAAAATCCCTAAAATGCTTAAGAAAAGGGTATTCTCATTTTCTGGGAAACCTAGGGCTATATATACACTTTGGCAAGATTCCATGGAATATTCCTACAAGAAGACAAAAATTAACGTCCACCCGATCGGTTGAAACATCAACCGATCGGGTGAGACGATCAGAAAATTAGTCCTCAGCTTCTGAAATACTTCACCCGATCACTGAACCGATCGGGTGAAGTCACTGTGTTCTTGAGCTGGGGAAGATCGGCTGCATGTGACCCGATCGGTTGAGTATCAACCGATCGGGTGAAGTTCAGCTCCAAAAACAGAGAAGACTGTCATGACCACCTGATCACTGAACCGATCGGGTGGGATTTAGCTCCAAAAAGAGAGAGCACTGTGGTGACCACCCGATCGCTGAACCGATCGGGTGGGGTCTGCTTCATTGCTTGCTCTTGATCGGGTCAGATACGCGTGCACGAACCGATCGGGTGGGTCTGTCCACCCGATCGGTTGAGTCTGATACATGATATACTTTGACGATTGGCCCTCAGGATCTCGTGTGGCACCTCCCTTGCTTCGGGGACTCATGATGTGATCCATATATGTCCCCTGCGCTGGAAATCTCCTGCAAAAACACTCAAAGACAAAGAAAGTGAAAAGGAACTAAAAATCACAAAAGAATAAATTCAAAAACAACGGAAAACAAGGGGAAAATACGGAAAATATGTGCGTGAATATATAAAATATAAATGCACGTCAAAATCCCCAAGCTGAATCCTTCCTCGTTCTTGAGGAAGACGAATGAGAGTAGGAGCTCGGAGGGAAAAATAGAAAGGAAGATGCAGAAAAAGAAATTCCTAGATCACCTGTCAGAGCCAACGAAATCAAACACACCACACTAAGCAAGCATGCGATAAGCAGATCACTAAACCAGGAACATGAGTCCATACAAGTGTCGTAGGTACACGCGGTGAAGTGCGAATGAATAAGGTTGTGAGCTAATAGACAGTGTAACTGTCTAGGTTGTGCAATAAAGCTCCATATATTCACACCCATGGAATGACCCAAATATCAAATCAATTCGAATTAGCGGTGAATAACAGTTCAAGCATGCATGATAATAGAGTAAGAATAGAAAACATATCATATGTCAGAGACTCTACTGCTAGGAACTAGGAAATCGCCGCACGAATGCCAAGATGATCGCTAGAAAATTCCTAAGCCAAGTGCATTCGAAAACGAAGGGGGTTGAGTAGGTGTGGAGGCGAGCACTCGGTGCGAATTCTCGCCTTCCCTTTATTCTTGGCGGTAGGAGTAATATTCACAACGGAAGATTTTTTTGTGTTTTGGATATTTGTATTTTTTTTTTGGATTTTTGCTATACATATTTTTTTCTTTTCTCTTTTTTTTTGAATTTTTTTCTTCTCTTTTTTTGAAGTGGGATAATGAAAAGTGTGCACTCGCCCAGATGGGAGAACGATGCACGACAAGGGGATCTGCACCAAGTAAAACAAAAAAGAATTAGAATTCTAAACACTTGGCAAAAGAAAAAAATTTCGCAGATCAGAACGTAAGCAAAATGGGTTATCCTAGTCCTATTGGTAGAGTCCCGACACATGCGATTTGAAGCGTAATACATATAGATTATTCATGCATAAAGAAGCAGACAGTGAAGGCATATACCACATATTCGAAATTGAAGCATGATAGTCTAGGGGTCATCCAAGGATAGGCATATAAAACAAAATTACAACGTAGAAGCACACCAACTAGCTAGTCACTGCACACAACTCACACAAAAGTAAGGTGAACCCACGGAGCATGAAATGCAATAGGACTCGACTTCCTAGGGTTAGTGAAAGTGACTATCGTAGCTAAGCTAAGTGTGTGTGTGTGGTTCCATGGCAGTTCATCATGTGGGGTCATCTCTAGGAGAGGGAGAATAATAAATAAAAAAGAAGGGAAGAAAAAGAAAAATATGATGAAATCGACTCAAAAACGGGAAAAAGGACACAACTGACACATAAAGTGCGACTCCTCCAAGTTGAACATTGCATTGCCCTCAATGCAATAGGAGTAAAAGCGGGAGGGCAACGATAGATGGGAGGGAAGTACGCACCGACAAAAAAAAGTGAAAAACAAGAAAAACACACAAAACAAGATATGGAAAGATAAAGAAAATAAAAATCCAAACCAACTATACAAACACAAACACACGACACACAAAACAAGCATACGACAAACATGACATGACAACACATCACAAAAGATTGATTTTCCCCAAGCTGATCATGACATTGCTAGAGAAAAGATTTGATCGTGGTGAATCAGAAGAAATAGCTCGGGGAAAATCAGTCCGAGCAGCCATCGGAGGAATTGTAGGGAGATGGTGAAGAAGGAGGTGAATAGTGGACAAAAGATGACGTTGTGGACAGTGGAAAGGGAGTGCCGACACGAGAAGGTGGGGCAACGGGCTGGATCATAGGTGGATCGAGAATGATCAGTGGATCGCGGTGGATTATGATGGCACCAGGTGAACTGACATACGGGTGCCAATCGGGAGGATCAAAGGGTGGAAGGTGTACTAGTGTAGAATACCAAGGATCCGGATAGAATTCCCACGGTAAATGAGAAGTACGAATGGGGATTCGCTCAATAGATGAAGGTGGGAGGACGACAAAAGGAGTATTGTCAGGACCATAAAGGTAGACTGCACGTTCGCGACCAAAATGAGTGATCATACCAATATCGATTAAGTAGTCGCGATCGATGCGGGTCCGCCCCGATAAAATTGGGAGGTCAGACGGTAGCCTCAAAACATGGCTAACAATAAGAGTGATACTTCCCCCACAACAAATAGGTCCGGAGGTTGCACGGCTAACATGTGAAATCTCATAGATGATCCAATGGGCGGTGTTAATGGGCAATGTGTCATGTCCATGGATCATGTCGTGAGACGTGGCATACAGAAATAAAAGTTCATCCCTAGAGACCGTGGAAACATCCACGTGGGAAAAGATGGTGTTGGCAAAGAGGCAGTGGGCAAAGCGGTAACATGTGTGTATAATATAGGAGGTAAGTGCCCCCGATGAAAGGAGGGATACCAGGTGAATCGTTGCCGAACACCATTGCCCTGAAAGTAAGAATAGATATCAGACCGATCATGAGTTGAACATTCAACATAATGATCGGGGTGAGGTAAATTCAGCGAATTGTTAAGCTCGACAAACATCATAGTAAAGTCGGCATTGAAAGCGCGGAAAGCAAATCCCCAATCGAACACTTCGTGAGAACAAAGGAACTCGAGTGTAAGATTTTGATGTGTGTGGGCAAAAGCACGCAGTAGGAAATCGCACACAATGCATTCGAAAAGTTTGGCTACGCCCCTCAAAAGTCCAAGAGATTCAAGCGTGGGGCGATCAGCAAAAAGGATAGGTCGCATGGGGCGATGAAGAAGGGCGTGCAAACATGTAGATTATTCTTCAGACGAATGATTAATTCCAAGGAAAGATGGGGAAAAAGGGCCGTGTAGGTAGTGTCTGCGTGATGATGATGCTGGCTCATTTCCCTTCCCAGACATGGTAATGACGTAAGGGAAGAACAATTACGTGGGGGATGGTGTCCACGATAATGATAAAGCAGATGTAGGAAGCAAAAACAAAATCAAAACATTGCACACAAGTGGGGAAACATAAAGCTTGGAAAGAGTTTGCCCAGTAATGATGCAACCCCAAGCTAGATACTCCCATCTAGATCTCCTGGCGAAATGCGGAGAGTTGTTTCTTCATTCCTCAGATGTGATGGTTGGGTTTTTTATTCTTTTGGGGTTTGGAAAAAATGGGTTGGTAGGGTTAGGGGCGCGTGCCAGTGCGTGCCTGGCACGCACCCAAGCTGGGGGCGCGTGCCAAGCGCCCCCTTTTTTGGGCTACGTGCATCGGAATCGGTGGGGCCTAACTCGATGGGTCCTACTACGGGGTTCAGAAACTATGGCAATTTTTTTGGGTGACGGCTACATTGTTCAGCGAAAATTGATTTTGGACTGAATTTTTCAGCGAAAATTGCAATTTATTTCATTTTCATCATATTGACATTGTTGATTTTTGATTGATTTTTTTCTTCTTCAACAATGTCATATATCAATGGCCATGCTTGATTTTTTATATATAAATGCATTGATACATTTTAGGCCCATGACTTCATTAGTATGTTGATTCATAGAGTCAAACGTTTGAACTATTCTATGATCTAAGGGGAGAATGTCATAGTGCATTGATACCCACTTTATATTTTTCCATTAGGCATCATACATCTCCTTGTCTCATGTCATTTTCCATATGTTTTTGGGGGGAGAGACACCTTTTTGGGGGAGAGAGGTTATATGTGAGAGAGACCTTTATGTCCACCTTTTTGATAATGACAAGGGGGATAGAGAGAGGTGATTATGTAAAAATGCTTTGATTGCATGCTTACAATTGAAATTTCATCTTTGTTTAAAATTCTAAAATTGGTTTCTTGAGCATTGTTTTTACATAATGCCTATTATATTCATGATGTTTTCAATTTTAATTTTCAATTGAAATTTCAATTATTTATAATTGGCATGCATATAAGTAGGGGAGCATTAGTATGATTTTTTTGTCTATTTTTACATAATGAGTGTCATCATCAAAAAGGGGGAGATTGTTGGATATTAGCCATTAAGCCCAATATGGTTTTGATAATGATCGCCACATTATGTGGACTAATGTTCTCAAAGTGTTTTAGTCTCAGATAATTAACGATGTTTATATCAAGGGGAGACAAAACAAGTGGTGATAGGATGATGGACTCAAGGCGTGGAGCATTGGATGCATTGAAGCCATGAAGAATCAAGAAGTATATTGTGAAATAATTTTTGATTCTTTATGTATCTTTATTTTAGTAGAATATTTGTATGCCTTGATTAGATGGTCACACACACATTCATGTCATATTCTATCTTCGTGAACCATAAATAAGTCTAGAATCCATCACAATAGGTTCTATGGCCAAAACACTCCTTAATGTGCCTTTTGGACCATGACAGATGTCTAGTAATCAATCATCAGATGTCTGGCGTATCCGTTTTTGTGTTGGCCAAGACCTAGGGTTTGATCATCCATCTAACATTCAGAGACCAGATGGCTGAACAGTGTTTCAGACGTCTGGGCAATGAACTCACGTCAACTTAACATGGTCAGTTTAGTTTTGTGAACTTTCTGTTTAATTCCACCCACTATGTCCAGCCGTCTGAAGAAGACTTGCTAGACGAGTGAACAGTGCATCAGCCGTCTGGTAAGTGCTTCAGATGTCAGATAGTTTGGAAGTTTGAGCTCTGACTTTTCGTAGTAGTAGGGTAGAGTGGTCTTTAGTTTGTTCATGACCACCTCACTGTCAGAAGTTTAAAGAAGAAGGATCAGGCGACTGAACAGTTCATCAACCGTCTGGTCACCCTTTTTCAAACGTCTGATGACTAGGAATTCTTCCGGTTTATAGCAGTTAGACTGCGAATTTTTGGGGTCGTTTTCTTAGATTTTGTGCATGATTGAGAGAGTATTTAAGCACCATTATGTGGAAGTTTTTGGCATCAATACACATAAAATAGAGAATCATTTATGAGCCAAAAAACTAAGTGTGAAGCTGTCATCTCTTCATCTCTCCTAATAACTTAGAGCTTCCTTCATGTTGATTTGATCTCTAAAGCTCAAGGGAAGTCCACAAGTGCATCATGCTTATAACTAGCACTTGGTCATATATCTTCACTACATCTACATTTCATTTCTAAATACATTTCATAAAGGCAATATGAAGATTGTATTTTCTATTTCATTTATTGTGAAACCTAGCTTTCGGGTTATGAAAGTGTTCTATCTGAAAAGAGAGGTGATACCCTTGGAATATGGTTTGCAATCTTGGAAAAGATTGTGTGTGATATCTTGGAAAGGATATGCTCTTGGAAAAGAGTGATACTTGGAAAAGTGTGTGTTGTATTATGGTGGCTTTGAAAAGGCTTTGTAGTGGAAGTCCACAAGCCTCTGAAAAGAGTGTGGGACTGGAGTAGGCATTTGCTGAACCATGATATATCGTCTTGTTTGAAATTGCATTTTATCTCTTGTGGATTTGCTAATTATCTTGCATTTTAATTCCGCATTTGCAAGAATATTTTAATTAGCTTTATTTATGCCATTACATTATTCATCCCCTAGTGTGTTATGCCTAGTAGTGCATGTAGTATAGGTCGATCCTACACCAATATGCTTAGAGAACTTTATGCTAGCACTATATAAATGCTACATCTCCTCCTCTCAAAGACATCAAAAATTTCAAAGAGAAAATAACCTTAAAGCTTTAGCTCTAAAGGTAAACTTTATTTGTTCAATTAAAAAGTCTTTTCTTCTCTTTCTCTCAAATGCTAGTAATGTTTAAGACTGAGTTCGGGTTCTATTGGGAGCTCAGGAATCATGAAGGGTTTCATCATCAAAGTGAAACTTTTATCGCGTTGGTTAGTGAGAAGATCCAGTATATTCATCGAACTTTTGGAGAGTGGATATTGCGTAAGAATATCCGTGCAAATGTGCGGTTTTTAATTATCATCATTAATTAATGTATTCCATAGCTCCTGGATATTTGCACTAGCATTTAAAATTCTAATTAGATTCGAATTCATATTTATGCAGACTTACAAAATTATTATGCGTGTTATTGATTTAACATCCATAAATGGTTTTTACAATGCACATGGGGATTCGGCCCAATCTTAGTTGGACGTCAACCCAATCAGGTCGAGTTGGGTTGAAAGCTTTATCGAGGTGGCTCCAACCTAACATAGTATTCTTCTAGTATAGGGATGAGAATGGGCACGGGCCAGCCCGCTGCCCAATCGGGCTGGACCGAAAAGCCCGGTCATATATATACCCAAATGGGTATCAGGCTGCCCAAAGCCCGAAGCTATACAAGAGAATCAATTTTACTTGCACCCAAAGCCCGATCGGGCCGCCCAAAAGCCCGATTGGGCCGCACAAATGGGCAATTTTCCGCCCGAAACGAAAACATCTTTCCGCCCAAATGGCCCGCAGGCTCGCCCGAAATCAAATCGCCCGAAGAAATCAGAAGTTGCCCTTGCTCGTAAATGAAAGGAAACGATGGCTCGCGGCTCGCTCCCATCTCAATCGCAAAACCTTAGCTACTCACGCCGTCTCACCACCATCCCTACGAAAACCCTAGTTGCTCGCCGTCTTGCCGTCTCGCCCCCATCTCTTCTCTATCGGCAAGCCTCATCATACGGGGTTTCTCTCTGTTCGCTTGCTCGTGAAGGGATTCACCACCTTTTGATCTCTTTTTTCTGAAGCAAAGGTTTTGAAGAGGTTTGCTATTTCAAACCTACAAACGCCAATCATCCGGAGATTTTCTGAATTTTTTTTATTTTATAACATTAGGGTTTTCATTTCTTTTTGGAAATGTACGTGATTTAGGGTTTTAATCCATTTTGGAATTTTTGAAACGCTGTCAAAATATGGCCTTTAATGAACTCGAAGTAGAATTGTTGATTTGAGCTGTTTATTTTACCATATTTGTTACGAGGTGGAACTCGCACACAATGAATTTGTATTGAGGGAAACCAAGGGCACGGTGGTTCTGTTGACAAGAGGGTTTAGGTGGGCAATTTAACAAGTGATTAATGGGGTGAAGAGGCTTGACTTTCCACCGGGGGTGGCCACGGAGTCAAATCTCACCGGACACGGCGGAGGAAGATCGGGTGGCGGGAGGCTGGAGCTGATGTCGACCAAGGGGCGAGCTTTCCTGCAGCACGAGCAACTCGTCAGAAGGGCGGGGTTGGGGTCCAACCCTTAGCCCCACCGATGCCTAAGTCAGTAATAGGACTTAAAACGGGGGCTAGGCACGTCGGTCGGACTGATGGTGTGTCGACCGTACGTGGCGAGCTATAAGTGGGAGAACAAAGATATGGACGACCTTTGCTCTCGTGTGTGAATAATAGATTGATAGAGAGAATTTGCCAACCCCTTCCTCGTAAGGAGTAAGGGGGTATTTATACCTGATGGGAGATGAATAGGTGGGGCTGACCTGGCATGCTGACTCGACGTGCTGAGTTGGCTCGGTTGTCAGCGGAAGCTTCGGACGAGGATGTCAGGAACAGGAGTTCCTGAACTGCTTTTACCAGACAGCGCAACGGCCAGGGGCACTTTTGTCAGGATGTCAGGGCCGAAAGCATTAATTGTCAGGGGGCTCAGCTGCCAGGGGGTGCTTTGTCAGATGGTCGGGCGGCGTTAGTATCAGTCATGTCCTTATCCTAGGTTGTTTGTCGTTGGTGACGAACTAAAGGTCTGGCTATGCTATCCCTGGCACCGCGATTCATGGGGACCGGCAGGGTCGACCGGCTCGGGGGTTGTCTGGCCCGGCCGCGCCCCCTTTTCGGTCGTGGGTTGTGGGCCGCTGGCACGGAAGGACACGCACATGCCTATGTCAGCATACCCGGCGGTACTGTCCGGGCGCTCCCCAAGCGCCCTGCCCCTGGTGGGCCGAGCAACTGCGGTTGTATGCCTCGGCCGGGTGGGGAGAGTGCTGCGAGGTGCGCCCATTCCAGTGTAGCTTCGGTCTTCCGGGGTGGCGGCCCTTTCGTGAAGGGGAGAGTTAATGGGGTATGTCAGCGGATCCGGGTGGGAGTCGGACTCTTACGATCTTTAGGTCGTAACAATTGCCCCCGGCATTCGAGTGTGAGGCGGAAGCCCGGCTCGGCTCGGATGGCGTAACACTACCTTCTAACCTGACTCGGACTTGGATCCAAGCTCAGGGGTGGCGACGCTGCTCCCGCGGGGTATTGCCCACTGTTGCGGGATCGCGAGGTCTCATCCCGAGTGGGAACCAAGTGGGGCGTTGCCCCATAACGACGTGCTGTTGTATGTGGCGGCTGGGTCGGATTTTGGGGGAGCCCGACTTTTTGAGAAAGTTATGGTTTTTGCTGAGATGTGTTTACCGGACGTGTTTGTAATTTTCGCGGGGCTTCAGCCGCACTGTGCCTGGTGGACCTCCCAGCTGTTGTGTGCTTGGGCTCAGGGGGAGGAGTCCGTAAGGAGGAATATTATTCCTCATCCTTTACCGGAGATCTAGATGATATTTACAACAATAGGGCAGGTGTGACCAAACCTGTGGTCGGGATGGGAGGTTGTTTACATTCGTCGCCCGCTACATCGGGGTGAGCAGATCCCCGTTGCAGGACGGTCTTCCTTTTTACTGACCGCTGAATTCCTTCTGCCTCATTGTCCGGGGACGAGCTGACGCGCCGTGAATCACCGTTTGGTTTAATCAGGGATGCTGTCCCGTGGTGGTCCCCCATTCGGGGGGGCTGACCCTCGTTTGTCGGGTGGACCTTCTTCCTTTCCCTTTCCTTGCTTCCTCGCGTTCTGCTTCGCCGTCGCCATGCTGGAGGGTTGCCCGGACTCGCAGGGGATCCCGCGCACCGAGGGGGAACCCCGGGGGAGGCGGAGGACGAGGTAGCGGTGGTGGCGTCGCCCTCCCCGGGGGAGTCCGATGGGCCGGCGTCGCGGGGAAGGTTGGGGGCAGGCAGGCAGATGGGTCGCTGGGAGACCCGTTGCGGGTTTCCACCCTCCCGCCCGATAGGGATCACCGTAGGGTGGGAGTTAATTGGGGTGTGGCGGCCCGCGGTTAGTCTTCCGGACCTGCCGTTTAATCCGGTAACGAGCAGGAGGAAGGCTGGCGGGCGGGGCCTCCAATGTGTAAGGGGAATATCCTATCAGGGGTCGTGGAGTGGAGGCGGTCACCGTCGGGAAAAGTGAGGCCCGTCGGTGGTCACCGGCCTTCTTCGTAGCTCGGTGGGGCGTTCGGGGCCGTTTCATATCTGGTGTGAGGGGATGCGAATCCCTTTCGTCTATCTCCCCCTCCCCCCCTAACTTCTGAAGGGGGGGTACTTATAGTGGGATTCTGTGGTAGGGTTTTCCGTGGATAATGTGAGGGACTAGTGCCATTAATGGGCTCTGCTGAATCACGCGCTTTGGGAACCGCTTTTTCCTGGCGGTACCCGACACGGGTTGTCTGTTCTGGCCTCTCGGGGGGCGTATTGCTGCTGATGGCGTGTTGTCCAAGCGTCCTTTCGTTACGTCGAGTCGCATCGTGGCACTGCCTTGTCGAGACTAGGCCGCAGCCTTGTCGAGACGAGGCTTATATTCGACAGGTATTGTTTCGTGGTTTCTGGCTTACAACCGGTCCGTCCCGGGTCACGTGTCCTTGTCCTTGTCCCCCGGGCTGAGTTTTTGAGGATGTTGGGCCTAATCTGGGGGAATCCAGATGTGGTTTGGGGGGCCGGCCCTGGGTAGGTGGTCGCTGTGCGGTCTGAACCGAGGCATTACGGGAACGTCGGTCTTCGCCGTGTTTTACCGCTGGGGTTGCCTATTTTGGTTTCTTGCGTGAGTTACACAATTACTAATTATGCCCCCAACATTCCCTTGTCCGAGAGCGCGAGGTCTGGGGGAAGGGGATGTTGATGGTTTGTGTTGTCTTTGGGCGGGGCGGGGAATCGCCGAATAGGTTCGGGATGAGACATGTCGCCCTATCACGATTTGGCCTCAGGCAGAAGTGGTCCCGCAGGGCGGGCCTTAGTTCACCTCTTTCCCCTTTGACAGAAAGTTGTCGTTGACTTTAGTTGGCGAGGGGCCTTGGTTCGAAGCGTAGTATCGAGGGGTTCGAACTGCGGGTGTAAGCTTACTGGGCGTCCTAAGCTAGTCCGGGGAGTGCGTTGCGTCGTTCCTACTTTCCACGCCACGAGGGGTGGTGAACTCGCCTGGCACTTGGCAGGGGGATCTCTTCACGCTATGGCATTCTCAGAAAATCAAAGCGAATCTGACAAGGATGAATGTTTTCATTTAAATTTACAAGAACTGCTCTATGGCTTGTACACGAGTACTTAGATTATCGCCCGTTGTGGGGTAAGATCCGGCCCTGGGGTGGGCTATAGAGCTGTCCTCGTCGGCGGTGAACGACCTCCGGATTTAGGGGTTACCCTCTGCCGGGTGGGCCTTTTTAACTCGAGTTGTTCTTGGCGCGTAGGTGAGCGACCGCCCTCTATGCTGAAGGGTTGCAAGGTCTCCTCGTCCAGGTGGATGGGGGAGGGGAGCTATCTGGTAGTGGCGTTTGGCCCGGGGGGGAATCCTGACGGTCGGGCCGCCTCCCCTCCATTGCTTTGTCATCTCCCTCCACGCCTTGCGGTATGGGTTTGAGGGCGGGGGAGGTCTTGACAATCGGGCCACTTCCCCTCCACGCCTCGCGGTTTGGGTTTGAAGGCGGGGTTCGGGTCCCGATTGTGCTGGGGCGGGCTGACACGCTGATCACTCCTTATTTTACACTTTTTTCCCGCATGTTTGCATGCCATTTAGATCGCCCAAATCATGTTTTTCACGATATATCGACGATATTGCGATGCTTTTCACGATTTGTTGTTTTTGTCGCATTTCAGGTGATTTGGAGCGATCTGGAGTGATCTCGAGATGCGCTTACTCCGGAGGGTCACCGACGACCTCCCCGAGGGGTATTTTGCTGTTGGAGAGGAGCAGAAGAAGAACGGACGTCGCAGGAGCGACGAGGAGGCCAAAACAAGCTGTTTGGGCATTTTTGGTGTCCCACTCGGCCGAGTGAAGGAGTCACTCGGCCAACCAGCGAGACACTGCTCGGCCGACCAGATCAGACACGATTCTTATGTGCACTCGGCCGAGCGACGGAGACCACATCGGCCGAGTGACGAGATCCCGTCCGCCCGAGTGGCGCCCAGACGAAGCCATTCAAAAATCGCCAACTTACTGTTTTTCGGCTGCCTGAGCTTCAGAAGACCCACTCGGCCGAGTGGATAATCCCGACCGCCCGAGTACCAAGAAGCCATCGGCCGAGTGACGACAACTCACTCGGCCGAGCCGCCCCCGAAGTGAAGATCCCTGAAGATAAAGACTTACTGGAAAATTACAGGGTTTCTCACTCGGCCGAGCGACTTTTGTCACTCGGCCGAGTGCGACGCGCTGCCTGTAGCGAAAATTGCGGATTTCAGGCTGCGCAGGGGTATTTTGGTCACAGTTTTTGGACGATTTTGGGGGGTATTTAACCCCTGTTTTTACCCTAGTTTTAGAGAGCTTTTCTCTTAGATTTTTTTGCAGCTTTTTAGGTTTACTTTTTAGCTTTATTCTTGTGATTGGAGAGGAGACAAAAAGTGGATTTTTGTTGGATTAATTGAAGAACTCCATTGGTTTGCCTCTCTCTTCTCTAAAAATTCTATTTTTATTGCTTATCTCAATATTGTGATGAATTCTATTGCTTATTTCATTGATTATTTTTGTGTTTGTGCTATGAATTGTGAGTAGTCTCCACGTCTTGGGGCGTGGGGATGAACCCTACAAGCCCAATTTCATATTTGTGATGAATTGGTAGAAATTTTGCTAGAATCGTTGTTAGGGATTAGTTTGGGATCGATTTACTACGGATAGCTAGGAGTTCATACCGATTGGGATTTGCAAGAGATTGGATCCCAATTCGATAGGAAACCCTAGAAATCCAAATTGGGTTGGAATCGAATTTCCGAAGTATCGGTTTGCAAGAGATTGGACCGATACTAGGGTTTTCGGTTGCAATTCCGTGCTGATATCCGTTTGCAAGAGATTGGACGGGTAGGAACTATCCCAACCTAGGTCGCGGGCCGAGTTTGCAAGAGATTGGGCTCGGTGCGCGATTGAACGATGATGTTGATCCTAATGCTAGCTTCCCTAGGCTAGGGTTTGCAAGAGATTGGACCCAAACCTAGGATAGCTATAGACCGGCAACAGCGTGAGAGCGTGAGCTTGGTTCTACATTCAGTTGCAACTAGTTCATCCAAAATCTTATTCTAGCAATTTTGATACCGATGAACCGCATTGACGAAATACGGTGAGTAGCGGGAATTCCCCATTCCCTAGACGTTCTTTATTTGATTTGATATTTCCGTACTTTGTCTGACGATTGTGACAGGATCACCAAAGGCAAATTTCTCTCTTCTTAAATAGCCAGGTTGATTGGAACAAGCACGGTCATTCGTCCTCCCTGTGTTCGATAACCCGCTCGCTGCTATACAGTGCGCTTGCGGTAAAACTACAACCGTTCTTTGGGTCACATCCCGGAGCGATCAAGTTTTTGGCGCCGTTGCCGGGGAAGGCATTTTGACGGTGTTCGGCATCGACCACCCGGTTATTTCTTCTTTCTCTCTTTCTTTACTTTCTTCTATACCTTGTTGTAACTTTGTTCGCAGCCCTATTCGCATATTCTCCCCGTATTTTGCATAAGATCTTAACAGGGAGAATGGAGGATGCAATGTCAACAACAGAACTCAGTCAGGAAGACTACGACTCCTTCACAGACCTCCTTAAGGAGCTTGTCGACGAGGTCCACGCTACCGGAGCTTTTGCTATCGACGTCAAGGACCCCCGACGAACAACTGTTTGCTAGTTTTGTGATGGACCAGATCTCCCCGGAGGGGACTATCGGGGGCAATGTCAGAGTTGACGTGATCGACGACAAATTATATTTCGAAGACGGTAGAACGAATGTCGAAGAACACTATACTCCAGAAGAATCCTTCGAGCAAACCGGCATTCAGGGAGTTACACTATATGACGCTCACTCTTGCTTTTATGAATCGTCTGATGTGTTTCTTGATTCCAGGCACGAACCAGAACAGAGTGAAGGTTTTGACGATGCTAGCACAAAATCGGAGAGCGCCTATTTCGATGCATCGTCCTCACTAAGTAGTGAGTCTGACTCGTCACAAGAGAGCGCACCACCTGAACATGAGCTAAACCCGAATGACAAGGAAGAAGCCAAACTCATGCGAGCTGATGAAGTGGAAGGAGCAGCGCCTCTTGAGGTAGAACTTAAACAATTGCCTCCGAATCTAAGGTATGCTTTTTTGGGTAATAAATTAACTTTCCTGGTGATAGTCAATTCCCACCTCACGCAAGATCAACTTGAAAAGCTCCTAGACGTTCTTAGAAGCCACAAAGATGTCCTGGGATACACTATCTACGATCTAAAAGGGATAAGCCCTAGGCTTTGCACGCATAGGATCCATTTGGAGGATACCGACGCCACCTCCATAGAGCCTCAAAGGCGGTTAAACCCGAACATGAAGGAGGTGGTTAAAAAGGAAATCCTAAAATTGCTAGACGCCGGTATTATTTATCCTATCTCCGACAGCAGGTGGGTTAGCCCCGTTCACGTCGTCCCCAAGAAAGGGGGGATGACAGTCATAAAAAATGAAAAAGGTGAACCCATATCTACGCGCACCGTCACGAGATGGCGAATGTGCATTTACTATAGGAAACTCAATAAAGCCACCCGAAAGGACCATTACCCATTGCCCTTCATCGATCAAATGCTTGAACGCCTAGCAAAACATAAATACTTTTGCCATCTAAATGGGTATTCGGGATTCTTCCAAATCCCTTTGCACGAAGACGACCAAGAAAAGACCACTTTTACTTGTCCCTACGGTACATATGCCTACCGTAGGATGCCGTTTGGTCTTTGTAATGCTCCCGCCACTTTTCAGAGGTGTATGACATCCATATTTTCCGATTACATTGAAAATATTATGGAAGTTTTTATGGATGATTTTTCGGTTTATGGGAGTGAGTTTGACTCTTGTTTGGCCAATCTTACTAAAGTCCTTAAAAGGTGCCAACAAAATAATCTCACTCTAAATTGGGAGAAGTGTCACTTCATGGTCACGGAAGGTATAGTCCTCGGGCACCTTGTTTCCTCGAGAGGAATTGAGGTAGATAAAGCAAAGATTGAGGTAATCGAAAAACTTCCTCCTCCTATTAATGTCAAGGGCATTAGAGGCTTCCTTGGTCATGTGGGGTTTTACCGTCGCTTCATCAAGGATTTTGCCTCGATTACCCGACCACTTACTTCCTTGCTCGCTAAAGATACTCCTTTTATTTTTTCAGGGGAATGCTTGCAAGCCTTCAACACCTTGAAGGAAGCACTAGTTTCCGCGCCCATCATTCAACCACCGGATTGGAGCCTTCCCTTTGAGCTAATGTGTGATGCTAGCGACCAAGCCATTGGGGCAGTATTGGGACAAAGAAAAGATATGAAGCTTCATGCGATATACTACGCGAGCAAGACATTGGATGACGCGCAGAAAAACTACACAACTACCGAAAAGGAGCTTCTAGCGGTCGTCTATTCCATAGTGAAGTTTCGCTCCTACCTCCTTGGTTCCAAGGTGATTGTCCACACAGACCATGCGGCGTTGAAGTATCTTTTAAACAAGAAGGAGGCCAAACCTCGGTTGATTAGGTGGATACTCTTGTTGCATGAATTCGACTTAGAGATCAGAGACAAGAAAGGTACGGACAATGTCGTGGCGGATCACTTATCTAGGCTCATTCGCGACAAGGAGGATGAGAGTTTGCCTATCGACGACACATTTGTGGATGAGAGGCTATATGCCATAAGGACCGGTGAAGTACCTTGGTACGCGGACTTCGTGAACTACTTGGCTTATGGAATTAAACCACATGGGATGCCCACGCATCAAAAGAGGAGATTTCTGCATGAGGTCCGTAGCTATTTTTGGGAAGATCCATACCTTTTCAAGATATGCAAAGATAGTGTCATTCGTAGGTGTGTTTCTAAAGAGGAGGCAACGTCTATCATTTTGCATTGCCACGGTCTACCATGCGGAGGACATCATGCCGCCTCTAAAACAACCGCTAAGATCTTGCAGAGCGGATTCTTCTGGCCAACAATGTTTAGGGACACCCACGCTTTTGTAAAGGGGTGCGATCGATGCCAACGGACCGGGAATATCTCCAAGCGCAATGAGATGCCAATGAGACCCATCCAAGAAATTGAGCTTTTTGATTGTTGGGGAGTAGACTTCATGGGACCATTTCCGTCAAGCAATGGTAACAAATACATCCTATTGGCCGTTGACTATGTCTCCAAATGGGTGGAAGCAATCGCCACCCCCAACTAATGATGCAAGGGTCGTCTCCAAGTTCTTCAAGCAAAATATCTTCCCACGCTTCGGAGTGCCTCGTACCTTGATAAGCGACGGGGGAAGCCATTTCATAGAAAACAAGTTTGAAGCCATGCTAAAGAAGTACGGGGTAAACCATAGAGTTGGCATGGCATATCACCCCCAGACAAGCGGCCAAGTGGAAGTCTCAAATAGAGAAATTAAGCAAATTCTTGAGAAGACGGTGGATCGATCTAGAAAGGATTGGTCAATGAAGCTAAACGATGCTCTATGGGCATATCGCACGGCCTTTCGCACTCCCATCGGCACCACACCGTTCCGACTTGTTTATGGGAAAGCTTGCCACTTGCCGGTAGAATTGGAACACCACGCATATTGGGCCATTAAGACCTTTAATTATGATTACAAGAGTGCGGCGGTAAGGCGACTCTTAGACATCAACGAGCTTGATGAGACGCCTACGAGAGCTCGAGAATTTACAAAGAAAGGACCAAGATTCTCCACGATGCCCGCATAACCGTCACAGACTTCAAGGTGGGAGACAAGGTCTTTCTCTATAATTCCCGGCTCCGACTATTTCCCGGTAAGTTGATGTCACGTTGGTCCGGACCTTTCACCATCAAGCACATACAACCGGGAGGAGCTTTCGAGTTGGAAAGCAAGGACGGTTCCACATTCAAAGTAAATGGTCAGAGGCTCAAACACTATTCTGAGGGAGTCCTGACGGGCGAAACCAATAGAATATATTTGCTTAAGGGACGGGCGGATGATCTTTCAGACCTCCTTGATGAGGTAATTGAAGAAGCGATCCCCCACTCGATTGGAGCTCTTTTCGATGAGGATTTCGAGGAAGGCCCGGATTTAGGCCGAGATGAGAAGATAGATGATTCCCCCGACCTCTCCGCTGAAAGTGATGAAGGCGACGCTGATGTCGCAAGGATCGAGAGCTCTGCAAGCTCTCGAAATTGAAGTCTCCGAAGAAAGCTCCGCCGATACGGAAATCGGCGTCACCGATGAAGCCGTTGACTGGAGCAAACGCTAGCTTGGGGAGCCTCCCCCCAACACTATCCGAGACGGGAGACCACCGAGGGAGAACACGCCGCCGCAACTTTCTAATCCAAGCATTCTCCCCGGAAAGTTTGATGGGTGCATCTCATATGCGCCAAACATCCCGCATTAATTGAAGATCATAGGGGGTCGAGCTCACGACCTTAAACGAGCGCTTGTCGGGAGGCAACCCGACGGTTACTGCTTTATTTTTACTTTTTTCTTTATTTTTGTTTTAGAAATTTTTAGTGTTTTGAGTCGTTCGCCCAAAAAATTTGTGATAACGGGTCCTATTTTTCTTGACAGGAGAGGAGATAGGTAAATCCATTATGAGGAGGATGAGCGAGACGACGAGGAGCGCCCCAGGAAGGCGCTCGATGCTTAGGAGGAAGAAGAAATCGACTGGAGGAAGAAAGACGGAGTTTAGAGCCCAAACGAAGACAAACAGCAGAACACAAAGCTCACTCGGCCGAGTATACTAGTCACTCGGCCGAGTACACAAGTTCGTCCGGCCGAGCCGCTCACAAACGAGGGAAGTCTGTTGTACCCAACTCTCTGTTTAATTTCCTGATTTCAGTATAACTGCTACTCGGCCGAGTATATATATTCACTCGGCCGAGTAAAACGGATACGCTCCTAGGGCGAGTCTTACCGAGTAGCTTGAGCCACTCGGCCGAATGGACTTACTCCACTCGGCCGAGGCTGTCAAGGCCACTCGGCCGAAGCGTAAGCGGGGAGGAATTTTCCATTGATCTCACTCGGCCGAGTGACCTAGTCACTTGGCCGAGTCGTAACTTTTGCTATAAAAGGGGGCGGGGTCGGGCTCGTTTTTCGAAACGACGCAAACCGAATTCGCCCAACTCTTCGCATTCCCCTCGCCCGTTCCCCTCGCTCGCGCCCCCACTCGCCCGACCAACGTCGCCGCGCCGCCGCTCGGCCAGCCACCGCCGGCCGAGCCCCCGCCGCGCCTCGCCCGAGTCGCCGCCGGCGGCCACCACTCCGGCCACCTCCGGTATCGCCTATTTCGCCTTTTTCTCCTCTTTTTGTGTATTTTTCGAGGATCCATGCGCTAAACGAACCCCAAACCCAAATTAATTTCTATATCTATCTATTATACCCCTAATGCTCCATACGTTTTGAATATTACCCGCTGATATCTCCATTTCATGCGCAGGTTGTTTTTGGGAGCTTAGGGGAGCCCAGGGGAGCTTCTAGGGACTGATTCGGGCTTTGCGGAGGCGCTGTCTTCGCACGCTTCCATTGCTTAGCACTCGCAGCGTGTCGGGGTATACTTTTTCCTTTATTTTGCACACGCCGCACTTTTCACGCTTTTCGGCGTGCGCTCGGGGCCCATATGCCGCCCCGGACACGGCCGCGGTCGAAGAGAGCTTCCGCCAAGCGGAAGCGGTCGAATGATGCAGGCCCCTCCCACGAGTCAGAGGACTCTCCTCCGCCTTCTCCCACACACACCGTCCACCCAGCACAGCCTGCAGGCCCCGCACACCCCGCACAGCCTGCAGAGCCCGCACAGCCCGCACACCCCGCACACCCCGCACAGCCGCTCCCTGCCGCTCCACAGCCACCACCTCCGGCTCCACTTATCGGGCCGCTGGGGATCACGTTCCGGAACGACGCACACCGCGTCGCTTTCGAGCGTATTTCCCAGCGCTCGATCGTACCCTCCAGGTTTGCACATCTTGCCGACCTAGGAGGCCTGGGGGTACTAGAGGGGATGCTCATGTTGTACGACAACGTGGGCTGGCGAGATTTCTTTCAGGTGTCGGCGGACACGTTTATCCGCCCGACACTTGAGGTACTTAGTTCGATCGCGGGATGCTCGTTTCGGTTCATGAACCGGGAGTGCCAGGTCACTCTCGGTATGATGAGAGCATTTTTCTCGTGGCCCGATGTCCCCGGGGCCGATCGAGGTTACGCCCCCACCCATATCCCCCCACCTTCCTTCGATGCTGGTGCCTTCTGGGCCCGGATTACGGGTCTTCACGCTGCCTTTGACCCTAGTAGGGCCAAGGCCTCGGCCATTATCCATCACTGCCTCCGTATCGCTCAGCGCCTTATGGCGACGTCCTTTTTGGCCAGATATGAGCCGGGCACGATGTCCACGCCGGAGCTCTACATGCTCTACGTGATGACACGGCCCAGAGCTCTATCTAGGGATGGCGATGAGCTGGTCCCCGCCGTCGTGATTGATGTCGCGGCTTGGTTTTTGGACCGCATCATTGTATCGGTGGGCGCTCGCTCACCGATATGCTGCGGCGGCCTGATCACCTTGCTTGCCCTTATGACCGGCGAGGACTTCCCTGACAACCTGCGACGAGCACCGGGCCCCACTTCTCTGTCGATTGTTGTTATGGCTCGGATGAAGATGCTTCGTCCGCACGGTGAGCGACACTGGGTCTGGTTGCACGGCCCTTACGGTGCCGATTACATGATTCTTCCGAGCCCAGCTCAGACTCAGATTGCACCAGCCCATGTGGACTGGCTCCCTGCGATGGATGTTCTCATCCCAGCTGCTTACGTGCTCGAGGCCAAGGAGGCCGAGCAGGCCCACGCTGCCCACGCTGCCCCCGCAGACCCTGTTGCCCCTGCCGAGCCTGTTGCCCCTGTTGACCCCGTGGCCCCTCAGTATATCCCCGATGTTTTCGATGCTCCTGACACCTCTGTCCACACCTCTGTCGGTGTCAGGAGTACCTTAGCTGAGCCCACTTCCACTGCTTCAACGCCTGTCACCACCACCACTGGCCCTCTGTCTGCCGAGCCCGTTTCTTCTGCCCCACCCGAGCGCCCACCGTCCGTAGTTGAGTGCGGAGGCCCTCTGTCTCCACTGCTGCTGTATTTTCCGAGAGTGTCGTGGCCTCTGTCCACACTTCTATGCCACCGACCTCTCCGGCCGCCTCGCTGCCTCTTTTGTATTCTTCTTTCGTTGCTGCTGCCTCCACTTCTCACCAGCTGGTGCCCGGCCTCACACTGAGGCCAGGCCCACATTCGCGAGCACAGCACCTTTCGTTCCCTTCCCTGCTGAGCCCATCACCTACGCGACCCGAGTACGCCAGCCCCGCCCTGCACAGCCCAGACCGGTGCGTCCCTCTGCACCACCTCCCCCTGACACTGTACTTCAGAGCATTCGTGCTCTAGAGGGGGTGGTGAGTGGCCTCAGAGGCGACCTTCGGACCCTGTCCTCCACCGTCACCGATATGGCTCACCGCTTCGACCTGCTCCCGCAGATTCACTACTGTCTTACCCAGGTCCTGGAGCGTCTCCCACGCGTACCCCCGCCCACCCAGCAGGTTCCCACCCACACTTCCACACACACTCAGCCTGCTACCACTTCCACACCCACACCCGCTCAGCAGCCTGTCCAGCCACCACCACCACTTCCGCCTCAGGACGGAGACGGCGCAGCACCACCTTCTTAGGCACCCTTGATGCCGTCGATTATTTTTGCCGTTGTGCTGCCCGTTTCTGCTGGGTCCTGTTGCATTTTTGTCTACCCCCCCTCCCCTCACTTATTTTGGGATTCTCATTCTGATCGTATCTTTATATATCTTTTTTGGGAGAGAGTGAGAGTTTTTGGTGCCACACCTATATATCTGTATCACTCCTATATCTGCATGCATCATTCCGCATCATCTTTTCCGTTTCATTATTTTCTTATTTTTCATCATGCATGCACCCTCACTTACCCCTCTCATTACTTGTCTCTCGGTGTGCCCCACTTTGCACATTGAGGACACTATGCCATTTAGCATGGGGGAGTGAGTTCCCACATTCTTTTTTTGATTTGCCACCTTTATTTTTAGTTTTTCACTCCGTTTTCCGCTTTTGCACTTATTTTCCTTTTTTCCTTTTATTTTACCATGCATCACATTTTTCTTATTTTTCTGTGTGCCGCATTGTAATTAGTTCTATTTTCCCTTTATCTTTATTTCTTTCTTTTTCATCTCATGCTAGAGATGACTTTTCTATGATGATGATGACGTGGAGTTAGCTTACTCTATTTGCATGCTATATTTGTCATGTCTTAGACTTTATTTCTGATATCATATGCTATGACTTGCCTTGCATCTTGAGATAGTAACCCACATTTTTTCCACATGAAAATGGATGAAATTTTATTATTAGCTGAGTCTGAATATTCATATGTATGCTATCACAGAAAACACACCAAGAGTCACGCATTGAATGCCTATATCTGGAGTACCGATTTCTTTTCCTATATCACTTCTATATGCATGAATTGTACATTTCACTTCAGGATGATTGACTGATGTTAGCTATGATAAATCTGGATTAGTTGGCTTTTTTGTGATCGAAACTGAGTAGATTAGATTACCCTGCTGAAGTTGTCGTGCATGTCTTATAGAGTGAACCGAGAGATGTATCTATTTCTTTCTCCACAAATCTTGAACATCATTTCTCTACTTTTAAAATCATTGGTGAATCTCCCCTTAGCGATTCTATTATATGGCATTTCCCCAGCTATTAATTCCTAGCTCCAAATTTCTTATTCAAAAAAAAAGAAGAGAAAATATTCTTGTATATCATTATCTCTCTTTGAGTTGGGATCGTTGTGTATATATGTTATATCAAAAAACAAAAAAAAGGGGAAAATCCTCAATTAAAGATCCCATCTCACTTTCTTTCTTCTCTCTTTTCGTGTTCATTGCTTTTGGAGCTTTACAAAAATGGGGATGTGAATATTTTTTATGCCACCATGCTTATAGATAAGCTTGGGGGAGGGAATCCATTGATGTGTGAGAGAGTGACTACTTGACGTTGCACGACAACCTAGGCTAAGTAATATTCTATACTCGGTGAGATTATTTCTAGCTTTACGAAATCCAGAAATCTAAGCCTAGCACTCATTTCATGAAATCCATACTTTTCTATTCTCTCTATTCTATTGTGTGATACTCTTATACTCCTCATAGAAAGCATTCAATTGAAAAGTGTGTGATCTGCGATTTGTATACCGCTTTAAATGATTCAGACGATGTTAATTCTAAAATTATTCCGTTTTTCATGATTATATCGTTGTTCGTGGGTTTTCTATTTCTATTTGCACTATTATACTATGATATCAAAATAAAACTCTTTGACATGTATTTTTTATTCGGAGCATGCTATATGAGTAAGCGGAACCCACGTCCTGAGGAAATGATCTAGCAGCTTACCTCTTCGCTTCTTTCTTTCTTTTTTATTTTTATTTCGTTTTTCATTCTTCTCCGTTTTTCATTTTTCATTTTTTCGCCGTTTTCGTTTTCCGAATCCACCGGGTTCGCCTTTTACTTATCTTCCTCGAGGACGAGTAAGAGGTAAGCTTGGGGGATTTTGATCACTCCTTATTTTACACTTTTTTCCCGCATGTTTGCATGCCATTTAGATCGCCCAAATCATGTTTTTCACGATATATCGACGATATTGCGATGCTTTTCACGATTTCTTGTTTTGTCGCATTTCAGGTGATTTGGAGCGATTTGGAGTGATCTCGAGATGCGCTTACTCCGGAGGGTCACCGACGACCTCCCCGAGGGGTATTTTGCTGTTGGAGAGGAGCGGAAGAAGAACGGACGTCGCAGGAGCTACGAGGAGGCCAAAACAAGCTGTTTGGGCATTTTTGGTGTCCCCCTCGGCCGAGTGAAGGAGTCACTCGGTCGACCAGGGAGACACTGCTCGGCCGACCAGATCAGACACGATTCTTATGTGCACTCGGCCGAGCGACGGAGACCACATCGGCCGAGTGACGAGATCCCGTCCGCCCGAGTTTCGCCCAGACGAAGCCATTCAAAAATCGCCAACTTACTGTTTTTCGGCTGCCTGAGCTTCAGAAGACCCACTCGGCCGAGTGGATAATCCCGACCGCCCGAGTACCAAGAAGCCATCGGCCGAGTGACGACAACTCACTCGGCCGAGCCGCCCCCGAAGTGAAGATCCCTGAAGATCAAGACTTACTGGAAAATTACAGGGTTTCTCACTCGGCCGAGCGACTTTTGTCACTCGGCCGAGTGCGACGCGCTGCCTGTAGCGAAAATTGCGGATTTCAGGCTGCGCAGGGGTATTTTGGTCACAGTTTTTGGACGATTTTGGGGGGTATTTAACCCCTGTTTTTACCCTAGTTTTAGAGAGCTTTTCTCTTAGATTTTTTGCAGCTTTTTAGGTTTACTTTTTAGCTTTATTCTTGTGATTGGAGAGGAGACAAAAAGTGGATTTTTGTTGGATTAATTGAAGAACTCCATTGGTTTGCCTCTCTCTTCTCTAAAAATTCTATTTTTATTACTTATCTCAATATTGTGATGAATTCTATTACTTATTTCATTGATTATTTTTGTGTTTGTGCTATGAATTGTGAGTAGTCTCCATGTCTTGGGGCGTGGGGATGAACCCTACAAGCCCAATTTTATATTTGTGATGAATTGGTAGAAATTTTGCTAGAATTGTTGTTAGGGATTAGTTTGGGATCGATTTACTACGGATAGCTAGGAGTTCATACCGATTGGGATTTGCAAGAGATTGGATCCCAATTCGATAGGAAACCCTAGAAATCCGAATTGGGTTGGAATCGAATCCGAAGTATCGGTTTGCAAGAGATTGGACCGATACTAGGGTTTCCGGTTGCAATTCCGTGCCGATATCCGTTTGCAAGAGATTGGACGGGTAGGAACTATCCCAACCTAGGTCGCGGGCCGAGTTTGCAAGAGATTGGGCTCGGTGCGCGATTGAACGATGATGTTGATCCTAATGCTAGCTTCCCTAGGCTAGGTTTGCAAGAGATTGGACCCAAACCTAGGATAGCTATAGACCGGCAACAGCGCGAGAGCGTGAGCTTGGTTCTACATTCAGTTGCAACTAGTTCATCCAAAATCTTATTCTAGCAATTTTGATACCGATGAACCGCATTGACGAAATACGGTGAGTAGCGGGAATTCCCCATTCCCTAGACGTTCTTTATTTGCTTTGATATTTCCGTACTTTGTCTGACGATTGTGATAGGATCGCCAAAGGCAAATTTCTGTCTTCTTAAATAGCCAGGTTGATTGGAACAAGCACGGTCATTCGTCCTCCCTGTTTTCGATAACCCGCTCGCTGCTATACCGTGCGCTTGCGGTAAAACTACAATCGTTCTTTGGGTCACATCCCGGAGCGATCACATGCCATGACTCGCCGTTTGGGATCGTCGGGGATGCAGCCTTGCCGAGGTCCCCGTCCGGAGGTCGACCGCAAGCAGGTGTTGGCTTGCAAGCCCGGGGGGCTCTCGCTTTTCCTGCTGGCGGGGGTCGGATGCCTACCTTTCTCCGACTCGTCCTTGTTTAGGTCAGACGGAGGCGTGAAAGGTGGATTTCCCTTGTGTAAGTGGAATATCCTGTTGGTGATCCGTTTGAAAGAGGAATATCCTGTCGGAGGTGGTGGAGATGCGGGTACCGCCGCCCTGGGCGGAGGGAACCACTAATGGCCGGTGACCTCTCTTTTGTTAGGGCGTTGTATCTCGGCCCGTTTCCCAGCGGGTGGGGGGGATAAGTGTCGATTTCTCATGTCTTCCGACTCGTTGTTCTTTTTCTTTCGGAAGGGTGAGTGGTGTCCTTATAGGGGGATCTTGCTGACGGTTTCCTCCATATTTATTGCGATGAGTTGGCGTTATTAATGGGCTCCTCGGATTCACGCCCGTGGGAAACCGCTTTTGCCAGGTGGCTCTTACGGAACCTCTTTTGGAGTGTACCATTAATGGTGGCGTATTTCTTGAGCGTCCTTTCGTTTCGTCGAGTCACATCGGGGCCGCCTCCTCGGGAACTGACGCCATTTCGTCCGGTTTATGTGCCCATGTCTTCTTTCGATTTTTCAAGGATCACGGGCGTGTAGCCTTGTCTGGTTTGGGTGGCTAGGGTTGGCCCTGTCCCAGAGGTCTTGAGGGGGGGAGCGGGAGCGTGGCCCGGCCCGTGCCCTTCTTTGGTTTGGGTGGCTAGGGTTGGCCCTGCCCCAGAGGTCTTGAAGGGGGAGCGGGCGCGTGGCCTGGACCGTGCCCTTCTCTGGTTTGGGTGGCTAGGGTTGGCCCTGCCCCAGAGGTCTTGAGGGGGGAGCGGGCACGTGGCCCGGCCCGTGCCCTTCTCTGGTTTGGGTGGCTAGGGTTGGCCCTGCCCCCGAGGTCTTGAGGGGGGAGCGGGCGCGTGGCCCGGCCCGTGTCCTTCTCTGGTTTGGGTGGCTAGGGTCGGCCCTGCCCCAGAGGTCTTGAGGGGGGGAGCGGGTGCGTGGCCCGGCCCGTGCCCTTCTCTGGTTTGGGTGGCTAGGGTCAGCCCTGCCCCAGATGTCTTGAGGGGGGGAGCGGGCGCGTGGCCCGGCCCGTGCCCTTCTCTGGTTTGGGTGGCTAGGGTTGGCACTGCCCCAGAGGTCTTGAGGGGGGGAGCGAGCGCGTGGCCTGGCCCGTGCCCTTCCTGGTTTGGGTGGCTAGGGTTGGCCCTGCCCCAGAGGTCTTGAGGGGGGGAGCGGGCGCGTGGCCCGGCCCGTGCCCTTCTCTGGTTTGGGTGGCTAGGGTTGGCCCTGCCCCAGAGGTCTTGAGGGGGGGGGGGGGGGAGCGGGCGCGTGGACCGGCCCGTGCCCTTCTCTGGTTTGGGTGGCTAGGGTTGGCCCTGCCCCAGAGGTCTTGAGGGGGGGAGTGGGCGCGTGGCCCGGCCCGTGCCCTTCTCTGGTTTGGGTGGCTAGGGTTGGCCCTGCCACAGAGGTCTTGAGGGGGGGAGCGGGTGCGTGGCCCAGCCCGTGCCCTTCTCTGGTTTGGGTGGCTAGGGTTGGCCCTGCTCCAGAGGTCTTGAGGGGGGGGAGCGGGCGCGTGGCCCGGCCCGTGCCCTTCACTGGTTTGGGTGGCTAAGGTTGGCCCTGCCCCAGAGGTCTTGAGGGGGGAGCGGGCGCGTGGCCCGGCCCGTGCCCTTCTCTGGTTTGGGTGGCTGGGGTTGACCCTGCCCCAGAGGTCTTGAGGGGGGAGCGGGCATGTGGGCTGGCCCGTGCCCTTCTTTGGTTTGGGTGGCTAGGGTTGGCCCTGCCCCAGAGGTCTTGAGGGGGGGAGCGGGCACGTGGCCCGGCCCGTGCCCTTCTCTGGTTTGGGTGGCTAGGGTTGCCCCTGCCCCAGAGGTCTTAAGGGGGGGGAGCGGGCGCGTGGCCCGGCCCGTGCCCTTCTCTGGTTTGGGTGGCTAGGGTTGGCCCTACCCCAGAGGTCTTGAGGGGGGAGCGGGCGCGTGGCCCGGCCCGTGCCCTTCTCTGGTTTGGGTGGCTAGGGTTGGCCCTGCCCCAGAGGTCTTGAGGGGGGGAGCGGGCGCGTGGCCCGTCCCGTTCCCTTCTCTGGTTTGGGTGGCTTGGGTTGGCCCTGCCCCAGAGGTCTTGAGGGGGGGGGAGCGGGCGCGTGGCCCGGCCCGTGCCCTTCTCTGGTTTGGGTGGCTAGGGTTGGCCCTGCCCCAGAGGTCTTGAGGGGGGGAGCGGGGGCGTGGCCCGGCCCGTGCCCTTCTTTGGTTTGGGTGGCTAGGGTTGGCCCTGCCCCAGAGGTCTTAAGGGGGGAGCGGGCGCGTGGCCCGGCCCGTGCCCTTCTCTGGTTTGGGTGGCTAGGGTTGGCCCTGCCCCAGAGGTCTTGAGGGGGGGAGCGGGCGCGTGGCCCGGCCCGTGCCCTTCTCTGGTTTGGGTGGCTAGGGTTGGCCCTGCCCCAGAGGTTTTTGAGGTTTGCGCTGAAAAACTTATGTAGGAACAACAATGTTGGGGAAAGCGGGTAGATGTGTATTTCGTATGTATGAAAAGAAAAACTCATAACTATTGGTAGAATTTTAGCAGATGCTTTGCGTTCCAAGGGTGGGCCAGCTCATTCCCTTCGGGGGTTGCCAAGATGTACGTGGCTGGTCCGACGATATCGATGACCTTGTAGGGCCCTTCCCATTTGGCGGCCAGCTTTCCCCGCTGGGCGGTCTCGGGGCAGAAGGTGGCGTCTCTGAGGACCAAGTCACCGATCCTGAAAGTCCGCGGCTTCACCCGGGAGTCGTAGTGTCGCGCCATCCTCTGGCTGTGTTTGACGAGGCTCATCAGGGCCCGGTCTCTTACCTCGTCTATCAATTCAAGACTGAGGCCAAGTCCCTCCCCATTGATCTCTTCGTCGAAGAGCTTCAGTCGGAGCGTCTCTTCGCCAATCTCCACAGGAACGACCGCCTCCGATCCGTATGCTAGCATGAACGGGCTTTCTCCTGTCGAGGCCTTGTGGGTGGTGCGATAGGATCATAGGATTCCCGACAGCTCGTTGACCCATGCCCCAAGGGCGGCGTCCACTTTTTTCTTCATTGGGTTCAAGATGCATTTATTCGCGGCCTCCGCCATTCTGTTGCACTGTGGGTGGGCGACTGACGCGAACTGGAGTTTGATCCCCCAGCCCGAACAGACTTCACGGAAGCCTTCGCAATCGAACTGCCTTCCGTTATCTGTGACTATCGAGCTGGGAATCCCGAAGCGACATATAATGGATTGCCAGACAAAGCCCTTCATGTCCGTCTATGTGATACGCGCTAGCGGCTCCGCTTCCACCCACTTCGTGAAGTAGTCCACGGCGACGACTAGATATTTCCTTCCTCTGAAGGCCTTTGGGAAAGGCCCAAGGATGTCGAGTCCCCATTTGGCAAAGGGGATCGGGCTCACGATGGGCATCAGGTTGGCCGGAGGTGCAGTCGTCCGTCGGCAGAATTTCTGGCACGCCTCGCAACTCTTGACGTATTGTACCGTGTCTCGGATCATTGTCGGCCAATAGTACCCCTGGCGCATTATTTTGTGGGCGATGGTGCGACCGCCATGGTGGTTTCCGCAGAAGCCTTCGTGCACTTCGCGGATGACTTGCTTAGCCTGCTCTGGGCCCAAGCATTTCAGATAGGGCAGGACGTCGAAATTGGTGCGGCGGTGGCGGTATATCACTCCGTCGAGGAGTACGAATGACAGGGCCCGCCTCTCCACCTGTTTAGCCAGCATCCGCTCCTCGGGCAGTTCCCCCGTCTCCAAGTACTTCATAATGGGGGTCATCCACGTCGTCACCGCACCCGCACACATCAGTTCTTCTTCGTCAATGGTTGGGGTCAATAGGCTTTCGACGTAGATGGCCTTCCCGATCTCGGCCGCGGAGGAGGAAGCCAGCTTAGACAGGGCATCCGCCCGGAGGTTGTTGGAGCGGGGCAGGTGCTGGACGTCCGCCTTCTTGAACTTGCGGAGTTCGATCTGGATGCGCTTAAGGTAACGCTTCATTGTTTCTTCTCGAGCCTCGAAGCTCCCTAGGATCTGTTGGACGACGAGCCGCGAGTCACTTAGGAGCAACACATTCGTCGCCCCCATCGCCCTAGCGAGTTTCAACCCGTTAACCGCGGCCTCGTACTCCGCGACATTGTTAGTTGCCGGGAAGTTGAAGCGTAGGGCGTATTCCAACGAGCACCTGTCGGGGGTCTGAATGACGATACCCGCCCCTGTCCCAGATCCCGTCGCGGAGCCGTCGACGTGGATAGTCCACAAGTCGTCCCCGTCCATCTGGGAGGGCTTTGAGGGTTTGCCCACCCCGGTCCCCCGCAGGGATGCGGTCGCCGATGGGGGCCCTGGCCGGTCCCCCGGTGTGCCCCCTGCGGTGCATTCCACCACGAAGTCGGCCAGCGCCTGGCCCTTGATCGTCGTCCGGGCCTTGTACGTTATGTCAAACTCGCTGAGCTCGACACTCCAGTTGAGCATCCTCCCCGACCGCTCCAGTCTCTTCAGGTTTTTCTCGAGGGGCATGTCGGTGTGGACGGCTATGGGATGGGCCTGGAAGTATGGTCGGAGCTTTCGGGCTGTGGTGACTAGGCAGTAGGCGGCTCTCTCGATGGGACTGTAACGAGTCTCCGCCTCCCGGAGGATCCGGCTGGCGTAGTAAACAGGTCGCTGCACCCCCCTTCTTCCTTGATTAGGACGGAACTAATGGCCTCCTCGTTGGTTGCCAAGTACAACCCTAGGGGTTCGCCCTCTTCCGACCGTGCGATGAGCGGTGGACTCTGTAGGTAAGCCCGCAGCTCTGTGAATGCCCGCGCACAGTCGTCGTCCCACGGGATCACCTTCCTCTTGTCCTTAGCTTCGCCAAAGGCTGTGCGCAAAACCCTGAATAAGGGGAGCGACTTCTCCGCAGATTTCGACAGGAATCGCCCCAGAGCAGCGATCCAGCCGTTCAGTCGCTGCAAGTCCCGGATCGTCCGGGGTTCCGCCATATTGATGAGGGCTGTCACCTTGTCGGGGTTCGCCTCGATCCCCCGCTTCGTTATCATGAAGCCCAGGAATTTTCCCGACTGCACGCCGAAGATACACTTCGCGGGGTTCAGTCTTAGGTTGTATCGACGGACCCTTTGGAAAGTTTCCTGTAAGTCAGCGAGGTGGTCTAGGGCCCTCCTACTCTTTACCAGCATGTCGTCGATGTAGACCTCCAAGTTTCACCCCACCTGAGGGCCGAATATTCGGTCTACCATCCGTTGATAGGTCGCCCCGGCGTTCTTCAGTCCAAAGGGCATCTTGGTGTAACAGAAGGTGCCCTTGTCGGTGACAAAGGACGTCTTTTCCTCGTCGTCCTCCGCCATCGGTATCTGGTTGTACCCTGAGAAGGCGTCCATAAAGCTTAACAACTCGTAGCCGGATGCCTGGTCCACCAAGCGGTCGATCCGGGGTAGGGGGAAACTGTCCTTTCGGCATACCTTGTTGAGGTCAGTGAAGTCGACGCACATGCGCCACTTTCCACTGGGCTTCTTCACCAAAATGACATTGGCGAGCCAGTCCGGGTAATCCACCGGCCGGACAAACTTGGCTTCGAGGAGCCGCTCTACTTCTTCCTCGGCCGCCCTCTTCTTTTCGCCCCCCGCACTTCTCTTCTTCTATCGGACCGGTCGGGCTTCTGGGTCCATGTTCAACCTATGGGAGATCACCGTCGGGTCAACCCCCGGCATGTCGACGGGTGACCATGCAAATATATCCGCATTTTCCCGGAGCAAGGCGACGAGGGCCGCCCTCAGGGCGGCCGGGAGTTTCATCCCGATGGAGACGGTTCTCTCTTCATCCACGGCTACGGGAACCTCCTCGACCTCCTCGGCCGGGGTCGGTCGCTGGTCGCAGAAGTCCTCCCTTTCATCGGGGATGAGAACCGTCAGGGCCCGCCTCGGGCTCCCACGCCGGGCTGGCCCTTTGTCGCGGCCCCCAAGCGCCTCCTGGTCTCCTCGCACCAGTCCCACCCCCTGTGGGGTCCGGAACTTCATCATCTGGTGTAGCAGGCTGGGGAGCGCCTCTATGGCCGTCATGTATGGACGCCCTATGATTCCGGTGTACGCTGATGCGACGTCGACGATGACGAAACGCGTCCCCCTGGTGACGACCCTTGGTTCCTCCCCCAGAGTCATCGGCAGGGTGATCGTCCCCGCTATGGGGATCATATGGCCGGTGAAGCTGACAATGGGGCCCGCGCAGGGCTCTAGGTCTGCACGCCCCCACCCCATTCTTTCGACCGTTGACAGGAACAGGATGTCGCAGGAGCTACCGGTGTCAATCAGGAGCCAGCCGACGATGAACGCCCCAATCCGAGCCTCCACGACGAGGGCGTCATCGCTCTGGCTCCCAACCTCCTGCTGATCTCCCTCGGTAAAGGTGATAGGGGGTCGGTGTGTCCTCCTCCGCTTCGGTCGGCTGCTGGCGCCCGCCACCATCACCTGTCGGATACCGACCTCCAAGATCGTGGGCGACGTCCCCCCTGGGGACGGCCCCCCGCTTATCATCTCAATGCGCATGATCGCCCCAGGGGGGCGTGGCTCCCCCCAATCGCGGTCCGGTGGCGGTTCTGGCCCCCGCGACTCCGGGGGGGGCTCTCTCTCCTTCTACTGCCCGCCTGTCCGCCACGAAGTTTCCCAAGTGGCCCGCCTGGATCAGCCGCTCGATCTCTCTCTTAAGAGTGTAGCAACGGTCGGTATCGTGACCGTGGTCACGGTGATATCGGCAATACCTCCGGAGATCCCGCTTCGACGGATCCGTCCTCATCCCCCGAGGAGGCTCCGACGGCAATCCGGCCCTCGTCGCCGCGTCCAAAACCTCCAACATGGGGGCGTTGAGCCGGGTATGGTGCGCCCGCAAGGGGCCTTCCTATCTTGGGAGGGCTCGGCTGGCGCCTTGGGCCGGGGCGAACTCGCGCGTCGGGCCAGGGCGATCTTGTGGGCGTCGCAACGCCGGTTCGCGCCTTGGTTGGGTCAACTGGTCGCGACCTCGGTGCCCCTCTTCTTGCCTCGGCCGAGGGTGTGACCGGGGCTCGCCTTGGAGTGGCTTCGCTAGGGGAAATAGGGCCTTTGTGCCGAGAGTCTCTTCAGCCAACGCATGCCTCTCCGCCATAGCAACCAACGCCTCATAGTCGGTCGGCGGATCCCGGAGCAGGGATTTGTGGAGGCTCCGATTCCGCAACCCCGTCTTGAAGGCCAGCATAAGCACCTCGTCGCCGCATGTCACCACCGCCCGTCTCTCATCCTGAAAGTTGCCCGTTGTCTCCCCTTCTCCTTGGACTATCGTGCTGAGATAGTCTAAGAGCTTCTTTTTCGTCCGCCCGGCCCGAAACTCTTGGCAGAACTTGTGGGATAGCTCGTCAAAGCTCCCAACGGATCTCGCGGGTAAGCCGAAGTACCAGTCCAACGTGGTGTCCCTCAGGCTTTGGGAGAAATGCCGGCATAGGAACGCCTCATCCACATCCTGCGCCTCCATTGCCCCTCGGTACTGCTGCACGTGCGTGAGGGGGTCGCCTCTTCCGTTGTACGTGGCCAAGTGGGGGGGGGGGTTTGAACCTTATGGGCCTTGGGGCGGACATAATCCACCGTGCAAGCGGCGTGGCCTCCTCTGGATAGGTAGGGCGATCGGGCGCATCCCCTCTCCGCCATTCGGGGGTCTGGCTCCGGTCGCGCCTCGGCCGCCGACGGTCCTCCCGCCCCGGGGAGTAGTCTGGCGGTCGCCTGGCGGGGCTCCTTCCCCGGGTCGAGGATTCGACGGGTTGCGGGCTACGGTTCTCCCTGTGCCATCGCCTCCCGGCCGCCTCCCCTCGGGCCTCCGTCCGCTCCTGATTCTCCCGCAGAAGCCTTTCGCGCTCGGTGACGAGAAAGCGTAGTTGTCGACAAACGGCTTCCTCGTGCAGGCGATCGGAGGCGTGGTGCAGGCGAGGCGAACTGCCTCCTCCCGGTGGGGACCTGGCCAACAACGGGCCCCGCCCGTCCCCGAGCCGCTGGCCCGTCACCGTCACCTCCAGGATTTCCCGGTTGCTTTCGTTCTCCCTCCTTAGCCTCTCGCGCTCCGCGATGATGAAGCAGAGCTGGTGGCGGGCGGTTTCTGCGTCCTGGTAGGCCCTCCGGGCAGTCTCGGCCGCTTCGTCCAAACGCCTTTGTGCGGCGGCCGCCTCCTCCCGGCGCCTCCACAGCCGCGCGACCTCCATTTCCTCTTCCAGGAGCTTCTGCTGGGCCGCAACCTCCATGGCGAGCCCCATGTTTTCCCCTCCTCCTCGAACTGAGGGTGGAGATTCCGTCTCACGTTCTGGGGCTCCGAGGGGCCGGGCTGTGGCTCCGCCCCCGCCGCCGGGTAGCTTCCCATCGCTTGAGTAACTTCCTTGAAGCTCTTCAGGACTGCGTGGGCCGAAGTATGGTCTGTCTCGGTGCCCATCCCCGGAGGGGGGTCGGGCGCCGGGGTGATTAGTAGAGAGAGCGGCTCCTGACCCACGGGATCATTGCCGTGGTCAGGGTTCCGAGTGATCGGCATGGAGTCTAACATGGGTGTGACCCTTCGTTCCCACAGACGGCGCCAATTGTTACGAGGTGGAACTCGCACACAATGAATTTGTATTGAGGGAAACCAAGGGCACGGTGGTTCTGTTGACAAGAGGGTTTAGATGGGTAATTTAACAAGTGATTAATGGGGTGAAGAGGCTGGACTTGCCGCCGGGGGTGGCCACAGAGTCAAATCTCACCGGACACGGCGGAGGAAGATCTGGTGGCGGGAGGCTGGAGCTGATGTCGACCAAGGGACGAGCTTTCTTGCAGCACGAGCAACTCGTCAGAAGGGCGGGGTTGTGGTCCAACCCTTAGCCCCTCCGATGCCTAAGTCAGTAATAGGACTTAAAACGGGGGCTAGGCACGCCGATCGGACTGAGGGTGTGTCGACCGTACGTGGCGAGCTATAAGTGGGAGAACAAAGATATGGACGACCTTTGCTCTCGTGTGTGAATAATAGATTGAGAGAGAGAATTTTCCAACCCCTTCCTCGTAAGGAGTAAGTGGGTATTTATACCTGATGGGAGATGACTAGGTGGGGCTGACCTGGCATGCTGACTCGACGTGCTGAGTTGGCTCGGTTGTCAGCGGAAGCTTTGGACGAGGATGTCAGGAACAAGAGTGCCTGATCTGCTTTTGCCAGACAGCGCAACGGCCAGGGGCACTTTTGTCAGGATGTCAGGGCCGAAAGCATTAATTGTCAAGGGGCTCAGCTGCCAGGGGGTGCTTTGTCAGATGGTCGGGCAGCGTTAGTGTCAGTCGTGTCCTTATCCTAGGTTGTTTGTCGTTGGTGACGAACTAAAGGTCTGGCTATGCTATCCCTGGCGCCGCGGTTCATGGGGACCGGCAGGGTCGACCGGCTCGGGGGTTGTCCGGCCCGGCCGCGCCCCCTTTTCGGTCGTGGGTTGTGGGCCGCTGGCACGGAAGGACACGCACATGCCTATGTCAGCATACCCGGCGGTACTGTCCGGGCGCTCCCCAAGCGCCCTGCCCCTGGTGGGCCGAGCAATTGCGGTTGTATGCCTCGGCCGGGTGGGGGGAGTGCTGCGAGGTGCGCCCGTTCCCGTGTAGCTTCGGTCTTCCGGGGTGGCGGCCCTTTCGTGAAGGGGAGAGTTAATGTGGTGTGTCAGCGGATCCGGGCGGGAGTCGGACTCTTACGATCTTTAGGTCGTAACAATATTGATGCATGTGGGACTCCTGGGTGAGCCCAAGCATGAGGAGTAAGACTGTTATGCTAGCTACATTGAGCTTATTGATTGAGCTCATGATGTTGATTCTGCCTAAGAACTGTACACCGTTATAGTTGGATTCTTTTTGTGCTATCCTTTTCTAGTATGCTACCAGCAATCAGAATTAGTTCTTGGGGTTTTGTTGAAATTCATTTTACAGAAAATGCTGTTTGAACTTAGGCATTGGGACTTGAATCACATCTGTGACTAGGAATTGGTCCTGCCGACATTATGCAATTCTACATAAAAATCAAGTTTTTCATACGGTTCAGACTGAGTTAGAATAAGATAAATCTAAAATTGCACTTCATATGTGTGTGTGTGTGTGTCTGTACACAATTTGCACTTCAAGTCTAAAATTGATCTGAACAAAGATTTTGGATCTTATTGTTTAAGTTGATTTTCTTATTTAACATAAATTTACATATGTTCATGCTTATATGTTCTTAGTCCCTGCTCCAAATAGATTCCATATTGCAAAACATTGACACTGTTGATGTTTGGCTTGAACATTATCTTTTATCTGGATCTCTATTTTTTTGTAGTGTGTTAAATCCTAACAAACTGACACTTTATGTGCATAGAGCATTCCATTGATCGATATGCAAGGCTTCAATTATCTCTAAATACACAATTTTGCTTGTAGAGAAACTTACAAACCCTTTTAGATTACTTAAAAATGCGAAGATTTTTTTATAGAAACTTTATGCATTCTTGTGCTATTTCCCAAATATGAAAAACTGCAGATTTTTTAATTGCAGACAAGTGAAAAGATTATAACAAACACTTACCATGTAATTGAATAAACTAGCCGAGGTGGTTTTAAATTTCTGAAGATCTCTTAGTTAGCGTGCTTGTTACAAATTTTGACTCCATGTGTTGATGCATTCTTTTTTAAATTTCACCCTTCAGTTATCATCATGGCACGGACTCCATCCAGTGGCTCACATACTCCATCAACGTCAACAAATCCATCCATTCAAAATACATCTGAGATGTCTCGAGATTTAGATGATGAAATAGATGATGTCGAAGTAATGACAAGCAATAGCAAAAGAAGATCCGAAGTGTGGAAATATTTTACAATAGAAAGACAACCTGATGACACATCCAAAGCAATTTGTAAGTATTGTAAGAAAATACTTTCATGTTCAAACAAATCAGGAACAACTCATTTAAGCCGACATCTTAAGTTCTCTTGCAAAAACAAGACTCACAAAGATATGAAACAAATGTTGCTCAACAAATCCGATGACACAAGAGTTTTTAAGTTTGATCAAGAAGTAAGCAGAAAATGTTTGGCGAAACTTCTGATTTGTACAGAACTTCCATTTAAAATTGCAGAACATCCGTTGTTTATCACGTTTGTGAGGAGCTTACAACCTTTATTTACCACAATTGGCCGTCATACAATTAGAAATGATTGCATTTCTTTGTTTCAAGAAGAAAAACAGAAGCTTCGTAATTTTTTGAAAGTTTTAGATTGCCGTGTGAGTTTTACTACTGATTTATGGACGTCAAATCAAAAACTTGGTTATTTGGCTCTCACTGCACATTTTGTTGACGAAGAATTCATGTTGAAGAAGAAGATATTAAATTTTCAAAAAGTCTCTTTTCCTCACATAAGTTTTACCCTCACTGATGTTCTTGGAAATTGTTTTGCTGAGTGGAATTTGGATGCTAAACTATTTGCAATCACCGTTGATAATTGTAGTACGAATGATGACATGCTAAGAAATTTTAAAAGAGATTTTGGTGAGAAATTAATGTTCAATGGTGAACATATACATGTGAGATGTTGCGCACATATTTTAAATATTATGGTGCAAGATGGAATTAAAGTCATGGATGAGTCTGTTAAACACGTTCGGAATTTAATCATACATGTTGTTAGCAGTCCTTCCCGGATGCAAAATTTTAATAGAATTGATCAATTGCTCAAATTGCCTACAAAAAAAGGTTTAGTTTTGGATATGGCCACAAGGTGGAATTCCACGTATGAAATGCTCCGTAATGCTTTATTGTCTAAGGATGCATTCGTTAGATATACGGAAGAGCATTATAAGTGTACAGATGCTCCTACCATTGATGATTGGAATAAAGCTGAGATGATAACAATATTCTTAAAAGCTTTTGTAGACACGACTGAAGTATTTTCTGGTTGCAAATATCACACTGCTAATCTGTATTTCAAGGAAATTTGGACCATTCGGGATGTGTTAGAAGAGGAAGCTTTAAATGGTGATGAAATTGTCAAAACATTAGCATTAGAAATGCAAAGGAAGTTTAAAAAATATTGGAATGAATGCAATAAAATTCTAACTATTGCATCTATTTTGGATCCGAGATCAAAATTGGCTTATATTGAGTATAAGTATTCAAATGCATTTGGAGATGAAATGTGTGGAAAAAAGATTAGAGAACTCAGAGACTTTTTTCTTCATATATATGATCAATATGAGAGGTTGGCTAAAAAAGGAGCATGCTGGTGATATGTGTACCAGGCAACACGTACAGAATCGAACTCTTCTTTCAGTTCGAACAAAAGAAAATCAGACATGGATCTTGCAATTTTTTGGTCACAAAATGCTATGAAAAGAGCTAAAAGGAGCGAGGTCGATAGCTATCTGGAGGAAATTTTACTTCCTCCTATGTCAGATGTGGATTTTCATATTTTAGATTGGTGGAAGAATAATGCAGCCCTTTATCCAGTTCTTTCGAAAATGGCTCGAGATATCTTAGCTATACCAGTATCTACCGTTTCATCAGAGTCAGCTTTTATTTGTGGAAGCAGAGTTGTGGATCAATACCGTAGCCGATTGAGTTCAACCACGGTAGAAGCTTTGGTATGCACGCAGGATTGGCTTCAAAATGAGTATTTGATTAAATATTTATTTGCCTTGTTTTCTATTAGTATTTGATTAAATGTTAGTATAAACATAATATTATTGACTTTGATGTTATGCAGATGAAAGTGAAGTTTCTTTATCATCTTCCAGTTCCTCCTTTTTGGATGAAGGATTAATATACGAGTGCTTAGCAGAATAAATTTAAAGAATCTTGTATGTAACCTATCAGAATAAATTTAAAGCCCATAATTTATTTACCTTGTTGTATTTCTGATCCTTTTTTATATATCAATTCATGCAGGTTGTTAAGTGATATTATTGGCACTGTTTCAGCCAGAAAATGAACTTCCCAATTTTTGTGAAGCAGTGAGCTATTTTTGTGAAGCCGAAAAATTTGTTGAGTTGGGACTCATTTTAAACCTTTATAGTTCCCATTTTGAAGCTCACCTATAATTTCTGTATTTCCCCCAATTTCAGTATGTTTGCATAATAGTTCTGTGGTCTTCCTACTTTCTGATATAATTTGTTTCGCTATGGGAGTGTGAGTTCATTGAATTTGTCTATGAAATGTTGAATTGATGCATACATGTGTCTAACAAATTTCATGGTTGAATGTTAGACTGCATTGAATCTGCAGACTGCATTTGGGCAGGCCCCAGAATGATTGAGATTACCAACACCAAACTTATTGGAGAAAAGTTTGTGATGATCACCCTTCAGGGTGTGTTGTGATATGCATGAATCTACGACGTCATTCAAATATTCCTATGTGCATTCTCATGTTTGGCATAAAGTATGTCCAATATTCCTGGAAACAACGAGCTTCGTGTTTGAATCAAATTTCCTTATTTCATGGGAATATAATGTTCTTGGTGAGAGATTAGCATCATTTATTCTTGCTTCAGGTAATTAAAAGATCACAAGCCAGGTAATTAAAGGTTCTATCTTCTTGCTTTCGACATAGCTTTGAATGATATAATTTTTGTTCTTATTTATATGACAGACTCTGGGAGAGCATTATTTTGGCGAATTGATGTTATTCATTTTAGTTACTTTGGAAAGAAAATAATGGGGTGTCTGATATAATCTTGTATATTTTCCTTTTATTATGAAGCTCCTAAGGAAATTTGTCGAGTTTGAATTTATTTATCAAAAAGATTAGAAAGACAAGGAAAGAAAATCAAGAAGGTGGAACGATGAACAAAAGGATCATCAGTTTTTTATTATTGCTTATAAAGCTATATTATTCAAGAGATTTGTTCTGGTATCTGTCTATTCATTGAAAATTCGATGTCCTGACTTTGGAATTTTATAGATGAGGCCCAGCAGCTTCCCTAAAGGCTTAACCGAGAAACTAGAACCTAATGCAATGCACATATCCTTTTGCAAAGATTTGTTCTGAAAGCAGAGTTGTTTGAATCAAAGCTCTGAATAATTATGTAAAGGTATACATATCCTCTTGCAAATTGCTAATTCACTACTGAAGTAGAGAGTAGAGCTGAAACATTGCACTGCAACCCATACACTCTTTTCAAATTAACAGCATTAACATGAAAGCGCAGACTCTTGATAACACCCTTTCTTGATCCTTTTTCTTATTCTTCTTCTTCTGACAGAGTTTCTATATTTAAAAAACAGGCATTGGCATTGGATTAATGATGATGTTGCCATCATCAGGGGTAGCGGGAGGAGGAGCTCACTGTTTCTCCTGCCTTCAGCTTGCTTCTTCTGCTCCCTGTCTTAAAAATTACATGGGCAGAAGATCAAGATCAAGATCAAGCAGCAGTGATAGCGGCGGGATGAGGATGATTAGCAGTAGAGGGAGATTGATCCATCGGCATAGTGCCATTCTTGAATCAACTGCTGCTTCCGTCGACCTGGCCGCTACCGCCAGCACCAGTACACCCGTCGCTGTAGACATATCCTGGCAAATCTTCGTGGGCTCATTGGGTACACTCCTCAACATGCGTACAAGCATGCACACTGCTTTTAATTCACACGCTCTTCTATAAACAGAATTAACCATGCATGTGCCGCTTAAGTATTCCCATTCTTCCACTAGATCGATGCATGTATTTTGATACCATGAAATTATCTCTTGCTTCTTCATCAAAAGATTGCATACTGAACATGTTTGTTTATCAACTGCTTTCAGCTGGACGCTTTTCGATCAGAGCGTCGCTCTGCTGCGAGGACCGGCCAGAGCTGCTCACAGATGTACACATTGGGTGGAAGGATATAAATAAAATCAGACATGGATCATGAAGATGAACGTTTTGGTGATGACCTGCGAGGGAAACCCCAACGATGTGGAGCGTCGTCTGTTGACTGTTCATGGCCAGCATTCAACAGGCATTGAAGTCTGTTCTTGACAGGGTCAGCCTGCAGGAGTTTGTGCCGAGGGCAGCTTTTGCTGGCAAGACGCGAAGAATTTCGCCTTTTGAGTCCTCATCATCCTCTTCATGATCGATTTGTTCATCTTAATTAGAAATTTAGCAATCTTTTGGCGACTTTTTATCAAATGCTTTCAGTATGTAACGCCTAGCCTTTGAACTGATGGATTATTGCATATATTGCAACCCAGTATTCAACTAAATAAGATTGCTACTGCAGGGTTGAGCAATGTCTTCTCATATGTCGTCTCATAAATTTCTAATTAAGATTTGCCCAATGGGCATGCCCAAAGCACACTTTATGCCCATTTGGACATTCTTAAAAAAGCCCGTATGGGCTTTGGGCCGGCCCGAAAGCCCACACATTTAAATTGGGTATCTATTTGGCCCGGCCCGGCCCGGCTCATTCTCATTCCTATGAATCTAGTAATAGAAGTCTTGGGCAGAAGCAATACTATTAGGGTTTACAGAAAAATGGATAGGAATACCCTGGCGGTAGTTTGTTGATCCAAGGCGCATCACCTTAAACTGCAGTAATCGAAGAGTTTCGGTTCAAAACTAAACAACAGAAAGAAAGAGAGAGAGAGAGAGAGATTTGGGGCCCATTATAGGTATTCACAGCCTATACTATAGCCTCTGATCAATCAAGCGGCCCCTCTCCCAGTGGCCCAACAGAAGCTGAACGATCCAATACACACCGACACAAAAAATAAAAAGGCCGCTGCCGCGGGCACCACCCAAACTCAAACCCATCCGCATCATCACCCAGATGTGAATTCGGGCAAGAGGAGTTCCTTTTTGCTGGGATGGCACGTAGAGTGTTCGATGGAATGCCGCGTGATCGCCCCCCAAATGTGGCGTGCACCCAATTGAGGGGGCATAACAAACGAGGACTGGGGAGGCGAACGGCTATGGGTCGTCGGTCCACTTTAGTTGGGACAACTCATGTTGTCTTGATCATCAGAGTTGCAAATAGTTTTCTGTGAACTTTTTCAATGCCTGTGATTGATGGTGGATGGGCGTTGAATTTGACCTGCACCCTTAAATTTGCCCTGTCTCTTCTCAAGTCGTCTGCTCGTTGACTCGGCCCAAGTGGCTGGGGGGCGGTGGAGTCCCTCGTTGGCTCTCCTTTGATTGCTCCAAATGGGCCCCGTCCGTTTGCGCATGGGAGGGGAATGATGCCTTTTTCTTTGCCACATAGAAACTTGCGTCATTTGGAATTTTGAGTTATTTTCTATTGTTGATGAAGCTTTCTGCACCTCGTCACTCGACTGTGATGGGAGGAGGAGCTCCGCCTGCCTATCCAAGTAGATGGAGGGTCATTTCGTTGTGTTTCAGAGTGTTTTCTCACTACAAAGCGTTGACCGTGGAGAACCCGGTCAACGTGGTCAAGGGGCCCGCTTTGGGTCCCTCGGGGGCTTCGAATCGGTGCAGAAGGGGCGAGGGGAAGCCTCGGCCCTGGTTGAGACGCTCGGCCTCGGACAGGTGTGCTCGGCCTCGGTTGGAAGGGGGACGAGGGGTAGCCTCAGTCGCCCGGGTAGTTGCACGGCCGACGGGTGACGAGAGAGAGTCTCGGACCCGATTAGGACGCTCGGCCTCGGTAGGACGTGCTCGGCCACGGCAGGCTGACTGTGAGGGGAAGCCTCACTGTCCGGTTGATCGAGTGGTCGGAGAGGGGCGAGGGGTAGCCTCGGCCCGTTGATCGGTTGTCCACCTGCGCAGACGAGAACGCTCGTCAGGGGGCCGGACCTTGGTTCCGGCCAAATCCCCTCCGATGCCTAAGTCAGATAGAGATCTGAGATAGGGGGGCCCGGCGGAGACGGTCCGACTCGTGAGGAGATCGTAACGGCGTCTCTCGGCGCGAGCGGGGGAGGAAGGAGATGAATTGGGGGAACGAGGTCGTTGATGGAGTACCTTAGGTTTTGCTACCTGAGATGCGGTCCCTTTCTTCGTCGTCTTCCTGGCCCTTTTATAGAGCTCCCGCTTGATTGCCTCCGGCCCACGTCCCACGCCCGCCATTGATCGTGCCCCATCAGTCCCCCCTCGCCGCCGCTCTCTCTGCCATGCCAGCACCTCCCCATTATCGCTATTTAGTGGTCGCGCGTCCGGGGGAGTGGTTTTCGCAGGAGTGGGCGAGCGACCAACGGGTTATTTGGGCCGGGTCGGATCGACGTTCGAGAAGGTCCCTTGTAGGGCCTTTGTCGAATGGGCTTTGAGGACGCCGATGGGCTTTTGACCAGTAGTCGGGCTCTTGGGCTCGTGCTTTATGGGTCTCGGTCAAATAGGCGTAACAATTGCCCCCATCGGTCGGGTTGATCGGCCTCGGCCGGTTCGGCTCGGCCGATGTGACCTCTGCCGTTTTTGACGAGCTCGCCAGTCGATGCCGACTCATTTATTAGTCGTCATCATGAGTTGGCCCGTTCGATACTTTTAAGGCGCGGGTCCCGAAGCGCCGTCGGCCTTCAGATGCTGTCACGTGTAGCGGCAAGCTTGTCCCCGCCGCTCGCGGAGTCGCCTTAAGTTCGAGAAGCCGAAGGGTTCGTGAGCCGCCATTGGTGGGGTCGATCAGCCTCGGCTCGCTCAGATCACCCGTTATGTCTCCTGGGATTCCGAGCGGCGCTTCAATCGAGGCAAGGCCATAAATGCAGGTCATGATGAGGCGGATCGATTGGACTTCGACTGGCGCCAATTTCGGAACGCCGCCGACTCTTCGAGCCTCGCCACGCGTTCTTGTCAGGCGCTTCGAATTCTCCCCTGGCATATAAGATCCCCAGTTGTGTTGATCTCCACTTCTCCTTTGCTCCTCCCGGTATTCAAAGCCTTCAACAACTCGGAGTTCCCCGTCGCCTTCGCTTCTTTGCCCTCTCCAAACTAGTTGAAAATAGGTAATTCCTCTCTTGCTTTCATCCTATGGCTGCTCTTAGGATAGGCGGTTCTGGCCGGAGGACGAGGGGTCCCCCGGAGTCCGGGCGGGGCGAACCCCGGCTAGGGGAGTCTGGTTCCCCCGCCGGGAGTCGTTCTCTCCAAGATAAGGGGAAGGGGAAACTTTTTCCAGACTACGCTCGTGACGATGTTGCGTCGGCTGCCGTGCGGCTTAATGTGCCCCTGGTCGTCCTCCGTACTCAGTCGAGGACTCCTCCTTCAGTGGCCGCGGAGATCCGGGAAAGATATCTCTGCTTCCCATACGAGGTTCGAGTTCCATTTGTCGACGAGCGGATTTGCCTTCCGAGGAGCAATGAGGTCGGCGCTTACGTCGAGATGTTCCGCCTGGGTCTTCGCTTCCCGCTCCATCCTTTTATCATCCAGGTCATGGAACATCTCACGGTGTCCCTGTGTCAGTTCACCCCGTGCTCGATCGCGGTACTGACGGGCTTCGTAACGCTCTGTTGCATCCGCGGTCTGGAGCCGTCTCTCCCCCTTCTTTTCCACTTTTATCAGATCCAGGTGGTCGGGCCGGGGTCATGGCTGCACCTCCGTGCTCGTTCAAGGAGGGAATGTCTGATAGGGCTTCCCCGCTGGTCGGGGGATTGGAGCTCGGATTACGTCTTTGTGGTCTTTTTGGCTGATGCCCAGATCCTGACAAGCTGGGGCGCGTCCGTCCAGCCTTGCTCGCCGTTAGCCCTTTCCGACGCTGACCAGACAGCCGCCGCGACGCTGTCGGCTCTTCCTTTGGAATCGAAGTCCATCTGCTTTTTGTTGGACGACCTACTCCTGAAGGCCATATTGTGGTCCCCGGGTAGGTCGCTTTTTCTTCCTCGGACTGCCCTGTGACTCATCCTGATTTCGGTTTCCTTTGCAGGGATGGCAGGCCGCGAATTCGTCCGTGACGTCGACGAGCTGATCCGTCGCGGAGCCGCTCGGAGCCGAGGTAGTACCTCTGGAAGGGCGCCTCGGAGGACCGTTGAGGAGGAAGTGCGCCGAGCCGAGCCTTCCGTGGGTAAGGTGGTGGCCGCGCCTCCCGCCTCTTCTTCTGGCGATCCCCTTCCGGGGGGTGAGGATGGTGCGAGGCGGAAGCGTTCCCCTCTGGCGCCTTCGGAGCCCCACGGTGGAAAGAAGAGGAAGGAGGACGCGGATCCCTCCGGTCCGGCAGGTTCGGCGCTTCCCGTGGCGACCGCCGGGGATCCTTCGACAGCTTTGCTGGCCACCCCCCTCGCAGCGTCTTCGCCCGTATCACCAGGGGTCGGGGCCTTGTTGGCGAGCGACTTGGCTTCGATCGTCGTCCCTGGGAGTTCGATGTTTGTTGACCGAGCCCTGGCCCAGCAGGTTGCCGAGGTCTCCGTCCCTCCCCGGGACCGCAGCCTCCTCAAGAAGATTCCGGCCGACAAGATGTCGGATTCCTTGGTCTGGATCCTTCAACAGGTTCGGTTATCTTGCTATCCTCTCTTTCTCTTTATCCTCTTCTTAGCCCATGTCTCGTCTTTTCAGGGTTCAGCGCTCGCTGTGGAGTTGCAGTGTCGAGCCGTCCGCTTGAGGGAGCTGGAGGAGTCCTCTATGAGGGCTCAGGAGCGGGCCGGGGCGGCTGAGGTGGCTATGACGGAGGCCCAGATGGAGTCTCGGCGTCTCAACCTCCGTGTGGCCGAGTTGGAGGGACGAGTGGGTGACCTCCAGGGAAAGCTGGAGGATGCTCATCAGTCGGCTGAGGAAGCGGCGGAGTCGTTCCGCCAGGAGAGGGAGGAGCTTCAAAGGGAACTGTCGGATCGGCGCCAGGTGGTGCGGCTTGCAGAGGAGGTGGAGAAGGGCGTCGTCGAGACCCTGGGGAAGAGGATCTTCGAGGTTCTCAGGGAGGCCTTCGGTAAGTATGAAGACCTCATCGCCCCTCGGATCGTCGAAGTCGTCCAGTCTTCTTTCCGGGAATGTGCGGAGCGTGTTCGGCAAGTCCCACCGCCGGTCGATCCCCCTCGCTCCGAGCAGGGCGAAGTGCCCGACGATGTGTCCTCCCGAGCTCGGGCTCCCTAAGCCGTCCCTCCCGGCCTTATCCTCAAATTTTTAAGCATTCGCTTCGCTTTGGGCCAGTCTACTTGAAATGGATCCCTGGCCCCCGCTATCTCCTTTGGCTTCGTTATCGGCTCCATGGCCAATAATTGCTGGTTGCATGGCTGCTAGCTTGGGCTACCTACTTCGGGTCTTTTGTCAACCAATTTTGCTCTGTCGGTGTCGATCTAGCTTCTGTAGGCGAAGAACTCTGTCATTCGTCGTGAGTAGATTGTTTGTAGGGTGTTTCCTTCACCTTGATCCCCTGTAAATAAGACGCATTTTTGTACTCTGGTTAGCTATTATAAACGAAATCGACTTACTTGGACTTCTTGTGTACTTTGCGTTGTCGCCTCGTTCTTGGCTTAGGAATGGACGAAGCTGGCGTCGGCTGGGGGGATTCTCCCCAGACTTAGGGGCGCAGGAGTCGGTCAGCGAGGGCGGAGCTCCTCGGCTTAGGACCGGTCGGCGTCCGTGTCTGCTGGGGGAATTGCCCCCAGACTTATGAGTGCTGGTGTCGGCCGGCGAGGGCAAAGCTCCTCGGCTTAGGACCGGTCGGCGTCCGTGCCTGCTGGGGGAATTGCCCCCAGACTTATGAGCGCTGGAGTCGGTCGGCGAGGGCAAAGCTCCTCGGTCGGCGTCCGTGCCTGCTGGGGGAATTGCCCCCAGACTTATGAGCGCTGGAGTCGGTCGGCGAGGGCAAAGCTCCTCGGCTTAGGACCGGTCGGCGTCCGTGCCTGCTGGGGGAATTGCCCCAGACTTATGAGCGCTGGTGTCGGTCGGCGAGGGCAAAGCTCCTCGGCTTAGGACCGGTCGGCGTCCGTGCCTGCTAGGGGAATTGCCCCCAGACTTATGAGCGCTGGAGTCGGTCGGCGAGGGCAAAGCTCCTCGGCTTAGGACCGGTCGGCGCCCGTGCCTGCTGGGGGAATTGCCCCCAGACTTATGAGCGCTGGAGTCGGTCGGCGAGGACAAAGCTCCTCGGCTTAGGACCGGTCGGCGTCCGTGCCTGCTGGGGGAATTGCCCCCAGACTTATGAGTGCTGGAGTCGGTCGACGAGGGCAAAGCTCCTCTTCCTCCTTCAGTGAGGCGGCGGTCCCCAACCTTTCATGCTATTGGTGTCATGTCAACTCCATCGGGGTTTTAAATGAAGATAACAAAAGGGATGCATTTGTACTCTCAAGAGTCCTGTCGGACCGGTACATTTGGAGGAAATGGAAAAAAGGAAATGAAGCTAGACAGAGGGATGTAAAACTAGATAACTCCCTCATACTAGGCTGCCACCGGGGGGGAGGGACGTTGCCTGCTCACTCTATGATGCGGAGGGGGCCTTGGATGGTGTTGATCTTCTTCCCCTTGTCCGGCTGCGTGGAGGTCCCTTCTCCGTGGGCCGGCTCATCGGCCTGATTCCTGGCGTGCCCTCGGCTCATCAGCTTCTCAATGTCCTTCTTCAAATGCCAGCAATCTTCCGTGTCATGACCATCGTCCTTATGGTACTTACAGTACTTCTCCCGGTTCTTCCCGCCTCTTTTAGCCTTCGGTGGGGGGCGATCAGCTCGCTCTTCCTTCTGTACTTGGGTGAGAATGGCGTCTGGGGTGGTGTCCCTCGCGCTTTCTCCCCGCTGCCTGTTCCTCTGCCTCTTCTCGGTCCGGTACCCTTCGGGGCTAGCTCGTCCACCATCGCCACGCTTGGTCCCTCGAGCGGTTTTTCCCGCATCCTCGGCCAAGGCCTCCTCGGTCAGCATGAAGCGTTCGGCCCTTGCCATGATCCCGGGGAGGTCCTTCGGGGGGTCGTTGTGTAGGGACTTCTTGAGGCCCCTGTGGCGAAGCCCTTTCTTAAGAGCCGTCTGGACCACCAGGTCGGGTGGGTTGTTCACGTTTAGCCTTTCCGCATTGAAGCGGCGCATGAACTGTCGGAGTGGCTCGGCCGGGCCTTGCACTATGTTGAACAGATGTTCAGCACCAGGTTTGATCAGCCTCCCCGCCATGAACTGTTTGCAGAACAACTGGGCGAGTTGCTCGAAACTGTCGATGGAGCGGCCGGGCAGGCTGTGGTACCAGATCCTCGCCGCTCCCCTGAGAGTAGAATAGAAGCCCCGGCAAAGCAGGTCATCGTCAGCTCCCTGGAAGGCCATGTCCCCCTCGTAGTCCATCACGTGGTGTGCCGGGTCTCCTATTCCGTCGTACTTTCCCAGCACCGGGATCCTGAATCGAGAGGGGACCCGGGCGTCGGTTATTCTCCGTGATAAGGGACACCGGTCCCCGTGGATGCCTCCGGGGATACGGTATTCGCCTGCTTCCGGCTCGATCGGGGGTGGAGGTAGCACCGGCGCCGGCGGGGCTGGCTCCGCAGCCTTCGCCATGCTGGGGGTCGGGCTGACCCGATGCTCCCGACTCCTCCTGCGGGAGCTCCTGCTCCGCCGTGATCGGTCTCTTGAGTGGTGTCGTTCGCTTCTCCTGCGGTGGGACGACCGTGATCGACGGGACGATGCCGTCATCGATTCGCCGTTCGTCCCTTCGGTCTCTCTTCGGCTTCTTTCACGATAGGGCGAGGAGTCACGTGACCTCGCCTGACGGGAGCCGGACCGCGTGAACCGACGCTCTGCGTTCGGTTTCCGGGTCCCGTGGTCGTCGACCACCGCGGACCGCAAGTGCGGGGGACCCCCCGCCCATCGGTGGCTATCGTTCAACGCGCCTCCGTCGGACGGCGCGGGGCCGACAAGCTGTTGTACCATCGCGACCAACGTCTGGAGGCTCGCGTTGGTCTCCTGAGCCAGGGCACGGAGCTGTCCCTGTGTGTCTAGTTCTGAGCCGTCGGTCTCTTCGGTTGAGTGGGCGGGGTGGCCGTCGACGTGCGTGTCCTCGGGGTTGCCATTAGATGCGCCATTCCCCTCCTCCGGGATGGGGGTCATGCGCTTCCTTCCATTGTTGGCTCGCGCCATTGTAGGTGTGGTTTGCTTCTTCGTGGGACAGTCTTGGTTCCCACAGACGGCGCCAGATGTTTCAGAGTGTTTTCTCACTACAAAGCGTTGACCGTGGAGAACCCGGTCAACGTGGTTAAGGGGCCCGCTTTGGGTCCCTCGGGGGCTTCGAATCGGTGCAGAAGGGGCGAGGGGAAGCCTCGGCCCTGGTTGAGACGCTCGGCCTTGGACAGGTGTGCTCGGCCTCGGCTGGAAGGGGGACGAGGGGTAGCCTCAGTCGCCCGGGTAGTTGCACGGCCGACGGGTGGCGAGGGAGAGTCTCGGACCCGATTAGGACGCTCGGCCTCGGTAGGACGTGCTCGGCCACGGCAGGCTGACGGTGAGGGGAAGCCTCACTGTCCGGTTGATCGAGTGGTCGGAGAGGGGCGAGGGGTAGCCTCGGCCCGTTGATCTGTTGTCCACCTGCGCAGACGAGAACGCTCGTCAGGGGGCCGGATCTTGGTTCCGGCCAAATCCCCTCCGATGCCTAAGTCAGATAGAGATCTGAGATAGGGGGGCCCGGCGGAGACGGTCCGACTCGTGAGGAGATCGTAACGGCGTCTCTCGGCGCGAGCGGGGGAGGAAGGAGATGAATTGGGGGAACGAGGTCGTTGATGGAGTACCTTAGGTTTTGCTACCTGAGATGCGGTCCCTTTCTTCGTCGTCTTCCTGGCCCTTTTATAGAGCTCCCGCTTGATTGCCTCCGGCCCACGTCCCACGCCCGCCATTGATCGTGCCCCATCAGCCCCCCCTCACCGCCGCTCTCTCCGCCATGCCAGCACCTCCCCATTATCGCTATTTAGTGGTCGCGCGTCCGGGGGAGTGGTTTTCGCAGGAGTGGGCGAGCGACCAACGGGTTATTGGGGCCGGGTCGGATCGACGTTCGAGAAGGTCCCTTGTAGGGCCTTTGTCGAATGGGCTTTGAGGACGCCGATGGGCTTTTGACCAGTAGTCGGACTCTTGGGCTCGTGCTTTATGGGTCTCGGTCAAATAGGCGTAACACGTTGTAAGCATTGCAGTAGTATATATCGGTGATATACCACCCCTAAAAGCCTATAGGCTCAAAATATTTTGGCAGTCAACGGCTCTATCATTAGTTGACTAATAGATCCATTAGTCGACCAATAGTTCAAAATCAGTTAAGAATTTGCATTCTGTATTAATGTTGATATCATCTAAGCTCTTGTCATAGGTGTTGTCATCCATTCTTGAACCATGACACCTCTTCCAATGCTTACTAATAGCTGCAAAAAATCATATTAATGTAAGCATAGTATTTGATCATTATCAAAACATATACTGTGATAATCCAAATATCTAATAATGCAGCGTGATGCAGAGTTGGAGTTGCTTAAATACAAGCTGTATGAGATGGAGATGGGGAAGGAGGAGTATGGCGACCTTGGTATCAAGTTTCATGAGCCTTCATTCACAAGACACGTTTCCCTTGCTAGAAAAATTTCATCTTCCCAAGCTTAAGTAATACGATAGCATATGTAACCATGTACAACATGTTCAGAGATCCTAGGAAGTCATAGTCATGGAATATTGCATGGCCTTATTGATATCATATAATGTTAAACCCTCTCAAGCACCTGTTGAAGGCTACACATGATTCGTATGGGGACTTTAAAGTTAGGAAGCATCTCCAGATTTCTTTAACTTATCAAGCTTTTTACCCAATAAATTCACAGCAGCATTTCACAGCAGCAAGGACATAGCGAGTCACTGCAAAAGTAGAACAAATCTTAAGTGACACCGTGCTCGACATTAAAGAAGTAACCCTAGACAACACCACATTTGCCTTGATGAATGATACCATAAATTTAGACCTTTAACATCATCTCATCACCAATCCAGCAAAGAGCATGGATGACTCACTGACAGTAACTGAGAGAGAGAGAGAGATGTGTGTGTGTGTGAGAGTGTGAAGGAGATAGGCATCTCTTGTAAAATGAAGAAAGAGGAAGGCAATAAGAGAAAGGAGCACAATCATTATGAGAAAAGGAAGAGCAAGTTAAAGAATCACATCACCACTTCTTTTTAAATGATTTACTCATTTAAACACATAACCTACATAAAAAAAGATGCAAGTCCAGCACAAAGGGTACTTGAAGCCACCTCTATCACAGATGCATTGTGAACCATCCAAGAGGGATAAGAATAAGTAATATAAGCACCATACGGATCATTGTCAGATGACAACTATATGAATGGAAACATATGAAATAGGAAATTGAGGCCTTGGTCTGATGGGAACACCTGAGAAAATATATAGAAATCCAGCAGCGATAACAAATTTCAGATAAACAAGAACCAAGGGGGAAGTTCTGATAAGGCAAACGTGATCCATGTGATCATATGAGGACATAACATCCCTGAAAAGGTGACCATACGTTAGCAACATTAACCTACTTATCTCCTCAAGTAATCATAAGCAGTTGATCTCCTTCAATCGAACAGACTTTGAAAGACTAAACCTGAAATCATTAAAGTAATGGTCACCAAGTGCTACGCCCGTCCCGTATTAATAGGCACCGATAGTTTTTCAGATATTCCATTTGTATATTGCTTTGAAAACCTGGGGATTTACCAAAAGCAACTGCAACCATGCATCAACTCACTAACGTCTAGGTTCATTAGACATCTAGCAAGGGTTACAGGAAGAATCAACCTACCGATTGTAATTGGTGATGGCCATAATAGAAGAGTGATGATGAACCTCAACTTGATTGTTTTTAGCATTTCCTTCGCATCTACTGTAATACTAGGATGTCCTTCCCATGTAGCACTAAAGGCTATTATCTCGCCTCGCCTTACGTCCAATCTATCAAATTTCCTACTCCCCTATGTATGTGTGTGTGTGTGCGCGTGATGATTTCATAATCTCCACGAACACAGTTAGGACCTGTGATGGCAATCAAAAACACTAGAGACCGGTGGCATTAATAGTGTTTTGTGAAATCTAAACCAAGTTTATAAAATCATCTAATTTTCTGCCTAAGATTTCAACAAGTGTTACCTTGGTTGAATCTTAATCAACAATAGTAGAACTTGCAAATAAGCAATAAACAACAGACTTGAAAACCCTATTTGCAAGAACACAAAGAGAGATCACAAGCAACACAAACAACACGAAGTATCATGCTTCAGTCAACACCGTGACCTACGTCCAGTCCCAAGTCCCACCTGGTTTTCTCCACTATCAACAGAAGAATAGTACACCAACTCCTCTACACCACACCTTGGAGCCAGGATCAATTACAACAACAATAAACACTGCTCAAATGAGAGAACCAACCTTCCCTTCCAACACAATAAAGGAATATACTTACTACCACCTTTTGACGAAGAAAAAGTTGCCTATAGCCTTTTATTGAAGCACTTGTATAAGTGTGAGGCTATAGAAAGAGTTTGATCTCAAGAGTATTAAAAATTATGCTTTAAAGATCAAAGGGTTAGCCAATACACGATGTATCCTGGTTTGGATATGCGTACTCCAGTCCTACACTCATAAACACGAGATGTGGATTTTCACTAAAGACTCACACAAGAGTACAATCCTTAAACTGAGATACAAAGGATTAAATCCTCTTAATGATGGAGTAAACCCTCCAATTTGGATTAACCCTCCAAAATACTCTCACAACCAGAGAGCTAGATTAAAATGAAATTAAACAAATTACACACTCTTACCTAAGCCTTGTAGATGATCTTACCACATGCAATGGAGGCTTGGATGAGTGAAAACACAAGTGCTCGAATGAGCTTAAGACATGAAAAAAAAATTCTCTTTAATGAAACTCAAAATCTTAACTCATTCAAGAGAAATAGAGAACTTTAGAAAACTTGGAAAACTTGGAAATATGCTAAAAATTGGATGCCAACAATCTCAGCAAACTAAGCTTAAATAGTTCTAAAAATAGTTGAAAATTGCTCCCTAAAATGCCATCTCAACGACTCTTTCGACAACTTTACGAAAATCACAGAATTGTGTTTTTTGAGCAGTGAATAGCCTGTAGTTGACTGCTATGTTACAGGTAGTCGACTCCTCATATATTGGTAGTTGACTCCTAACAAAGCTGTGGTCGACTATATTGAGAAACAGATAAAAACATGTTTTTCCTTCGGAAAGTGTTGAACCATTTGGCCGGCACTCAAGACAAATCGACCGACGGAGGTTAAGGCTCATGGGAGAAGCCTAACATCGACTCCGTCAAAGCCCACCAGCCAGATGCCCATTGCACTCCCATCACATGAATGTGGGAGTGAAGGCGGCCTCATAAATAGCGAGAACGTGTGCGATGTTCGCTCCTATTAAAGAGGGAAGATCATGACACCATAACGGGTGACCGTTATCTCTCCAACGTCACTGAAAGGACCCAGGAGGTCTATAACTACAAAAAGGTTCCAATTACCAATGTATGCGATCTAAGACATAGACTCTACTCTTTCAAGCATACATTTCTTCCGCTATAGAGCTTGCGACATCAGACCTGAGACAAACTTCCGTTGATCGATCTCAGCTGCTCCAATCTCACTCTCTTTCTTAAGTTGCCGTACTAACTTAAGCATAGGAGGGGATCTGGGTCGGGACCCAGATCCGATCCCCCTGACCTTTCTTTGTGGTATAGATCAAAGAGTTTCCATCCACTGCGAGGGTCGTTTCTAAGCTTCCCAGCCTCGATCGACTGATGTACAAGCTGCTCGAGGGTCGATCGAGCATCACATCTCAATCAACATCCATCAACCGACACTGGTTCTACCAACCTAGGGTCCCACTTCACTCGCTGACAAGGCTCCAACTCAGCACGAAGGGTCCACGTCAGCTAAACAGTTGTCTTGATTATTTTTGGCCTTAACAGTTTGGCGTAGTCTGTGGAAAAAAGTTAACCAGCTTGACATCCCGAAGAGATCACAAAGCTATGTTGACTGGACCCAGAAATATCGGACCGATCCAAGGTCCGAAGGAGAAATAAAAAGCGAACACCGTCCTGGTGGAGGATGCCTTGGGCTCTATGTCCCCACCAGAACGACCTGCCACTACAACAAAAATGGTCATTGACAACTTCTAAAAAAAGTTGTAATAGGGGTCAGACAACTTTTTAACAAACGTTGTAATATGCGAAGTTGTAATAGGGTCGGCTCTTTCGACAACTTTTTCTGCATGTTGTAAGAAAAAGCTGTAATATATAAATATTACAACTTTTTTGAAACGTTGTGTAAACTTCTATTACAACGTTTAAAAAATGTTGTGTATAAAGATATTACAACTTTTAATAAATGTTGTGCAACCTTCTATTACAACTTTTAATAAACGTTGTATAAACTTTTATTACAACGTTTATAAAAGGTTGTGTAAAGCAATATTACAACTTTTTTAAAAGTTGTATAAACTACTATTATAACTTTTATAAAAGGTTGTGAAAAGAGATATTACAACTTTTAATAAAAATTGTGGAAACTATTATTACAACGTTTATAAAAAAGTTGTATAAAGCAATATTACAACTTTCTTTAAAAGTTGTGTAAACTGCTATTACAACTTTTATAAAAGGTTGTGAAAACTTCTATTACAACTTGTTTAAATAATTGTTTAAAACTCTCCTACAACTTTTATAAAACGTTGCGAAAAAATTAAAAAAAATTAAAAAAATATACGCGGTTGCAGCTGTTCCAAATCTCTCTGCAGTAAATGTACACATCATGATAAACATACAACAATTATATAAAGAGAACCAGTTTTTCAAAGTAGCTCAACATCTACATATCGTCACAAATCAGGTTGCCAAACTGCATAGCATCCTCTCAAATCAAAGCTCTATACATAAATAACATCACATAAATAACATCTGTAATACATTCTAGCTCTCAGTTAGCAAACAATGGGCTCCAAGTACTAATACTACAAATGTTCACCCTCATCAGGAACCTAACCTAGTAACCTGAACAGTCGCACCAAGAGCAACAACTTCATCAGGGTTGACGGTTATATTGGGCTACTTTCCTGTCAACTTCTTAACAAGCCCTCTTGAACAGCTGGAATACGAGTGGATCCTCCGACCAGAATCACCTCATCAAGAACAGCTGGAATATGAGTGTAGTCGCAAGGCGTGCAGTCGTTCTCGGCGACATTGAACTTCAGCCAGACTCATCCAATGTTTTTGTTGTTCACCCACGCAACTCCCTTCTGCATGCCTTGCAAGTCCAATACGACTGGATCCGAACTCGAAGGAACTTGAAGCGTAGCCTCATCAAAAGCAAGAAAACCATAATCTTAGTTATAAAATTAAGTTCCAAATCAAAAAAAAAATTATGCCAAGATTTCTGCCTGGTACCAAGTGAAAGGTGTTTGAGTAGGAATTTTGTCTGAATTCCAAGTGATGTTCTTGTTGGCATTACCAAGGTCCATTTGCCTTGTTAGGCTCTTTAGTGCAATCTGAATAGTGCCGATGTAATTAAATGAGAATATTGTAGGGAAATTGCGCAAGACTTAATCACTGTTAGCTTAATACGTTTTTATGTCATACCGTATAAGACCACATGTTGTTTGATAAATCTGTTGTCACATTTCCTGCAATCAACTGAATGGGACCACCCACAATACCTGCTGGTTTTTGCGCATAACATGCACCTTTAGTTCTACGATGGATAGAAATTTTAATCAGCAGAAATTATATACAAACAGAGTGAATAAAAATTATTTATCAACATCAACTAACCTGCAAGCTTACGGTTGTGCTAAGCAAAGCTATGACATTCAATCCATCATTAACAGAAAAATGGACACTCAAACATGAAGCTAAATGGACCACTCGACGAGCTTGCATATTGAGAACATATTATTCACAAGAAAACAAGATGGAATGGAACAAAATTAACTAAAAATTTGAAAAACAATATACTTTAAATGAGGAAATTTTTGAATGGAGAGTTACCTACGAGAACTCCATTAACAAAAGCATAAAGACCAAGACTGAAGCATGGCATGCACTTTTTGCAAGTCTAAACTAAACCAAGACTGAAGGCGAAAGCATTGCTTCAATTTATACCAAGCAGACACCTTTTCAACAATCATTTACAACTTGGCTGGGTAGACAATAATCTCAAGTATACCAATTGAGATTAGGTTGCAAACTTTACACAAATTTTGATGGCATTAATAACTCAAAAAACATGTCCCCCCTTTTCCCACCCTAAGTTAGAAATGTCACAAATGGATCTCATTTAAAAAAACTTAGAAGATACCATAGTAGATAGATTTATAATGGTTCTGTAAGTGAATTCAAACGATTGTGCTGCAGTATTCATAAAGTTCACAAAATTCCTGCAAAACAGATGACCACCAAAAATTAGTACATGCTGTTAGATAATAACTCGAAGTGCTGAACGCATTCGATGTATGTACATAAACTCTCACATGCTGTAGAAAAGGGGAAACACCCCAGAAGAGATTGAAGTATGTCCATAGAGATTTGAGGCCATTGTAATAATGTGAAACTATCATTTACTTTATAGAATCTCTGTATTAGTAGTGAGCTTCATTTTTCATCAGAAAACAACCAAGGGAAGAGTATTTATTGACATAAATTCAGTGATGGCCCAAGGTGAGCAAGCTAAACATATACACGGATTTTTTTCTTGCACGAAAGCAAAGAATCTAAATCAAAAAATTATTTAAACATGAATATTTTCCATCTCTCTTACTTTAAAAGGAACTTTTTAATTTAATTGATAATAAATCTTAATCATTTCAACGATGTAGATGAGCAGGAGATAACACAAAACCACACATAGCATGTAGTAAGTGGTTAGATAATGACACATATCATATTGGTGGGTGTGAAATTTTTATTAGCTTTGAATGCTGGGGTTTCTATTTTTGGGATATGGATGTTAATAAAATGCGGATTGACTTTTGATCCCACCACTTCTATTTATATCCACACAACAATAAAATATTTAGGGGATGTCCTTGATTTTTTAAAGACTTTGGTAATGAATTCTTGAATCCTTGATTTAATGATTCAAAAAGACGAAATTATAAACAAAGAAGGAAAAATCTTGTGGGCTTCTCATGGATGCCATGAGTCCCAATTATTTTTTCTTGCTAGTTTTGGATAGATGGAGGGAACATGTGTTTTCTTTGGGGTTGGGTTTTGCAGTTTGATAGGAAGCATTAACAAATTTGGTTACGTTAATCTCTCCATCTAATTACTTTTCATATTGACTCTTGGGGATATTATAATGTTGTCATCTGCCCAATTTAAACTTTATGAGGGTACATAATCGAAACTGTGCTGCCCATGTGATACAAGTGCACCGATTCCTTTCTCGAGAGAATCTAAAAATTACACTGCAACGGGATTGGCCCAACACAACCAAATTTTAACTGGTTAAGAATTTGCTACATGTAACTTGAATATTAATTAAGTTTAGTGTTAAGAATTTGCATATAACGCCATGAAAGCCATGAACAAGTTACAATCTGTTTTTGCCAGTATTACATCTTTGCATACGTGGATGAATTTGGTCTCCTCATATTTATAAATTTGAAAATCCCCTAGCACATTGCTCATAAAGGAGTTTCCGATTAACTTCCTACATGCCAAGGAATTGTGATGCGGCTAGAGTTAAACTCAGCTGGTAGACTTACTAGAAAAATTATTATTGTGAAGTTGCTCATCGCTAACCAAAGGGAAACCAGAAGGATAACCTCACCGCATTGTTGAAGCTTGGAAGATGACCAATGGAGGTGGCTGGATTATTATGCCATAAAAAGATGATGGAGAGGAGAAGTGCAGGGGAAATAATAAGATTGGCCACATATCGTGCTCATGAAAGTGAAGTTTTTGTACATTTGACCATGCTGTAAGAAACCTCTATGGTCATCTAGGCATGTAATATATAGATTCTGTAGACTTAGACCTACCTAAAAGAGGGACAAATCATTTTTAAAAATATTTTGAGGGACTAAGTTGCCCAGAATGCCTACTGCAACTTAAATTGGGTAGGAACATCATTCTTTTATTTCTCCAGTTTTTGAGCACCCATCTGTCTGATCCTGTTGTCAACTCAATTCCATCTACATCAGATATATTGACTTAAAATTACCATTAAGTATACAATTATCCAACAATCATCACTAGCAAGTAATAGATAAGCTCAAGCTCAGTATGTCAACTCAGATGCACATGGTAAGTTTGGAGAATCATAGAAGTTGACAGACATCTAACTAGAACCAAATAAAAAGAATACAGAAATAAATTCAATACTTAGATCGGATAGCTTGAGCGGCAGGCCTATTAACAGCACTGGGCAGACTTACGCATGATACCACCCTTAACATGATATTGGTGTTTTATTGTAATTCTAACATGGTTCTTCTATTATTATTGGGATTGGTCAACTCTTTATGAGCTCCCTAATTATGCTCAAATAATTGTGATACCTGTTACAGACTTGGTTTTTATTCCGTTGAGAGGTTATGGCTGGCGACAGAATCAGTTACACCTAACCACACAAAGCGAATGCAGCAAAGCAGTAGCAGAAGGTGCAACAACTCCTTATTTGAGTATGTTGAGATACAACTGATAACAGATTATGGTTTAATGGTTATAACATGCCTAATGATATAAGGTCTGCAAATGTCAAAAGTAATGCATACAAAATTTCTTAAACAAAAGAAAATCTTAGTTCCTTTTTAGAATGATACGGTACATCACGCCTGTGCTGATAATATTTAGGTTCTTCAGTATCTAATATGCAAGGGAATGCACGTATGCAAAGATGTAATACTGGCAAAAACAGATTGTAACTTCTTCATGGCTTTCATGGCGTTATATGCAAATTCTTAACACTAAACTTAATTAATATTCAAGTTATATGTAATTGCCTGCAGCAAATTCTTAACCAAGTAAAGCAATGCAGGAATTGGATAAACACTAACTTCATCGAATGATGTACTCAACCTGAAAAAATAAAAGTTGGAAAGTATGGCATGAAAACCCTTCGTTGACCTTTTCAGCAAAAAACAGTTGGGTCATTCTGTGTTTTGAATATAAAGGACTTCTAGGTTCCATCTAAAGCTCTAGATGATGTAGTTATGCATGAGCTTTGTATTTTTTAGGAACCTTTGAAAACATCTGAAACCCTGTCATTTACATCATTTGAATCAATAAGATGTCACAGATTCATCTAACGTGCCTAGCCAAAAAGCAAATGTCCTCAACATGGAGGATTAAAATTACAGGTGTACAGCTTACTTGTTATTTTCTGTGACACCTTCCGTCTTCCATATCCTGGCAAGGGCTGCAAGTGACAGTGCACATTTTAAGGCCTCCACCTAATATGAAGGGATAAAAATGCATATGGTTATATGCAATACAACATAGACCTTTAAGTTCACGATTAAAGATTAAGATTGGAATTTATTTTGTATCATGACGACATGGATTGTTCTGGAGAGTACAGAATTGTCAATTCAAAAGAACTGGGGAAACTAAAGGCTGTGGAACTAGAAGAAGCCACACTCAATTGACATTTTTCTTACCGAAAAGTTTGCTGTCATCACACTATATTCGTACTTTCCAGCTCTTTTGGACCATACGATCAGAAAGAATTAACTGTGAACTCGTTAGTAATGTCAATGCTAGTGTAACAATAGACCTGCTGTAAAGGACACAAAAATTAAACTATTTGGCCAAGCCTAAGCTTAAACTGACAAGTTAATTCATTAAGGAAATAAGTTTAACAATAGTATATTATGATCAAGTCACAATATCATGGCTATAGGGATATGTTTGTGTATCATAGTGTGAAGAGACATAATATGGTTGTCACAACTCAGAGAAGGGTCGATGGCCTATATTTAATTTCATAGTATATCTGAGCCTATGCTTTTTGGGACTATCGATAATAACATGTGTAATACTAGGCTAATGTGTGATCAAAGGCATGGAAAATCATCAATTGTACACTTATTACCATAATAATAAGCAACATGGTTATAATAGTTTCCATAACCCAAATAAGCAATCATCCAACAAAGCATATAAACCAACAAAAGTATGGCACATGTCATTTTACCTAAGGCATTGCCCCAGTCAAGCAATAGGATTAATCATCAATGCAAAGTACATAGCCCAAAAATAACTTATATATTAAAATACCCAGGAGGTAATGTTAGGCCAAACCATCAAAAGGTAATATCATCAAAATTCATTACAGCCCCAAGCTACGGGTGTCAACATAAGGCAACATCCTTAATAAGTTGAACCCGAATCACAAAAGATGCAACAAACAAAAACAGAGGCAACCGTTGTTGCAAAAGAAAAATAATAAGTTGCCAGGAGTGTAACATGACAAATACCTCAGAGGCAAAAAAGTAAGATGTAAGAGCAATAGAGACCAAAACAACAAGCCGAAAGAGCAGCGGATGCAAATAGGCAACCTGCACGAGTAGCAGAGGCTAAACAACAAGTCACAAGAGCAGCAGAGGCAAAATAGCCCCATAAAACACAACCAACATCCCAACAAGAAGTAAAGTAAAGGAAACAACTGAAATAGCTGAACCAAACCACAAAACAGAGAAGCATAGACAACATAGACCAGAATATAGGCAAGAATCTCACAAATGGCCACAATTGAAACCCCAAACAGTTCAAAATAGATAGTGTGGGACAGAAATTATGAGTGCCATACAAGTGGTCCCCTTGTTTGCTAACTTATCTCCTTCTATTGACTTTTTTATGTTACATCCCACGCTGATATTAGATATCGATTATTTTTTCATTATAGCATACAGTAGTTCTCGATAACTAGCACACATATTGCACCATTCAAATAATAAAATGATATTCGCATATCAATATAGTTATATGATACGTCTATTAATTTTACCAATTTATTTCCAAATCTAATCACCAAGCGTAGCTTCCTGCATAATAACCATTATTAATTATTGGCACATGCATTGTCATCTAGCCTTACATACAGAACATATAAGCACACCAGAAAGAAAGAAATTTAAATTTTGCCCACAAATTATAGCAAGATATCAAGAGGGACGAGATAGGTAGAATACAAAAGGCATATATCCTTGTGTCATCATATGTGACCAAAAGTATACGAATTTTATGAAGAGAAAGGGCACTGCAAAAGGCTTATGTATGCTTCCATCTTCCGAGAATAAGCAGCGAATGTTAGAAGTTAATGCTTAGTGCATGTGCTATCCTATTCTATTTTCTTTCTGACAAATGAAAGATGTCCCAGCATTCAGATCAAAATGTCTACCCTGTCCTAGATAAAAACTTTCGTTTTTATAATTGTACATAAGCATAAGGCATAAGTTTGTCAACAAAAACTTCATTTTTTGTAACAATTAATGCATTGTCAAAAGTAGAAGAAAGACAAAGTAGACAAGAATCGGCTATCATATATTAATCTGAACTGGAACAAAACCAAACCCAGATTCGTTGAAATTATGCATTGAATCTAAATCAAAATTGTCTAAGTTTTATAATAGATGCACTAGTGAATTTTATAATTGTCTTTTGTACACCGATTAGATGTAAAGGGATATCCTTTTGTGTCATATAAAAAAACCCAGGTTTGGGATGAAGGCTAATATGATGATGATAAAGAAGCCAATTACCTTCAGATGTATGAATCTCCATGCCAATGACTACCCGACCGCTGGTTACAATCTCCCCCTCCTGCAAATTCCACAAAAGAATCAAATTACCAAAGCAATTAAAACCACAAAATCAAATACCAATAGTAATCACCTCGGCTTCGGGCAAAATGGCCGCTTCATCGTGGGCATAATCCATAATCGCTAGGGCTCAACTTCTCCCCTTCTGGCCATCTATAGCCTCAAGCGGAGGCCGAGGAGGAAGGGTGAGGGTAGGCGAAGGGGATGCCAAACTGAGAGGTGAAGAGCGCTGAAATTTGGGCCACAGCGGAGGCGTCGGGCTCCTTATGGCTTTTACCTCGGGGGACGGCGAGCTGATATCTTGAGGGGATTTCGAGTGGAATGAATGTAGAAGTGATTCAGGGATGCTATCGCGCGCCGCATCGTCGGTTTCGTGATAAATTCGAGATCTTCCGCCGTCTTCTTGTTGATGTTGATGTTGTTGTTGATGCTGGTGCTGATGTTCTTCCTCTTCATTGTACATTGACAGGAGATCGATTCCCTCCGTCTTAGATGTCATTTGAGCTCGATAGACTGAGTATTGCGGGTGATTCTTTGCTTTTTCGTCGGGAAATTGACAACAGTCCGGAGGGAAAGCCAGAGGGCGACGAGGGTTGATTAGGGTACGGCTCTCGCGAAAAAAAGACGAACAGATACTGATTAAGGGAGTTGGATCAATTCCAAAACAAATCACTATACTTAAAAAAAGCTATTACAACTTCTAACCCAAAAAAGTTGTAAATATTCTGTCAAAATTAAAATTTGCAACAATTCACGAAAAAAGTTGTAATACCCATTTTCTTCAACTATTCACAAAAAAAGTTGTAATAAACATTTTTTACAACTTTCAGAAAGAAAAAAGTTGTGGTGTCAAAATTAACATTTACAACTATTCACAAAAAAAGTTGTAATAACCATTTTTTACAACTATCCTCGAAAAAAGTTGTAATAAACAATTTTTACAACTTTCAAAGAAAAAACGTTGTGGCATCAAAATTTACATTTACAACTATTCAAGGAAAAAAAGGTTGTAATAACCATTTTTTACAACTATCCACGAAAAAAAGTTGTAATAAACATTTTTTACAACTTTCAAAGAGAAAAAAGTTGTGGTAAACATTTATTACAACTACCAAAATAGAAACGTTGTCTCATGAAAGTTGTAAACGAATAGTTTTGTTGTAGTGTGCAAAGGCCACCAATAAGCCTAAATTGACCCAGAAGGAATTCACCCAATTCACAGAGTAGGTAGACAGGAGTCTCGGTGTTTTGGCGACTATGATATGCCAAAACATAGGAGATCCATCGCTCTTAAATAAGCAACTACCGCCTCCGAACCTGACCCAGACACCAACCAGAGACGCAGCCTTGGTCAGGGAACAAGGAGACCTGAGAGCACATTGGCAGGAGATCAGCCTGCATAATACAACTCCCACGTCTCACCAGTACGGTGGCATGTGGATTGACAATGGTGTCTTTGGTTTCCAGGGAGAACCCGGTCTTCCCAACTATAAGGAAGCGACCCGCCACATCTTGGATCAGGTAATACACGGGGCCACCCCGGTTATAACCCCATAATCTTGTATGTGGATATGGAAGGAGAGATGAGATCTCAAATCGGTCTTCGGAGGCTAATTACATGCAAGGCAGAGAAGGGAGATCTCTACTCATCTAGTCCGCACTTCGGTGGACCCCACCGAATGAGAATATCACTTCTGCTCCTCCTCTTCCAAAGTTCAAACTCCATGCATTACCAGCTTATGATGGAGAGGTGACCCGTGGTCATACATCCATAAATATATAAATGAGATGATGCTTCACGGGGCTGATGAGCCATACCTTTGTCGAGCCTTCCATGCTACCCTATTCAAGAAGGCAGAAAGTTGGTACGAAGGGTTACCCGACGGCTGTATCGGGTCATTCGACAAATTAGCTGATATGTTCTGAAGGCAATTCGTCGCGGGTCGACGTCCCAAGAAGAAGTCCTCCCACCTCTTCTCGCCCAAACAGAACAAGAACGAGTCAATTCGAGCCTTCGTCCAAAGATTCAACGACGAGAGACTCGATGTAGGGGAGACGTTGGATGTAACCGTCATAGCGGTGCCTCACTCAAGCAGTACAGAACAAACACATGCGAAGGGGCTCCACCAGTTCCCCCTAACAACCTCATAGAGATGTTCAATATAACGGATCGGTTCACCATCTCTGAAGAAGCAGCGGAACCAGCTAGAACTAATGGTAAAGACACTCTCGTCCGTCGTGGAGACACCAGGCGAGAGAAACCAACTCAGGGAACCACTCACCAAGAGTCTCGAGACGAGAGACCTAGAGAGAGGAGCCCTCAAAGCAAGGAGCACCCTACTTGTGTAAAGCCAAGCGCCCAAGATGGAGGTCCTTGCTTACGCCCCACGGGAAGAGCTCGTCCAAGAAATAGCCAAGAAAGGCAAGTATGAGAAGAGGGACGCCCTCAAATTTGGCAAGTACCACAATGACTACGGGCACGATACTAACGATTATTGGACTCTCAAGAAAGAGATCAATGAACTGGTTAAGCGAGGACATCCCCAAAATCCAGCTAGCGATCAACCTAGCAAGGAGGGACCCTGACGTGCGTTTATATTTCATATATTTATGCATGTTTTCTTCCTTGTTTTTCCGTATTTTACCACCGTCTTATATTCGTTTTCTCGTGTTTTCTTGTTTTCTTTCACTTTTCTGTGTTTTCCGTTTTTTTGCAGGAGTTTACTGGCATATTGGGCATAAAACGATGATATCATGAGTCCCCGGAGCAACGGGAGAAGTCACGCATGATCTGGGGGGTCAAACGACGAAGATTGCATCTTTCAGCCCCTCACCCGATTGGTTGGTCATTGTCAACCGATCGGGTGATGCACGCGTGCACCACCCGGACGCATCTTGGAGCTCACAAGAAGTTACCCGGTCGGTTCAGTGACCGGGTCAAAAGCTCAAAGTCTCTGAAATTCGAAGCTGATTGCCAACCGATCGGGTGACCTTCACCCGATCGGTTCACCTGTAGATGAATTTCAAAAGCCAAGACACGAAGATCCAACCGGTCTCCTCACCCGGTCGACACCAAGATCCAACCGACCGCATCCATGTTTCAACCGACCGGTTCATCCTGACCGGGTGAAATCCCGCATTGCGCTGTGAAAGTTTGGAGCAGGTCACCCGATCGGTTGACTTGTCAACCGATCGGGTGATATCTTTTCCTATATATAGAACCATAGGTTTCCCAGATTCGGGGGTTGGTTATTTTTTGCTATTTTCTTCATTTTGTGACGGCTGTAATTTCCCAGTTTTTGTAAGTTTTCAGATCTTTGTCAAACTTTAGTATTATCTTAATTGCTTTACTACCATTGCATTTCTATTGTCTGATCATGATTTTTACGGTCGATTTCTGTTTAGATCGTTTTTTACTAAATATGTGTGAGTAGTTCCCGAATCTGTGATTTTGGCGGAAACCCCTTCGTGGGCCCTTCCCGATGCGTCCATAGGGCTAGGAAATCGATAGGGATTAGGAATCTAACGGTTACACGGGGTGTTTTATTGTCATCGACGGGAAAAAGACCGCATTTGACCGTTGGGCCAATGTGGAATAAACTTGGCAGTTGACTCCCTAGCCATAGCTCACGCCCTTAGCGTAGACGTCGAATCCTAGCGCGCGGGAGCGGCAGGACGAGACGTTGGGAGTTATCGTTGCAAACTTAGTGCTCCCGGAGTCGATCAGTGTTAATGGACACGGGAGTGCCCACTGATCGAACCCGGGAAGTCCGACGTATCATCCTGAGCACCGACCGGAATATCAGGCCCATGGGACGCTGGTACCACTCTTAGAGGCAACGTCTCACTATTAGACCCTAATTCTGATCGCTATCCTACCGTAGGCCGTATCGACGAGAATCGCACGATAGGGTGGAAGCCGAAGTCCCGGGTTTTCCCTTCTTATTGTTTATCCCTCGCATTCCATTTTTCATGACAACCCATCATCCGATTCGGGCTAGCTCGTCCATGGGGTGAATCCGATCCTTCTTGACACAAGCACAACCATGCCTCCCTGAGTTCGACCCCTAATCCACACTACAACACCGTGCGATTGCGGTTATAAATATTTAAATCTCACGCCCCCAATCACACACATTGCGCCATCTGTAGCGCGGCGTAAAAACCCCGGGGACGTCAGCCTCCCCGGCAATGGCACCAAAAACTCGGTCGCTCCAAAATGCAACCCTAGAGCACAACCTAGTATGGTGCAATTTACACAGAGATGAATCCCCGACAACGGCGCCAAAAACTTGATCGCGCCCCGGGATGCACACGCACCCGAGACAAGCGACTCGTAGTCTTACCGCAAGCGCACGGTGTAGCGGCGAGCGGGTATCGAACTCAGGGAGGAACAATGACAGTGTCTCTTTCCAATAACCTAGCTATCAAAATGGTCGAGAATAATTCGGGGTGAAATGGTCACAATCGTTCAAATGTCGATGGAAATATCAATAAAATAAAACGCCTAGGGATAGGGAATCCCCACTACGGACCGTATCTCATCGTTGTGATTCGTAGGTTTCATCATTGCTAGACTTGAATCTTAGGTGAACTAGTCGCAACTAAATGTAGAACCAAGCTCACGCTCTCGCGCTATTGCCGGTCTATAGCGAACCTAGGATAGGGCCCAATCTCTTGCAAACCCTAACATAAGCCGCTAGCGTGAAGAACAATATCATCGTTCAATCGTATCTCGAGCCCACTCTCGTGCAAACTCAAGCTACGACCTAGGTTGAGATAGTTCCTACCCGTCCAATCTCTTGCAAACGGGTATTGGTATAGAATTACGATTGAAAACCCTAGCCTTGGTCCAATCTCTTGCAAACCAATCCTAGAGGAGTCCAATCGTAAATCTAAATCGAATTTCTATGGCTTCCTTTCAATTGGGACCCAACCTCTTGCAAATCCCAATCGATATGAATCCCTAGCTATCCGTAATTTATCAATCCCAACCTAACCCTAATCAATTCTAGCAAGAATTTCACCAATTCATCACAATTTAGAAATAGGGTCTATAGGGTTCATCCCTATGCCCTAAGACGATAAAACTACTCACTAATCGTCATGTAATTCATAAGAAAATCAATAACAAAATCAACACAATTCATTGCAATAGAGAAATTATCAACAAAAATAGGGTTTTTGATAAGAAGAGAGACAAACTAATGAGAATCCAATAGCATCCAACAAAAGTAGCCTTTCTAATCTCTCCAAAAAGACTAAATCTAATGATCTAAAAAGCTCTCAAAAAAGGCTGCCAAAAAGTATCAAAAAGTCCTCCTAAACTAGGGCAAAAACTGGGTTTAAATACCCCCCAAAATCGTCCAGAAAATCGTGACCAAAATGCCCCTGCGCAGCCCAGAAATCGCACTTTACGCATCAGGCAGAGCGGCTTACTCGGCCGAGTGACAAATGTCACTCGGCCGAGTGACAAACCCTGTACATTTACAGTAAGTCGGGGATTTTCGGGGGTCTGTCTTCAAAAGTGACTCGACCGAGTGGCTTTACTCACTCGGCCGAGGGGCATTCGGTACTCGGCCGAGTCGGAACCCTCAATCGACTGACGGATTCCAGTAAGTCGGCTGCTTCGATGGTGGATTTTCCCGTGCCACTCGGGCGAGGGGATCTCCATACTCGTCCGAGTGGACTATCGTCACTCGACCGAGTGCATGCTGATTTCCTTCTGTGGTGCGTGTCCGGTCTGGTCGGCCGAGTGGTCTTCTTGCTCGGCCGAGTGAGTGCTTCACTTAGCCGAGTGACATGCTGTAGATGCCCAATCTTCATCATTTCGCTTCCTCGTCGCTCCTACGAAGTTCCTTCCTCTTCCACTCGTCTTCCATCGTCGAATAGCCCTCAAAAGAGCCTTGGGTGACACTCCGGAGCGGGTGCAAATCCTCTTGATCTCAAAATCACTCCGAATCGCTCTATATCTCCTGAAATACGACAACAACAAGAAATCATGAAAAGCATCGCAATATTGTCGAATAATCGTGAAAAACGCGATATGAGCGATCGAAGTGGCATGCAAACATGCAGAAAAAGGGTGTAAAATATGGAGTGATCACTTAACTACTAATTACCTTAATCCATTTACTAATTACCCTTAACCTCTAATTAACTTTACCCTAATTCACCTACCCTAAACGCTGTTAAGTTGAGGAAAACGTGTTCACGTTTTCCATTCCCAAGCTCAGATTCATTCCCCTAAACCACCTAACCTAATTAATAATTTTGGCTAACTAAACATATCATTTAATACCCACTTAATTTTAAATTATAAACACTACCTATTTACACCCTAATCTCCTATCTCTCTTCCTCACTCAGCCCCAGGCTAAATCCACACCCAGTTCACCTTTCTCCCCTTTGTTTTAAATGCAGGCAAACCCATCTCTCGTTCTGTCAACGAACCCAGCCCCCTCAACACAACACTCTCCCTCCTTCACTCTCTTTTTTTGCCCGTTCGAATTTTCCCAGGCACACTCTCCTTCTCTCTCTCTTTCCCGTTCACTCTCTGTTTCTCTCTATCTCTCGCTCTCCCCGCTCTCTCACTCCTTCCCTCCGGGGTCGACCGCGGCCTCACCGCCGACCACCCCAACAGCCGCTCCGCCACCCTCCGACGCCGCCGCACACAGCCTCCCCTCTCCCCCACTCTCTCTCTCTTCCCTGTATCACTCCCGCTCTCCTCGCCTTTAACCTCCGGTGAGGTGTTCGCCGTCGCCGCCTACCCCTCCGTCTGCCCACCGCCCACTGCCGCCGTTTGCGCTGAAGACCGCCGCCGGTGAAGCCGCAGCAGCCCGCGAAGCCGCTTCCACTCTCCCTCTCTTCACGCCGTGCCTACACGCAACCGCCGCCGCGTTGCTATCGCCATCGCCATCGCCGCGGTCCCCGCTGCCGCCTACGATGCCCGCCGCCGTCCGCCGTTGCCTCTCTCGCCGTCCGACGCGCGCGCGCACACACACACCCCGCAGTGATCGAAAGCGAAGAGCAAAGGGTGAGTTCGTTATATAAACGTATACGCGTATTTATGTATTTTTAGAAATTAG